>JAOPSE010000010.1:9241348-9769252 GCA_029449295.1 Zea luxurians | reverse complement strand
GGAGGGTTTATCTGAAGATACTGGCGAATGATGGGGATAGGGTCCGGGGATCTCGCCCGGCGGCCTAGTCACTCAAACTTCGGAAAATCAACTATAAAGCAGAGTCACCTTGAAATATGAGGGGGAGATATTTTCGAGATATATCCATCGTGAGGGCAGATGACGGGAAAAAACTACGCCGACCCCCGAAGATAATGAGGTCGTGATCTTCCGAAGCTTTTTAAGGCTGGGCTACGATTCCCTCTGAGCAGGTTTTGGTAGAAGTTCTGAAAATATATCAAATTTACCTTCATCAACTTACCCCCGAAGTAGTGATAAGATTAGGAATCTTCGTCCGGGCCGTGAGGAGCCAGGGCCTGGAGCCAAGTGCAAAAAGCTTTTGCAATATACACGAGCTAGTATATGAGACGAAACCCTGGGTAAGGAGCAATATCATAATAATTTTGGTTGCTATAGCTTCGGTGCCCGCTCTAGGTCAAGCTGTCCCGTGCCAACCTTTCGGAAAAGATGGCCCGGGGAATGGATGAAGGAATGGTTCTATGTGAACAACGATTTGAAGGTTCGAGAAGATATCAAAGATATCATCATGCGCCCTTTGGCAGCGCTTCGGACTTCGGAAACCAAAGGTGGAAATGGACGAAGCAGCTGAAGAATGTCAGAGGGCCTTCGGGGTGGTCTGCTCTTTTATTGGGACCAGGGATTTGATGCAAGAGCACATTGCCTTCAGAGCGTGGCCACTTGTAGATAACTGGGAAATGCCGAAGGAGACCGATAAAGAAACTGACGAGGGTGGACTAATCAGACTGAAATATACATTCAAGTATGGAGATAAGTTTGTTGAACCGGATGATGATTGGCTGAAAAGCATTGAGAATGTAAGTGATGAATTGCTTGGGGCATACACAAAGGCCGAAAACACTGCATTATCAGCGGCTTTCGGAGGCCGAAAAAAGAAGAGACTCAACCGAGTATTTGATGCAATTGGGTTTATCTATCCTGACTACTATTATCCAATGCGAGGTCAAAAGAGAAAAAATACTTCTTCTACAAAGGACACTACTTTCGGCTGCTCCCGGGGAACCAGCGCCGAAGAGGAAGAAGGTAAAGTGTTCACACACCCTCCACGCTGTATTGAGCCGGCCATAGTGCCGAGTTTATTGGCGAGGCCTCTTCGGCCACCGAAGCCAGAGAACCAACTATAGCGCCAAAATCCGAAAAATGGCCGAAGCACCAGCAATAGAAAAAACAGGAAAAGAGAGGTCTGAAGAAAGAAAAACACCAGATGTTTTAAGTCCTTCACCAAAAGTTGAGGCAGCTAAAAGCCAGAAGGGGCCCAGCAGCAACCTCGAAAAGAAAAAGGATGGTTAATGTGCTGGATGTTTTGAGAAATTAAATCTTCAATCATAAATCCAAAGAAAACTGTTGAAGTGTCTACTGAAGCCTTTGCTGCTGAAGCTTCGAAGCAGCAATTTGAAACTGAAGCTGGGCCTTCGGAATCCACCAAGATACAACCTTTGGAGGTCGAAAAAATGTCAAAGGAAAGTTTAGAAACTGAAAAAGCAAAATAACAGAACCGATTCTGATTGAGGAAATTGGCACTGCCACCCCCGAAGCATCTTCCAAAATACATGATTTATTGTGCGACATGCTTCGGGGAAGAAACTATCTGAAGAAGAGATTTTTGAAAGCCAATCACTATGCCCGAGAACTGAAGTATCCGAAGGGGGCCGTAGTGTTCAATGGGACAGACGAAGATGACTTCTTGTATTGCCTCCCAGACAATAAAGAACTATCTGTCTGCCGGGAGATGGCTAGAAGCATGGGATTTCCCGAAGCTTGAAGCTGGCCTTTGCGCCATGACGAAGGAGGATTCTTGCGGATAGGTCTTGCATATAACAGTCTGAAGGTACGAAGATTGTAAATTTTGAATTTTGTGGATTTTGAATGAGTCCTTTACTGTTGTGTTAATCTATTATTTCTTTTTGAATAGGGCTTAATTCTCAGCAATGCCTTAAGGGCACAAAAGAATGCTGAAGACCGAGAGCTGCACCATTGCTCTCAACAACCTTTCGAACAGAGGTTATCAGGCTAAGAAACGAAGCCTTGGAGAAGGACAGAATTCTGCTTACATTAGTGGAAAAAATGAAGGAAGATGAAGCTAACTCTAAAACTCAAGCCGAAGCTCAGAAGCGTGAAATCGAAGATCTTCGTAAACAACTAGCCCGAGCCAAAGAAGAAAGCATTCTTGAAGAAACAAAACGAGAATTAAGCGATCAATGGGCAGATCATTTGGAAGTAAATGTTAAAGAGCTTCGTGCTTCGAAGAAGAGGTGCTACGATAAATCCCATAGAGTGTGTTAAGAAAATAAAATCCAGCTTCGCCAGCGTTGGCGCGTTCTCTAGTGAAGAAAATTTCACAAGAGGAAATCCAGAAGGCCCAATTGAATGGATTAGTCGCGAAGCTGATGTCTTCGACGAAATCTTGAATAGTTGCGGGGGACATTTGTGCTTTTTTGGGCTCCAGGGGAATTGTTACCATTTTAGAGAAGAAAGGGTGCGAGCATGTAAAATCTTTGGCGCAGTCTGAAGCTGCTTTGTCCCTGAAGATATCACAGACCCTTCAGCCGAAGTAAGCCAGGTTGGTGGAAAATTTTTCACTAACATATGGGACAATGGCGGCCGAAAAATGGCTCAAGAGATCATTCAGAGAAGTGAAAAAGGCATCCATGATGCTAGGGAGGTAGTGAGAGCTGCTGAAAAAAACACAGGGCCCGAAAGGCAAATAGGTATTAATTAGTGATTTTTATTTTGTTGTAATTTTTGACTTTGAACTTTATTCGTAGTTTGTAATAGTAATATAGCCGTGTCCTCTCCTCCCTCAGAACCCGCTGAGGCATCTACGGACCCTCCCCCGAAGGGAGACGACGAAATTAGGCAAATGGCCGAAGCCATCATGGACGAAGTTGTCAATGAGCGCTAACGAAGCTGCAGAAGTAGTTCTTAGGGAAGATTAAATGCTATTGTAAAAATACTTGGAACATGACAAGTGTAAAACTTTGTAACTTTGAATGTAATATATGATCTATTTACGGTTCAATTCTTTACGATGCATGAAATTTTTTCATACATACCGCTTTTTTGAGCCTTCGGCGAAAAAAAACACCTTCCCTTCTTATCATGCTTCGTAAAGAAAATCTTTTATGTGTCACAAAAATTACCATATTTCTTTGATGAAGAATCTCCAAACTTTATGAAAACATTCTTTGAATCCATAAAAGAGTCTTATGTGCCTCTCAAATGAAGCTACACTTCTTCTCAATTTATTCTTGTGCCTTGGCACGATTTTCTCTTTTTCAAAACATTCTTCGAAGATCAATGTTTGTGTCCCCTTGCTGTTCTCCATGCGAAATGATGGATGATGCTTATGTTATGCAAAATGATGTAATGATGTTATGTTATGCAAAATGACATTTATGCTGAAAATACACATATCCCTGCCATAGAACACACAATCTTTTTTTCTCAGCGTTGACTTTTCGCTGTAAGCCTCCCTTAGGAGCTTCTTCGGCTTTTTACTTTTAGCGGAATCAGCATTTATTTTTCGCTGTAAGCCTCCCTTAGGAGCTTCTTCGCCTTTTACTTTCAGCGGAATCAGCGTTTATTTTTCGCTGTAAGCCTCCCTTAGGAGCTTCTTCGCCTTTTACTTTCAGCGGAATCAGCGTTTATTTTTCGCTGTAAGCTCTGCATTCCCTTTGGAACGACTTTCGAGCAGAAAACTTACACTGCGCTCCCTTAGGAACGGACTTTTTATTACTTCAAAAAGTTACGACTCATTCCTTAGAACAAGTTTTCGATAATCCGAAGGTTCTCCGTGCCTCCATAAATTCTTGTGCTTCGGTAACTCAAACCTTTGGAGGAGATATTATTTTCATTATGATAATACGGTAAACTGTTACAAGGATTTGAAAAACAATAAAAAACACTTAAACTCCCCATTAATTGCTCTTTACTGCGAAGAAAAATAAAACTGAATGTGAAAGCATAAAAAACTGCTGTGGGAGTAGGATATTTTGTCAGTAAATGTGCTTCGACTCTGGCACAGTGCTATTGACTGTGTGAGCTTCAGATTCTTCTCTGAAGTCCCTCTGGGGTGACAGTGATGGCTCCCTTCTGGCTGCGAAGCTCGTTGTATTGGTGGTGGCGGTGGAAGCTGTTGCCAGGAAGCTTGGGGTTGGCTTGCCGAAGCAACAGAGGCTGCAGGGTGATTGCCTACATATTCTGGAATGTAAGGCGAATGGTACGAAGTAGTATGCATGACCTGCTTCGGCTGGTTCTGTTGTGCAACAGCTTCTGCTAGCTCCTTTTGCTTCTGGATGGTAATGTGACACATCCTGGTGGTGTGGCCCTTACCTTCACCACAGAATAGGCAGTATATTTTTCTTGGTTGATCCCCAAATCTTCCCCGAAGCCCCTGGCGCCTCTGCCCCTTGGCACTGGCGGCCGGAAGGAGCTTTGTTGTTGCCCCGAAGCTTGCGAGGAGCACTGTGGCCTTTGCTGTTGACTCCGTTTTGTCGTCATTTTGAGTAGAATTGTGAATTGATCTGACGTGCCTTGGATAAAATCTTCCTCCGAAGCCCTAGTCATTTCAGAGAACCTGAGAGCTTCCTCCCTTCTTTGGCGAAAATCATTGTCAGCTCGAATGTACTCGTCCATCTTCGGAGCAGCTTCTCCAGAGTTTGGGGAGGCTTCCTGGCAAAGTACTGAGTTGCAGGTCCCTGGCCGAAGCCCCTTGATCATGGCCTCAATGACAATTTCATTGGGCACTGTTGGTGCCTGTGCCCTTAGACGTAGGAACCTTCGGACATATGCTTGAAGGTATTCTTCGTGATCCTGGGTGCACTGGAATAAAGCTTGAGCAGTGACTGGCTTCGTCTGAAACCCTTGGAAGCTGGTTATCAGCATATCCTTCAACTTTTGCCATGAGGTGATTGTCCCTGGCCTAAGGGAAGAGTACCAAGTTTTGTGCAACGCTCCTGACAGCCATGACGAAGGACTTTGCCATGACCGCCGTGTTGCCACCATACGAAGATATAGTTGCCTCATAGCTCATCAAGAATTGTTTTGGGTCTGAATGACCGTCGTACATGGGGAGCTGAGGCGGCTTGTAAGACTGTGGGCAAGGAACAGCCTGCAGTTCTGTTGACAAGGGAGAAGCATCATCAAAAGCAAAATTTCCGTGATGGAAATCTTCATACCAGTCATCCTCGTTGTAGAAACCCTCTTGATGAAGCTCTCTGCGCGGGGGGCCTTTGATTTTGGTCATCTTGAGCGAGATGTCGAAGCTCTTCAGAGGCTTCATCTATCTGCTTTTGAAGATCAGCTAGACGAGCCATCTTCTCCTTCTTCCGTTGAACCTGTTGATGGAGCATCTCCATTTTTTGTATTTCTTGGTCCCAAATCGTCTTCCGGAGGCGTTGGACTGATGGCCTTCCTCTTCTGGCTTCGGGCCTCCCTAAGAGAGACGACATCCTGATTGGGGTCCACCGGCTGTAGAGTGGCAGCCCCTGTCGTTGAAGCTTTTTTCGGCGGCATGACGAAGGTGACGCTTGCCGAAGGTTTTCAAAACCCAAAAAGTGGAAGTGAGTTGACCGGAGGTGGGCGCCAATGTTGGGGGCTTGTTCTCAAATGCTATGAATTAAGAACAAGACAACATAAAAGTGTTAAATGTCGAACTCCTTCGTCCTTAGAAACGTTATATCCCTTCGGGTACAACGAATCTCGGACGAAGGATACGAAAGAAAGGACCTTTGTTAGGTTGACAAATGATTTAAAACAGAGCAACTATATATAATGTGCGAGTAATAATACTAGTATTATCATCGATATATTTCCATTATTAAATTTATAAAAATGAATTACAAATGTACCTTCAGATTGATGAAAGTAAAGGTACAAAGGTGATGCGAAAAAGCGTATGCCAAGTCAGCATGAACAGTACGGGAGTACTGTTCACCTATTTATGGACACGGGTCGCAGCCCGTGTAAAATTACATAGATGCCCTTTACATTTATCAATAACTACAGTAATTCTTCGAGGTCCAATTTGGCTTTTCATCTTTAAGTCGGTTCTTCTTTTCTGTTGTTGTGCCGAAGCCTTTCTGCACATAGCTTCGTGATCGCCTTATCCTTCGTCATGATCGTTTTTCATTCCAGTCAAGCTTCGTCTTAACCATGCTCTTGTATATTCGCAACCTGACTCCGAAGGTGCCTGTTCCGAAGGTGCCTGTTCACATATTACACTTGGAAAATATTATCAAGTTATGTTTCTTGAGGACCTTCGGGAGCCGAAGGCCCCCAACAGGTGGTATGGGACTCATCTTTCTATTACAACAAGTGTACATGTCTCATAATTTACATGAAGCTAGAAAGCCTGGGAAATTCTTTTCTAAGAAGTCTTGAGTTTCCCAAGTAGCTTCGTTTTCCGTATGTTGGTTCCATTGTATCTTGTAAAACTTGAGAGTTTTCCTTCGGGTAATCCTGTCCTTTTGATCCAAGACTCGAATAGGATGTTCAGAGTATGTCAAGTCTGGTTCTAAGGCAACATCTGTTACTTCAATAGTTCGATCTGGAACCCGAAGACACTTTTTCAACTGAGACACATGGAACACATTATGTACGGCAGACAATGTTTCAGGTAATTGGAGTCGGTATGCCACTGGTCCATATCTTTCAAGGATAAGAAAAGGACCAATGTATCACGGTGCAAGCTTCCCTTTTACCCTGAAATGAGATACACCCTTTATTGGTGAGACTTTCAGGTAAACATAATCTTCAACTTGAAAGTACAAGGGTTTACGTCGCTTGTCTGCATAACTCTTCTGTCGAGCTTGGGCTTCTTTCAAATTATGAATTATTCGTAAAACCTTTTCTTCTGTTTCCTTTACCATATCAGGCCTGAAGAAACATCTTTCACCTGGTTCAGACCAGTTTAACGGAGTATGACACCGTCGCCCATACAAATCTTCAAAGGGTGCCATTTTGATGCTCTCTTGATAGCTATTATTGTATGAGAACTCCGCCAATGGTAAGCATTCATCCCATTTCCGTGGAAATTCTAGAGCACAAGCTCGTAACATGTCCTCAAGTATTTGATTTACCCTCTCAGTTTGCCCACTGGTTTGAGGATGATAGGCCGAACTACGGAGTAACTTAGTATCCAGAGCTTTGTGAAGTTCTTCCCAAAATTTGGACACGAATTGCGGTCCCCGATCCGACACTATGTTCCTCGGAACACCATGTAAACTGAGAATACGGTCAATATACAACTCTGCATATGCAGCCACTGTATACTTTACCCTGACTCGGAGAAAGTGGGCGATCTTTGTGAGTCAATCAATGATAACCCAGACTGAATCATACCCTTTTGCTGTCCTGGGTAACCCCACGATGAAGTCCATACTAATATCCTCCCATTTCCATGTTGGTATAGGTAAAGATTGCAATGGGCCAGCAGTCTTCATATATATGGCCTTGACACGTCTGCAAGTGTCGCATCTCGCCACATAGCGTGCGATTTCAATCTTCATCTTCGTCCACCAATATTGCTGCTTTAGATCATGATACATCTTAGTGCTTCCGGGATGAATAGAATAGCGACTAAGATGTGCTTCATCTAAAATTTGCTGGTGGATCTCATCATTCTTGGGCACAACTATGCGGTTGTTAAACCATACAATGCCTTGATTATCTTTTCTGAAGCAGTTGGCTTTACCGGCCTCCATTTTCTCATGAATGTGTTTCATACCCTCATCATTTCTTTGTGCCTCAATTATCCTTTGTAGGAGGACTGACTCAAGCTTCAAGTGATTTGAAGTTCCATGTTGAATCATTCCCAGGTTCAACTTCTCCATTTCTTGGCATAACGTAATGTCAGAAGTCTTCACTGTAAGACAACGACAGGAAGCCTTGTGACTTAACGCATCTACCACTACATTAGCCTTGCCTGGGTGATAACGAATTTCCAATTCATAATCTTTAATCAGCTCAAGCCATCTTCTCTGCCTCATATTCAGTTTTGACTGGGTAAAGATGTATTTTAAGCTTTTATGATCTGTATAAATATGACAGATATTCCCCAGCAGAAAATGACGCCATATTTTTAAGGCATGAACCACAGCAGCTAATTCCAGGTCATGAGTTGGATAATGCTCCTCATGCCGGCATAACTGCCTTGAAGCGTATGCTATCACTCGGCCTTCTTGCATCAAGACACAACCCAAACCACTGCCTGATGCGTCACAATACACATCAAAAGGCTTTTCAATGTCCAGTTGAGCTAATACCGGAGCACTGGTTAATAACACCTTCAGCTGCTCGAAGGCTTCATTGCATCATGAAGACAAATTAAATTTAGTATCGTTCTTCAATAAACTTGTGATCGACTTCACAAGCTTGGAAAAATCTAGAATAAATTGGTGGTAATAAACAGCCAGTCCAAGAAAACTTCGGACTTGATGCACCGTGGTAGGTGGTTTCCATTCCAAAATATCCTTGACCTTGCTGGGATCCACCGCAATCCCCTTGGTAGATAGTACATGTCCCAAAAATTGGATCTCCTCCAGCCAAAACACGCATTTATTGAATTTAGCATATAATTGATGCTCCCTTAAGCACGTTAATATGATCCACAATTGCTGAGCATGCTCCTCTTCATTCTTGGAATATATCAAAATATCATCAATGAAGACCACCACAAATTTATCCAACTCGGGCATGAATACCGAGTTCATCAGATATGTGAAGTGAGCAGGAGCATTTGTTAATCCGAAAGACATAACCAGATAGTCAAATAATCCATACCGCGTAGTGAATGCGATCTTGGGTATATCTTCGGGTCGGATACAGATCTGATGGTAGCCTGACCTGAGGTCAATCTTAGAAAATACCAAGCTCCAAGAAGCTGATCAAATAAGATGTCAATCTGGGGAAGAGGGTACTTATTCTTGATTGTGACCTCATTAAGGGGTCTGTAATCCACGCACATCCAAAGTGTTTGGTCCTTCTTCTTGACAAAGATGACTGGACAACCCCATGGCGACGAGCTTGGTCAGATGAATCCTTTTTCTAGCAGATCTTGTAATTGTGTCTTGAGTTCTGCCAACTCATTTGGAGGCATTCGGTACGACCTTCTAGAAATAGGAGCCGTACCGGGCTTCAACTCAATCACAAATTCTACATCTCTCTCTGGAGGTAGTCTAGGCAGATCTTCTGGAAAGACATCCAGGAATTCACATACTACCGGAATATCTTGGATCTCCGGTATGATGGCTTCATATACTCTTCCAAATGGTTTAGCTGTAGTAGCTACGGGAATGGACAAGAGAACCTCTTCTTGGTCATAGCTCAACCTGATGGTTCTCAGATCAGTGTTGAGGAAAGCTTTGTGTTGGGCTAACCAATTCATGCCCAAAATTACATCTATATCTTGGCCTTTTAGAACAATCATGTTTGTGGGAAAGTCCCGTTCAGCCAATGTTACGGGCACATGGAAAGGCACTTCTTTAGTGAATATTTGTCCCCTAGGCGAATGAATTATAAACCCTTCCTTTGATTCAATGTATGGAATGCAATATTTTTCCACAAACTTCTTGCTTATGAATGTATGTGAAGCACCAGAATCAAAGAGAATAACTACAGGGTGATTGGCCATGAGAAACGTACCCATCATGACCGGTTCTCCTTCCAGTGTGGTGGCCACTTGTGTATAATAGATTCGCCCAGTTTTCTTCATATTCTTGCCCACTGTATAATTCGCCGGGTTTCCCTTGCCTTGGGTGGAACTCCCAGAACTCTGCTGATTATTTGATCTGTTCTGCTTTGGATATGGGCAGTCCTTGATAAAATGCCTGGATTTCCCACAATTAAAGCAGCCTGTTGAGGAGCTTGGGAGGGTGGGGAAACGAGTACCAGGGGCACTCGACTGCGTGGTTGAAGTGGGGGCAGTGGTGGGGCGAATAAAAACAGGTTGTTTAAAGGGGTAAGAGGGTGGACGTGGTGAAGAACGGTTTTGATTAAAAGGTCGGATCACTAACCTTTGTCTCTTCTCAGGCCCCTGGTTGGACCTGTCACCTCCATAGCCCTTTGACTTTCCTAGGCCTGCATATTTGGCTTCAACTGCCAGTGTTGTGCTGACAGCCCTGCTATAAGAGAGGTCGAGGTAGGTGGCCATTTTCCGCTGCAGTCGGTCATTAAGGCCTCTCATAAAACAATTTTTCTACTTCAGGCCAGTATTGACCTAGTCAATGGCGTACTGGGACAAATGGTTGAACTTGTTGAGATACTGCATAACCATATCTCCTCCTTGCTTGAGCTTCATAAATTCTTCTTGCTTCATATGGAGCACTCCTTCTGGAATATAGTGCTCCTGAAATGCCAATTTAAATTCGTCCCAGGTGACATGATGGCCAGCCGACTGAACGACCACATAATTTCCCCACCAGGTGCTGGCAGGGCCTCTTAACTGCTGCGCCGCAAATAAGGGTTTCTGAGTCTCCGTGCATTGGAGGAGCCCAAACTTTTGCTCAATAACCTGGATCCATTCGTCCACTTCAAGAGGATCTTCAGCCTTGACGAATAGTGGGGGATGTGTTTCCGAGAAATCCAAATATGAAGTTTCGTGGGGTCCTTGTGGATAAGCTCGCCTACCTTGCTGCTGATATTGCTGTCCCGCCATTTCTCGAAGGAAGTGGGTGTTATCAGCTGTTGCATTTACTAAGGCAGCAATAGCCTCAGCCAAGGTCGGGGGTACTAGTGGCGGATTAGGAGTAGTTTCCCTCCCATGGGAGGTTCCCGCACTATCCTGTCCACGAGTCCTGGACGGCATCTGAGGCAAAGAACATTTGGAAAATATAATATGCCAAAACACACCATCATTTTACATTACTTAAAAGGTAATGATACAGACTCGAATTTACAACAAGACCACAGTACCTATTATACATTATCATATCTAAACTACACTACTCTAGTTTCTTATCACTTTTGGTAGCTTCACTGTTGGGTGTAGGGGACCATTCATCAGCCAGATTCATTGAAGGAGGGGGCCTAAAAAGGTCCAGTTCCCCACCAAGGGCTTCACCCGTTGCTCCAGAAGGTCTGGCTCCCATTCCGACAGGATCTGCAGGTACGTCAGGGTGCAGTCGTGAATACAATACATGAACTTCCTCATGTAGTGTATTACAGTACACATGCAAGTTGTCCATGGCTGTGCTAAGCTCTTCCACACGGGCTCGAGCTTTGGCCTCCTTGGCCCAAGCAAGTGAACGTGAGTTAACAGCCCAATCGAGTGTTAAATCTCGTTCAGCATGTTGGTCTTGCAGATGTCGGATGTCAGTTCTTAACTCGTTTATTCGCTGACCATCCTCGACCCACACATTGTTCCTATGACGGAGCTCCGTTCGAAGCTATTCTACCTGAGCTTCCATATCTCTGATGGGATCATTGCTACCACTACTACTGTCCTCATGCCTCGGAGCTAGTTGATGGCGAGGCACGCCAATCGGTTCGGTGGATTTGCGCGCGGTTTTCCTTGTGCGTGGCGGCATATCTCCATAAGGGGGAAAATCTTATTAGGATAGTTTTTAGTATGATGCATGCATAATTATAGAATCAACCTTAGTTGATTCACAACCTTCTATACATTGCACTCTACTATCTAGTCTTTAAAATAAGTACTTCAGAAGGTAGTTAGATAAGAAGGAAAGAAATTTTCTAGATAAGTCTTTGAAAATTCTTTTTTTTTTGAAAATGCCTCACAACATCTACAGAGATGGGCTTCGCTCCGATACCAGCTGTGATGGAACCTCACAAGTCATTAGGCCCACCTATAGTTGTCCTTGTCCATCGAACCTTGGACAACCCTGCAGGTGCACCTGATCACTCGACAAGTTCGGTATCTGTATTCTTTACCTTGCCCAAGAGCGTTTCACCCGTCACGCAAATATTACAATACATCGGAGGTATGAGGATGCAGAAGCAATTACAATAACTTACTTTATTTTAAAGTAAGAGAGTAGTATTATTACATACCAGAGCAAATATAAGAGTGCTGGAGTATTATTACACACATGGGAGGCAAAAACCCCTCCCGAGTAATATTAAACAAAAGTTTTAACAGAGGACACCTCCTCCCGCGGATTCAGTCTTGATTTTCTTCTTTCGGTACCACCTTGGAACAAAAGCAACAAAAATTTGCTGCTTCCTCACCTAAAACAACATTGGGACAAAGCCCTGAGTATGAAGTGTACTTTCGCAAGTCTTACCCGTCAAAATAAAAGACTCAAGGATAGGCTGGCCTTTGGGAATCAAGGTATGGCTTATCAATAATCAAAGACTTTGTTTGCAGAAATGCTTACTAATAGTGGATCCTTAAAAGTCCAGTTTTATTAGCAAGTTTAGTCATTACCTGAGTTCTAGAGTTCTTTCTACCCTAGTTCAAGCACTTGACCTATACTTGCCAATTTCTTATCAACCCTTCTTATTCACTGGAATGCTACGTGTAGGGCAGTGACCAAGTCTTCATGTCCAAGAAGTAACGGTGATCCGAATTGATTAATACTCAGTTGAGGATCTCCAATCACACGACATATGTAGCACTTAACCCTTGCTTATGTCAACTCGCCACCGGGGTTCTTAAGACCAGATCAGGTTCACGCCAACTGAGAGCACAGATACACCACCGTCCAGCCTCTTGCCATGGAGGGTACATGCTACTCTCGCCATCTCTCCACTCCCATTGCATGTTATCTTATTCTAGTATTAGTCTGCCCGAGGCAAAGCTTACCCATGACGAGGCATGTGACCAGTTAAAGGGTCCTCGATCAGCAAGCCTACATCGAGAAGGTCCTTAATCGACTCAGACGGAGACACTACACCGAGACTTCCTTCTCGTGCAAGTCACCCGCCCGGTCTCAGCTTTATCATTTCAAACCCAAAGTTTGGTACCTAGAAGAGGTACATCTTTTCTGATGTTGAACCCATCACGGCCATGATGGATCCACCATCAAGTTTTATTTTTGAAGACATTCCACCCACTTGAATCATCATCTTTTGTCAAAACAAAACATTTTGTTTTTCTAGAGCAAACTGAGCATAAGAAAAACCTTTTTGTAAAACAGGGAATTAAGGAAAGGTAATCAAATTCTCAAGGAAGGAAATGCAGTAATTTGTTTAGCACACAACTCCTATCACCTAATGCATCAAGCAAGTGAGAAAGATTTTAAAATAGCAAGGAGGTGGCAAATGCACCGGGGCTTGCCTTGTGTGATAGGTGAGTCAAGCTCCGCTCCACAGATGTCAAAGTAAAAGCAGTTTCGTGCCTGAGGTTCTTCAAGTGGTGGTGTAGTCCTTGCTTCTTCAATTTCTATCTCTTCCTCGTTTTCTATATATAGCCATATATAAGTATGAATGCTCATGAGAATGCAAAGGTAATACAAGTATATTATCTACGGTCTTGAATATAACTTTCCTTCACGGATCTTCAGAAAACTAGGGTTGTTGGAGTCTATAGTGAAGTTCATAGGGCAGGGGTCTATGGTTTTGGGTTTTAGGTACCAAACATAGTCCAAATCATACCAAATTTTACCCAAGGCTTCTAAATAATATTTAAAGCTTATCTAAAAAGTTTGGTGATTTTTGGAATCATTAATTACTCTCTAAAATTCCAGAAGTATGGATTTTGGCTATTTTAAATACCCCATAATTTCCTATTTGGAATAAAAATCATACAACTATTTTTATTGAATACCATAGAAAATCAGGAGCCTAGAAAAATTGCTCTGGTATTTTTAGCATTTTCCTGGAATTTTCTATGGATTTTCTAAGTCCAGAAAAAAAAAGAAAAAGAGAAATTATAAACAGTACTGGGCCGAATCTAGCCTAAGTCGGCCCAAAAGCGAGGAGAACGCGCACCTGCGCGCGTTGCGGTGCTCATTTTGCGAGAGGCCCTCGGTTATTTGAAGAACTGATTAAAAGTCCCATGTACTATTAACACGGGTCACTGACATTTACACAGAGACCCCCAATGTTCGAAGTCTTCACAAGAGAAAGTCCACGACAGGGAGCGATGGAGAACCGAGCTCCGACGAGCCTACACTCACGCAACAACCAGTGCTCCCGTGCGGCAGATGCCAAATTGGACTCCTCCTAACCATTTCCCCTCACTTAATTTCTGGATTCGAGTTCTACATCACCCGGTTCACGGTGACAGCGCAAGGAACGGACCAACCGAAGTGTTCCCGATGTTCCAATGGATTCTAACTCAACTGGATGGGTCAAAGAGTATCAGGAGCATCCAAGGATACTGAAACGAGGACCAGAGGACATGAACGGACCTGAGACACGTTGGCCATGGCGAGGATTCTTTCACAGTGGCGGAAACTGATTTGGGGGAACTTTGAAATTGGCGCACTCTGGTGGGTAATCAGAGGCACGAGTTGCTGGATGAGGTGCTTAACTACTTAGCGGAGCCGTGGGTGTGCATAATTTATAGTGTGCTTGAGAGGTGGCTGGTGAATTGGACGGAGACACGCAGCGGCCGGAGAGGAGGAGGGGTACTGGTGCAAACGCTTAGTGGCTTTCACCGTGGCGGACTCACCGGCGATCACCGGTTATAGATTACCCGAGCCATTACGACGTGGTTACAAGCCTGAGACATGGCGCAACTATGGTGAACGACGCGGATTCCGGTGATGGCCATAAGGCCACGTCACCGGCGCAAGTGGTCGGGGAACAACGAGGCCACAGTAGTCCAAACTAATTCGTGGCGCGAACTTTTCACCGTCAAGCTCAATCCACTGGCCAGCGGCATGAATCATGATGGCCAGCGCTAATCCAGGCACGAAGATCGCCCGCGGCGAGGGGGCTGAACCCGCTGATATTTGAGTGCACTGTACCATCAGGAGCTTCTTCAGTCAGTCTGACAGACCATGTTTGGGGCGAATTTCCTCCTGATTTTGTATGGTGACTAGATCAATGCTCTGCAGCAAAGTTGTAGCCTAATAGACCAGCTTTACCTTTGTTATAGTGTGCACCCAAAAAAAGTCCCAGGTTCATACTCAAAATCGTGCTCTAAGTTCATCATATCTCACTGACACTGAAAGTTCAGACTTATGGTGACCTAACAGCCCGACTTTGGATCAAATTTTCTCAAAATTTCTCATGGCACCAAGGCATAACCCCTATAGCAAAGTTGTTCTCTTATAGTAGCTCTACAAACTTGATGTGTTGACCCTAGACAAATTCTTAATATTTTTGGATCTACAGAGCTCTAAAGTTAGCTCTATGCCACTGTTTTCAGACTTAACTATTGGAGCACTAGGGTGGCCCTTTTTGCAAATAAGCCCAAAACTCATGGTTTCTTTTGAAAATCTCCAAATATGTGAACTATATGACTTAAGGTACCCTAACTCCATGGTTTTTGCACTTAGGTCCAAAAGTGGGCAACATTTGCACATAACCCCCTAGGGTTTCTGTCCAGAGTTTTCCAGGGGTCTATTTAGGGGTTTTGGCACTTCTAGGGTTTGAATGCCACTTAAGTCCATTAATGGTGACATTTTATGATCATTACTAATAAGTTTTGAAGTTTTCTCTTATTCAGGCTTTCTTTACTCTTTTAAGCCCAGTTGAGGGTTAAGTACCCTACTCTAGGGTTTTACTCAGGACATGTCACATTAATACAACTTGTTTGAACTTTTTGCCTAGTGAATGCATTCTAGGTGTGACAAACACATGATATGTCAATGCTTATGATGTTATGCTCAAGTTTTAGTGGTAGTAACACCAGGGGTGTTACATTGGGGATGAGCTGACAGGTGGGGTCGACAGGACAAAGAGAGAAGCGAGCGTAGGGGCGAGAGGAACGGCGCCAACAGACCTGGCCCACGGGGCAGCGAGAGAGAGAGTGAGAGAGGGCGCGCTGGTTGGCACCGACAGGCGGGGCCCGCCTGTCAGGCACCGAGGCCGCGCGTGCGGGGTTGGGCTTAGTGGGCCAACTTGGGCTGAATTGGGTTTTCTATTTTCCAGGGAATTTCTAATTGCTTTTCTATTTATTTTCTCTAAGGTTTTCAATTCAAATTCAAATCAAGTTTCAAATTCAAACCAAATCAAACATGTGCAACAATTCAAAGAATATTTGGGGTTCAACATGATGCAACATTTCATGACTAATTAAGCTAACCCTATCCAAAAGAGGAAGAGAGAGAGAGAGAAAAACTAGGGAGAGATAGAAACTAGAGTGAGATAGAGAAGAGTAACACCTGAATTTGGATGATAATAAGAAAGAAATTTTATACACCCAAATTCATGGTGTTATAGACGTCGTCGTCCCGTCTTTCCTGCCTGTCACCCTTCGCCTTGGCACCTCGTGCGCTACAGTGGGGCCCATGATGGCAGTAGCCCACGTGGTGCTGAGAGTCAATGGTCTCGTCTTGGTAACGTGCTAGACACTCTGAATGGTGGACATTTGTCTCGCTAGGTTGCTCATTGGACATTTGTTTGGCGGGCCGTCCTCGGGTGACCATTTGGATCTTCCCTCCGAGCTGCTTGGCAGGCGGGCCGTTGTAAAGCCCAAAAATATGTATAAGAAAAAAACATAACAAAGTAAATAAATAAATATGTTTATAAGTGGGTGTTTTGGGATTATGGAACCTTTGGAAGTTAATTGGTTTTCTCTTCTTTGTGCATACTTGATTAATGGAATTATATTGGTTACATAACAAATAAATAAATATAGAAATATGCACATCATGCTGGAGTTCTCGTATGTTTGCGTTTGTACTCAATTTTTTGAGATAAGTTAAGTTTGAAAGGTAGAATTTATAGCTCCCAAAATCATATTTTAAAAACTAATAAAAAGTTATGCAAAGATTTCTTTTAAATTAAATACCATACTCATATTATTCTTGAAGCTAACATCTCCTAAAACAAATATAGTTTCTAATCATAAAAGATTTAATAAAAGTACCCCTACATTAATTTAGTCATCCCTCTGCTGAAAAAAATACATTTATAATTATTCCCAAAAGAATTTTATAAACTAGAGATTTAATTCTTAAAATGCCTATTCTCTATTTTAGCGTGTATGAATTTCATATTTAAAAGCATTTATTTAAATAGTATAATAAATAAAATTAATTAAATAAATCAAATTCATGCTGGAGTACTTTTGTTTGTGCATGAATCTTAGACCTAAATTCAAATTATAATTTGGATTTGAAATAGAAAAGGGAAGAACACAGAAAATAGAAAAGAATAAAACCCATCTTGGGTCGAATACGTTCTCTGGGCCATCTCTCTGCGGCCCAACTCGTGATATCCGCGCGTGCTCGGGTATGACATGTGGGACTCGCGCGGTCAGTCAGCTTGTGCTGTGCAAGCTTGGTCGCCGAACTGTCGGCCCGCGTTGTCATTCTCACCTGCGCTCCGACACTAACCGCTGGGGCCACCTTGATAGCTCGTTCTTCCTCCCTGAAATGAAATCACGTGTGCTCGGCAACAGACTCATCCAGGATGCTCGGATTCAGTGGTAACTACCCGAATCCGCCAAGTTAGGGATGATGGGGTCTCTTGTGGAGAGTTCGTCGCGTTTTTGTGATCTGGTTAATCCTAGCGTGGCGGTCGTCTCCTTTGAGTTCGGATCCAGGTTAGCTCGGGCCTCGGGGTTGTTGTGAACCACCGTTAGGGTTCACGGGATCCTGATCCGGCTCGATGTCCAACCGGCCCGCTATAAATTGGGAGCCCCACGACCACCTTGACCCTCCAATCGATGTCAGAAAGTCTCCTCATGGCCGTAGTGGCGGATTTGGTGCTCACCGGATGTGGAGCTTGCGGCATGGCCGCCATCCCGCGTGCTCCAATACCTGCGTGGCCGCGCTATGCTTGGAGAACGACCGGCGAGTGCCGCGCTCACCTGCGTCCCGTGCCCCGGGGGACGGTTGGGGCAGGCGGCCTCGGTGTGCGCTCAATTTCTCACTGGAGGCCGACCATGCCGCCATGCACCGATGCGAGGGCTTTGCGCTGCACAAATCACAGTAAGAAGACAATCACTATGATCGCCAAGTCGTACACACCATGTAGCACTCCTTGGATTTTTGTCTATAGTGTTGGGGTGTCGAGGCATTGCTTTGAGGGCCGTGGCCGCCGCCATGGTGGACGCGCGCCGTTGTGTTTGGTAGCTAGAAGGAAGAAGATGGGTGGACCATTGATTCGGCGATGGATGGATGAGATCGCGCCATCCCATACCCCCTTCATGTGTCACAATCCGACCGTTGGAACTGATCGGATGTACGGGATCCTCTCTCGGCTATTTAAATCCTAGGCGTTGGTCACTGATCGAACGACACACAATGCGTACTAGTTTGTCGTAGCCGGCTTTTAATCTGGGCCGTCCGGTTTCTATCCTGCGGCCAGGGATCCACCATACCCCTTCGTCGTAGGTGTTTTACAAAAGAGACCCTGAGAAATATAAGAATCAACCCGTCGTCCACCATAACGTCTCATTGAGTCTTAGGAAATTTACGTGTTAGCCCCTGTTATTCTCTGAAAACTAGAAAATCAGGGGGAAATGAAATAGAAATTGAATTTTTATGCAAGAAAAATAATTACTAGAACTTGTATATTTCCTAGAAAATTCATGTGAAGTCCAAATTGACCCATTCCACCATACCCCTTCGCCGCCGTCACCGCTGCCGTCACCGTCGCCTCCGTCGTTGTCGCCGTCACCGCCATCGCCGTCGCCGCCGCCCGCCTCGGACAAGTCCAAGGAGTTCTCCTCGTCCGAGGAGTACTCCGAACCATCCGAGCCCTCGAGCCCGGCGCGCTCGATAGCCCGAATGTAGGTCCACACCTCTGCGGCGATCCCCTGGGAGTCGTCTGAGTCATGAGACGACGCTGGGGGAGAGGCAGGGACCGGAGAGCCCTCTGACTCGGAGGAGAACTCCTCCCCGAGTACTCCGAGTCACCGAAGTCCTCCGAGGGAGGTGTCGGCTCATGTTTCCGCTTATCACCAGAGTGATGCGAAGAACTGCCACCCTTCTTGCTCTTACCCATGGTGGAGTAGAAGGGAAGTGGAGAGAATAAGCAACGAGCAGCAGTAAGAGATGTGAAGACGCCGGAGAAGCAAGAACACTATTTATAGAAGGAGAAGGCAACCACTCACCTCCTACCATGGCCACTGAACAGTCGCAAAAATTCAATATGCAATTCAAACTGTCTGGAAACACGTCAAGCGGCTGACGCCGTTCCACGTAACACGACACCCATTGGGACTCCAGTCAACTGCTCGGGTGATATGATTACACCCGCAGTCACGTCAAGTTACTACTCAGAAGCAGTTTGCTAAACGCTCAGCGCACCAAGCCGTCCCTTGCCTACACCCATTGGGGGGACATCCAGGAATTTTTAGTAGATTTTCCCAAGCAGTAACATCCATACAGTATATGCAATGAATACCTCAAGACAGAAGGAAGATATCAACAAGGATCAAAGGAAAGCCAAATATAGCTGATGAGGTACAAGTCTAATCGACAGAAGCATTGAAGCACGAAGTGATAGGAAAACTAGCTAAAGGCCACCTATCGAACGTCCAATCAGTCGCAGATCAAATAAATTGCCAGATCTAGCAAGATATGGACAGATCTTGTGCTCAATTCCAAAGACAAAAACGAATGCTGACCTCTAAAGCATAATGTTGATAATATAATGCTGATCTCTAAAGCATTATGTGGATTCCAATATGACAGTGAAGACCTTTGAGCGGATTATTTTCAAAAATCCACTCAAAGCTCGGGGGCTACACCATTGCACCTTCGGTGCACCCAATGAATCATCTACCCCGAGAAGCAGAATGCTAACCTCTAAAGCATATGGTGAACTAAGACAAGGTTGACTTCTGAAAAAGCACAAAGGGAAGATAAAAGTGATTCTTGAAGACTTAAAATGAAGATCTTCAAGTGGATCATTTACAAAAATCCACACGAAGCTCGGGGGCTACACCCATTGGGTGCACCTTCGGTGCACCCAATGAAATTCAAGTCCTAAAAAATCAAAATGTTGACCTCTAAGGCAGAACATCAAGTTTTGAAGAGCAATAACGGAAGAAGGCAGTAAAAGATCGTTTTACTGGATCACTCAGAGTTCAGGAGCAATGGCCCAGCGGACTTACTTTCGAATTATTCCTTATCAAAATTAAAAAAACTGCAAGCTGGACCTTGGATCTTCGCGCCGATTATTTCAAAATCGACCCAAAGATCAGGGGCTTGTGGGGGACAGATATCCCCCGGGTCCACTGGACGGGTAAAAGACCTCACGAAAGGCCCGTGGGCCCAATAATTCGCGAGATCATCATTTCGTGGGCCTGGGAAAGAACGCCTAGTGAAGTGATCGACACAGGATCAGACCGGCGCAAGCCTGGATGGCCCGACGAAATTGGGCAGTAATCACAACAGTGACCCGACCTCCCCGTGCAGGAGCCCGGTACATCGGAACCGAACAAGGAAGAGTCAGCTGAATTATAGGAAGATAGACTCAGTCAGTTCATTATTACTTAGGTTCACGTTGTTATCGTATCCACATGTAATACCCCACGGTCGAGTATATAAGGCCTAGGGGGCACCCCTTCAAAGGGGATCGACTTCATTACTTAGCCATCCACTCGGCTCTCTGCGTTTCCAACGCCAGAGAACCTCCTTATAACCCACCGCATAGAGTGCTCACACCAGGACGTAGGGTATTTTCATCTCAAAGCGGCCCAAACCTATACACACCCGTCCACTAACTCTCGTGTGTCCAGCACGAACCATCGAGCTACAGTCGGTAACACCGTCCTACTCCAAAAAGCACCTTGAGGGGCAACCCCGGGTGCGCGGTCGGACCCAAAACACCAACAGCTGGCGCGCCAGGTAGGGGGTGTGTCATCGATCCAAGCTAGCTCAATGGCCGTCACCTTTCAACACAAGATCATCCTCCGTCCTGGGTCAGTGTTCTGCTTTGGAACTATCTCATCTGTAGCGGATGAGGAGAGAATTCTGCATCGCATCGCGGATCCACCGGGGAGAAAATCTTCCTCAAAAATCTCCGAGAAAACCGGAGCGAAGCAGGGAAAAGCGCCACCTCCAGCGCTCCGAGAAAAGATCACCTTCAACAAGCCAGGAGCCGAGGGTCCGTCTACCCGGAGAACTCCGCTGTCCACCTCTCCGACGGAAAAATGGAAACAGATCACAAGGAAAAAGGAAGCAAATGAGGCAAAGGATCGTCAAGCTACTCTTTCTGTGCCTCCGTCCTCAAAGGAGGACAGAAAGAAGATCGTCGCGACAGCTGCTCCATTCTACCCCAATGTCCTCTTCATCGGGGGAAGAGTGGAATCGAATCCTATCTGCGACGATGAACCAACTGCACCAGGAGAAGAACCTCTTCATTGGGAGTCTCGCCAGCGGAGGAACTGACACTGAAATATTCGGCGACATCACGAGGCCGGAGAAAGGGATCCGGCACAGCCTGTATCACAAGATGAGGTCTCAGAAGTAGGAGAAACTCCGGAAGAACGGGTCCTCAGAGAAAGAAGGAACTCTCGACGACGTGACCGTCGGCAAGCTCAAGAACAGGCTGAGCAGGAAACAAGGCAACTCCAAGAGAATCCACTCTTTGGACGCAACCTGAACCCCGACTTCGCCCGAGCCATGAACACGCCGAGTGAAGTCAGTGGAGTGTTGGCTCGGATAGCTGATGGCCTCCCTTGGACTCCCGACGCCGAGGGCTATCGGCGGCTGTTCACTCAAGCAGCCAATCACCTTCTGCCCCTCGCTCATCCGCCGAACGATCTACGACACGCCATCAACAGTTGGTGAGACGCACGGAGCTCCATCAACGCTTCGCACGAACGACGACACAAGAACGAGATCCGTCGCCGGGAAGAGTACGACCAGGACCACGACATCCCGGCACGGAGTCAGGCCACCAGGACCGAGTCAGCCACGGCTTCGACTGGTGGAACCACCCGGGAACGGTCGAGGCACCACGACAACAACTCCCCTCCCCGGGAAAGACATCATCACCGACGACAAGCAGTGGAGTATCGGCGCTTACTCCATGCCTCAGGGCCATTCAATGGCCCCCTAACTTCAAGGTCTCCAACATCGACAAATATGAACCTGAGCAGGATCTAGGAGGCTGGCTGGCCGCCTATACCACTGCTGCCCGAGCCGCTGGGGCAACCGAGGACGTGATGACCGCGTACTTGCCTATCGTCCTTAGGCAAGACGCGCTGCAATGGCTGCGACACCTACCCCAACACTGCATCGACGACTGCAGCGACTTCAGTCGGCGCTTCATCGCCAACTTCCAATCTCTCTCCGACAAACCAGCGCAACCATGGGACTTCAAATCCGTCAAGCGCTGGGGGGACGAAACTCTCCTGTCGTACCTCAAAAGATTCCAGACCATGAGAAATCGTATCCCCGAGGTTGCGGAGGCAGCAGTGATCGAGGACTTCTACCGGGGATCCAATGACTCGGCCTTCGTCCGAGCCATACTACAAAAGGCGCCGACCACTTCGGAGCAGCTATTCCGGGAAGTCGACCTCTACATCACCGCCGATGAGCGAGCTCTAGACCTCATCAGAGGAACAAAGCCCGCACCGGCAGCACCGCGATGTGACGCGAACCAGTAGCCCGACAAACGCTGGGAGAAGAGGCCTCGCGAAGAGGTCCACGCTGCCGGACCGCCCGCCTCTCACGCCCGAGGAGGACCTCGCAGAGGCGAACGCACGCTGGACGACATCCTCGACGCCCAATGCCCGTACCACAAGGACATGCGCCACACTCTCCGGAACTGCAGAGACTTCAAGCATTCCGTGGGGAACGGCCGACCCTTCCAACCTCTACCTCCTCCCCCACCGCGAGGGGGGCCAGGAGAACCGTGACAACCCCAGCAGCAGGAGGAGGGAGGAGGTGGAGCCTTCCCATGCATCGACAGGGAAGTCAACGTCATCTTCGGCGGACACGGGTCGCAAGAAAGCAAGAGACAACAAAAACTCAACGATCGTCAGATACTGGTGGCGGCTACCGGTCCTCCCGCCCCGTACCGATGGTCTGAGCATCCGATCACCTTCACCCGGGCAGATCAGTGGCTCAACTTCGACCACCCAGGCAAGTACCTGCTTATCATCGATCCGGTGATCCGAGAGAGCAGGGTAAAGAAGGTGTTAGTGGACGGGGGAAGCAGCATCAACGTCACCTTCCCCCGGACGCTCCAAGGCTTGGGAGTTCCCCTCAAAGAACTCCATGAATCGGACACACCCTTCTTCGGCATCGTGCCGACTGAAGGAGAATACCCGCTAGGCCACATCTACATGTCGGTCACCTTTAGAACTTCGGAGAACTACAGGACCGAGTTCCTAAGGTTCGAGGTGGCAAATTTCGACTACGGATACAACGCCATCATCGGGAGGCCTGGATTGGCAAAGTTCATGGCCATTCCACATTATACATACA
Source organism: Zea luxurians (assembly GCA_029449295.1). Classification (NCBI taxonomy): domain Eukaryota; kingdom Viridiplantae; phylum Streptophyta; class Magnoliopsida; order Poales; family Poaceae; genus Zea; species Zea luxurians. The sequence goes on along the minus strand of JAOPSE010000010.1, from coordinate 9,745,709 downwards.
TGATATTGAAGATGCCAGGACCACAAAGGATCATAACTATGTGCGCCGACTTCCAAGGCGCTGCAGAATGTTTCCGAGTGGCCATTCAGGCGGCCCTCACCACCAAGCCATCGGCGACTTCTTCTGCGCGGGCGAACTCAAAGCCTGAGGAAGACCTCGCGGTACCCGCGAACGAAGCTCAAGCCGTGACCTCTATATGGCCGACTGAAGAAACCAAGAGAATCAATCTTGGGTTCGCCAACGAGCGCAAGACTGCTATCATCAGTTCCAGCCTAGATGACAAATAGGAAGGCACGCTCGTCCAGTTTCTGCAAGATAACCGAGATGTATTCGCATGGCGACCTGCGGATATGCCGGGAGTCCCGAGATAACTGGCCGAGCACAAATTGAAAGTCTACCCCCAGGCGAGGCCGATCCGACAAAAATTACGATGCTTCACGCCCGACAAGAGAGAAGCCATCTGTGCTGAGCTGGCTCGCTTGGTCGCGGCCAGATTCATTAGAGAGGTGTTGCATCCTAAGTGGTTAGCTAATCCTGTTCTTGTACTCAAAAAGAATAAGGTGGATTGGCGCATGTGCGTCGACTATACGGATCTCAACAAACACTGTCCGAAGGATCCCTTCGGACTTCCTAGGATCGACCAGGTGGTGGACTCAACCGCCGGGTGTTCTATGTTGTCTTTCTTGGATTGCTACTCCGAGTATCATCAGATTAGCTTGGCGAAAGAGGACGAGGAAAAAACAGCATTCATCACCCTGTTCGGAGCTTTCTGCTATACCTCCATGCTGTTCAGAGTGACTTATCAGAGAGCTATCCAGACATGCTTAGCCGACCACTGGGGCAAGCGTGTGGAAGCTTATGTGGATGATGTGGTGATCAAGACGGAGAATTCAGAAAACTTCATTGAAGATTTATAGCTGGTCTTCAACAGTCTACGGCAATACTGATGGAAGCTTAATCCCGAAAAATGTGTCTTCGGAGTGCCAGCAGGAAAGTTGCTCGGGTTTATTGTTAGCCACCGGGGAATTGAAGCAAATCTAGAAAAGATCGAGGCTATCATGAGGATGGAAGCACCACGATCACAAAAGAAAGTACAAAGACTTACCGGATGTATGGCAGCTCTAAGCAGATTCATATCAAGGCTGGGAGAAAAGGGCTTACCATTCTATAAGTTGCTCAAGAAGGTAGACAAATTCCAGTGGACTTCAGAAGCACAAGAAGCTTTAGATGCGCTGAAAAAATTCTTGACAACACCGCCAGTGCTAAAACCGCCGCGCCGAGCCACGCCAACTCAACCAGCTGAAGATCTACTATTATACATCTCTTGCACGACTCACGTGGTGAGCATCGTGTTGGTAGTCGAGCGAGCTGAAGAGGGACATGCGTACCTAGTACAGCATCCTGTCTATTTCATTAGTGAAGTTCTGGGTCCTTCGAAGAAAAAATACCCTCAAGTTCAGAAGTTATTATATGCAGTACTTCTAACTGCACACAAGCTCCGTCACTACTTCGACGACCACAAAGTCACAGTAGTCACTGGATTTCCGATAGGGGATATTCTCCACAATAAAGAAGCCATCGAAAGAATAGCCAAGTGGGCCTATGAACTGGGATCTCATGACATTGAATTTCGACCTCGCACTGCCATCAAAACTCAAGCACTGGTTGACTTCGTGTCAGAGTGGACTGAACAACAAGTACCAGATAACCCGGAAACCGCAGAAGTATGGCGAATGTATTTTGACGACTCGTTGAAACTGTAGGGAGCAGGCGTAGGGATCCTCTTTATTGCACCTGGAGGTGAACAACTCAAATATGCTCTTCAAATGTTATTTCCAGCATCCAACAATGCAGCAGAATACGAAGCTCTAATTCATGGACTGAACATTGCCATATCACTAGGTATCAAGAGACTGATGGTATATGGAGATTCTCTGGTGGTCATAAGTCAGATAAACAAAGAATGGGATTGCTCGAATGATTCCATGGGAAAATACTACACTGCTGTCCAGAAACTAGAAGACAAATTTGAAGGTTTGGAGTTTCATCATGTGGAGAGAGATCGCAACACGGCAGCTGATATATTGTCCAAGCTAGGATCCAGTCGGATTCAGGTCCCGCCAGGAGTTTTTATTCAAGAAATACTGCATCCGAGCATATCACTAGATCGAGCAGAGGAATGCAGTGCTCTGAGCCAACCGGAGTCAAATTCTGATGATTGGAGGAAGCCGATCATCAAGTACATAAAAAATGAGGAGGAACCAGATGACAAAAATGCAGCAGAACGAGTTGCAAGGCAGTCAACTCATTATACTCTCATTGGGGAAACACTATACAGAAGGGGCGCATCAGGAGTCGTCATGAAATGCATTCTCTCAGCCACCGGAAAGCAACTGCTAGAAGAGGTTCATGTTGGGCAATGCGGGATACACGCAGCATCCAGGACCCTGGTTGGGAAGGTCTTCAGGTCAGGTTTCTACTGGCCAACAGCAAAGAGTGATGCAGCCGAGTTAGTCCAGAGGTGCGAAGCCTGCCAGTACTTGTCAAAACAGCAACAGCTACCAGCACAGCAACTGCAAACCATACCCATAACTTGGTCGTTCGCATGCTGGGGATTGGATATGATTGGACCTTTCAAGAAAGCTCAAGGAGGATACACTCATGTACTGGTTGCTATCGACAAATTCACTAAATGGATAGAGTTCAAACCCATTGCTTCTCTAACTTCAGCCAAGGCAGTGGAATTCATACAAGACATAATATTCAGGTTTGGAATACCGAATAGCATCATAACCGACCTGGGATCCAATTTCACAAGCTCAGAGTTCTTCGATTTCTACGAGCAAAAGAGCATCCAGATCAAATATGCCTTGGTGGCGCACCCAAGAGCCAACGAGCAGGTAGAAAGAGCCAACGGGATGATATTGGAAGCGCTCAGAAAGAAAGTCTTTGACAAGAATGAAAAGTTCACAGGAAAGTGAATCAAAGAGCTACCGTATGTTGTTTGGAGCCTGAGAACTCAACCTAGTCGAGCCTTGCATGGAAACACACCTTTCTTTATGGTCTATGGTTCGGAAGCAGTGCTACCTGCTGATCTCAAGTTTGGGGCACCAAGGTTAATCTTCGAAAACATAGCAGAAGCTGAAGCTACTAGACTGGAGGATGTCGATATACTAGAAGAAGAACGATTGAATACGGTGATTTAGTCAGCCCGATATCAGCAAACTCTGAGGCGCTATCATGACAAGGCCATACGGAATCGATCCTTTGCAGTGGGAGACCTCGTCCTTCGCCGAATTCTAATGGGGGAGGGACGACACAAACTGTCGCCACTATGGGAAGGACCGTTCATAGTAGCAGAAGTCACTCGGCCTGGATCGTATCGCCTTACTCAAATGGATGGCACGGAAATTGGGAACTCATGGAACATAGAACATCTCAGGAAGTTTTACCCCTAGCTATATCTCAAAAGCTATTCGGACGACAATGTACTCTGTAAACTGGGAAATATATCATCAATAAAAAGACTTCAAAGGCACTCAAATTATTCGTTGTCAACCTGCATGCTTACTTAACTCGGGGTGACCACTATACCCTACTAACGGAGCAATCGGTTTAAGTCGGCAACGGCTTAAGGCGGTGCAACATGCTCACGCTTACTTAACTCGGGGTGACCACTATACCCTACTATCGGGGCAATCAGCTTAAGTCGACAATGACTTAAGGCAGTGCGACATGCTCACGCTTACTTAACTCGGGGTGACCACTATACCCTACTAACGGAGCAATCGGTTTAAGTTAGCAACGGCTTAAGGCGGTGCAACATGCTCACGCTTACTTAACTCGGGGTGACCACTATACCCTACTATCGGGGCAATCAGCTTAAGTCGACAATGACTTAAGACGGTGCGACATGCTCACGCTTACTTAACTCGGGGTGACCATTATACCTTACTAACGGAGCAATCGGCTTAAGTCGGCAATGACTTAAGGCGGTGCGACATGCTCACGCTTACTTAACTCGGGGTGACCACTATACCCTACTAACGGAGCAGTCGGTTTAAGTCAGTAATGACTTAAATCGGCACAATACACTCACGTCCACCTTATCCAACACGAGCACGTTTGCAATTACTCATCTTAGGGCAACCTCTATGCCCCGCGAAATACGAAAAAATTTCAAAACCATCATACTGCATCTACTTCTGCGGTGATAGATACGGTTGTATTCTAACAACGGAAAAACAATAACGGCATTCAGTACTAAAAAATGTTTTCCGACGGAATATCCGAGCACACTAACCACGTATACAAAACATTCAGTGTTTTTATTTGGTAATGTTCTTCTCAAGAGCAACCGACGAAGAAGGGTGACTTGAAGAATCCGGAGCGGCATTCACGTCAGCCACTATGTCGTCAGGAACAACCACGCCGGGTCTCCTCATCAGGATCCGCCCCGCACGAATAGCTTTGTCCATAGCTTTGTCGCGCTGAGCCCTCAGAGTAGCAGAAGTCTCTTCAGCAGTTTTGACAGCCAACCGAGCAGTTTCTAGCTCCTGGACGACCGATTTCTTGGAAGCACGCAGATCCTTGATGATAGTATCCTTGTTCGACACCAATTGCCTGAGGCAAATCATATCATTCAAGGACTCTTGCAGTTTATAACGATGATTATCCAAATCTTCCATGGTGAAGCGATGACTCCTCTCCAAGATGGTCAACGAGTTGCTGGCGTCGCGATATAGCTTGTCAGGGTTGTCACGAGAAGTGGCAAGAGCACGTTTTTCCTCCTGCAGACAAGAATCAGTTTCTCCAACGTCAAGCAAGCACTAAGAACACAGCAGACAAAGCCAAGTAAAACTTAATTCACTGGTCACCTTTTCAGAGTCAAGTTGAGCATGGAGAGTGGAGATCAGCGTGTTAGCATCATTCAGAGAAGCAGAAACCTAAGCCAATTCAGTCTGACCTTGAGAATATTTTTCTTCAAGATCAGAGTACCGTCGAGCCATATCTGTCAAGAAATAGTCAAGCAAGGTGTTCAGCTAAAAAGCAGATTAATCAAGTAGCCAAAGAAGAAACAAAGGGCACTAACCAGCATTTCCCATCTCCAAATCAGATACCCGACACTGAAGCAGCACTGGATTCCAATGCATCAGGGACAGAGCCCTTTCCGGGACAGAAGCACTCTGCGCCTTCAGCTGACCAGCCATTTCATCAACCAATGCCTGACGACAAAAATAGATAAGTGTAAATAACAATATCACACCCGGGATACAGCCAGATCAGGAAAGACCAAACTACCTGGAGGTTGGAGAAGAACGAAGGAACTCCCAAGTCGTGGGAAGTCAAGTGATGGCTCGATGAAGGATCACCAGCCAGAACAACTCGCAATGCATCAGTGGGGACCAAGTCAGCATCATCAGCAGAAATCAAAACTCTGTCATCAGGAGCGTCGGCCTCTAAGGCGACTCCCTGACCTAAAGCTTGAGCTACTGCCAGGCAACCAGAATGCGGAGGAGAAGACCCTACGTGAACAACCATGGAAGTATGAGAGGGAGAATCAACTCGGACACCCTCGGGGGCTGGGTCATAGCTCGCGCTACCCATCTGAGCCGGATCATCCCCGGCAAAACCCTCGGGGGCTGGGTAAGCGCTAGCGCCATCCTTGAGGGCTGAATCCTCTATAACAGCCACCTCTAAGGCTGAAGGACCTTCAACCACTTCCATGGGAGCAGGGCAATCCAGACCAGCCTCCTGACCCTTAAGACCGCAATCCAAGGTCGATGAGGCACGGGACGCCGCATGGGATAACTCGAACCCGGCATTAGGCACACCAGCGCAAACTTCCATCATTCCACCATCTGCCGGCTCTGACAATAGATCTTCTGGGACCATGTCTTCAAGAGTCTGATCAAAGTTTGCCAGAGACAATTCTTGCAGACCAACGAGGGCAGACAAAGCTGGAGAAGGAACACCACTACTTTCCCCGCTAGCTATGTAGCGCCGGCTATTCTTCCGAACAAGAGGGATTTCATCCTCCTCTTCCTCATCTTCATCAACAATGCGGACAGTACACCCATTGGGGTCAGCCTTGGCCGGATCACACCCATTGGGGTCAGTATCATCTAGGTCACACCCATTGGGGTCAGCATCAGTCGGGTTACACCCATTGGGATTAGCATCAGTCAGATCACACCCATTGGGATCAGCTTCAGCAAAAACTAGCACCGGCACTTCCTCAGCAGCAGAAGCAGAAGGACCGGCATCCTGATCCAAGAATGACACTCGGCGAAGACGTCTCTTTTTCTTTTTCTTCCCCTCAGCAGGAGAAGTTGGTTGAGCGGCTCAGCAAGGACGCTTCGGGCGAACACTGTCGGACCTCTGAATATCCAAAGCTTTGCCAGCCTCGGTGATGGTAGCTACAGCTAGTGTCTCAGCAGGAGCTGCATCAGAGGAATCTTCAGCCAACATATCCAGCATGGCACTTATCTCTGCATCACTTGGATTCAAAGGTACCTCGAAATGAACCTGCCTCTCGTCGTCAGGGATTTCACCAAGTGAGGCGACCAAAGCACTAACCTCTTCGGGAGAGGGTCGCACTCTAAGGCCCAAACCGCTATCACCAGCAGGAGGATTTGACACAAAACTGGTAAAAGCCTTGGAAGGAGGCAGATTCCAGGCTGAGTATGCAACAGGAGCGCCAATGTTTGATACCTTGCCTCTGAGTATCATCTCGAGCCGGCTGACCAAATCCACAGCAGGAATTCTTCTGTTGGTAACCCGGGTCGAATCAGCGAGGCCTCGATACAGATAAGTCGGGTACGCCCTATCTTTTAGTGGCTGAATGTTCTTGAAAATGAAATCGGCGACCACAGCTTCTACAGTCAGACCCCTCTCTTTCAACAATCCAACCTCAGCAAGTAGAGCCCCTGCCTCAGCCACCTCCAGGTCTGTGGGGGATTCGGTCCAGCTCGGAGTGCGAACATCTGGCTGTCTCCCTATCGTGGGGGGAGGGAATTCCCGTGATTCTCCACGATAAACCATTCCAGGCGCCATCCTTTGATGTTGTCCTTGAGTGGGATGTCGAGGTAGTCAGTCTTCCTCCCACGGCGCATCTCCAAACTCACGCCCCCCACAAGCTGGTGCTGCCCTTCGGCCATCCCAGGTCGGCAGTGTTACAAGTACTTCCATAGGCCGAAGTGTGGCAGAATACCAAGGAAAGCTTTGCACAAGTGAACAAAAATGGAAACTTGCAGAATGGAACTGGGATTCAGATGGGTCAGATTCAAGTGATAGAAATCAAGGAGACCGCGGAAGAAAGGAGAAATGGGAAGAGCAAGGCCACGGATGAGAAAAGGAACGTAAATGACGGATTCGTGGGTGTCTTCTGTTGGAACAGTGACCCCACGGCAGATCCGCAAGAACAGAGCTCCTTCGGAGGAAGAACTCCGATGGATACGAGATGGAAAAGGTCGAATTCAGAGATGACAGACATGTGGTTACCTGCGAAAGGCAACTAACTGTTGGGATCGATAGGAGGAATGATTGCGGCAGACGAATTCTGGGCTTTCCGCTTGGGCGCCATCACAACCTTGCTGGTGAACAGAGCGGAGGCAGTATGGCAAGAGAGCAGAGAAGGCCTGGATGCAGAAAAGCAAAACTAGGGCACAGAATGCAGAGGCATGCGATAGTGCAGTACATATGGGGTTTTTCCGGGCCAGACGCCATTTCTAAAAAGCGCCTAGTCATCACCCAGCTGTTATTTCTAAAATGCTGGCGTGCCATGTCATCACCCAGCTGTTATTTCTAAAACGCTGGCGTGCCATGTCATCACTCGGCCGTTATTTCCAAAACGGCCAACGCAGCCCAATTTAACTCAGCTGTTATTTCTAAAAACGCTGACGTTACTAGACTCCACTCGGCCACTATTTCCAAAGCGGCCAACGTGGCCCGTTATCACTCGGCTGTTACTTCTAAAACGCCGACGTCGCCAGTAATCACTCGGCTGTTATTCCTAAAGCAGTGACGTGGCTCCAAAGGATTCAGCTGTTACCTCTAAAACACCGACATCACTAGTAACCGCTCGGTTGTTACTTCTAAAACACCGACGTGGCCCGCTATCACTCGGCTGTTATTCCTAAAGAGGTAATGTGACCCCAAAGGACTCGACCGCTACCACTAAAGCCCTGACAACCGAAGAAGGCAGTCTAAAATGCAACTTGACGGTTCTAAGTTGCTACGCAAGCGTTACATCCAAAAACAACATCTGCAATAAGCATAAATACGGTTGACGATTGACAGAGAGGCAAAATGGTGCACACAGAATGGGGCGAAATCCTTCTTCATTATCAAAGGGGAGCATTACCAAACTTACAAATCAACTCATTATGAGCTGATATCCTCCCTACTACTACATCATATTTCACTACACTATACTACTAACTACTACTACATTATTTCACTAATACTACTTCTACTACTAATCTATACTAATAATTAAAACCAATGGCATCTAGCCACTGGCCTTGTTGCTGCCCCTGCTGCTGCCCTTGCTGCCGTCGCCGCTGCCACCCTTGCCGCCGCCATCACTTTCGCCTTCGCCGCGGTCACCGCTGCCGTCACCGCTACCGTCACCGTCGCCTCCGTCATCGTCGCCGTCACCGCCATCGCCGTCGCCGCCGCCCTCCTCGGACGAGTCCGAGGAGTTCTCCTCGTCTGAGGAGTACTCTGACCCATCCGAGCCCTCGAGCCCGGCGCGCTCGACAGCCTGAATGTAGGTCCACACCTCTGCGGCGATCCCCTAGGAGTCGTCTGAGCCATCAGACGACGCTGGGGGAGAGGCGGGGACCGGAGAGCCCTCTGACTCGGAGGATAACTCCTCCTCTGAGTACTCCGAGTCGCTGAAGTCCTCCGAGGGAGGAGTCGGCTCAAGTTTCCGCTTATCACTGGAGTGATGCGAAGAACTGCCACCCTTCTTACTCTTACCCATGGTGGAGTAGAAGGAAAGTGGAGAGAATAAGCAACGAGCAGCAGTAAGAGATGTGAAGACGCCAGAGAAGCAAGAACACTATTTATAGAAGGAGAAGGCAACCGCTCACCTCCTACCACGGCCACTGAACAGTCGCAAAAATTCAATATGCAATTCAAACCGTCTGGAAATACGTCAGGTGGCTGACGCCGTTCCACGTAACACGACACCCATTGGGACTCCAGTCAACTGCTCGGGTGATATGATTACACCCGCAGTCATGTCAAGTTACTACTCAGAAGCAGTTTGCCAAACGCTCAGCGCACCAAGCCATCCCTTGCCTACACCCATTGGGGGGGACGTCCAGGAATTTTCAGTAGATTTTTCCAAGCAGTCACATCCATACAGTATACGCAATGAATACCTCAAGATAGAAGGAAGATATCAACAAGGATCAAAGGAAAGCCAAATATAGCTGATGAGGTACAAGTCTAATCGACATAAGCATTGAAGCACGAAGTGATAGGAAAACTAGCCAAAGGCCACCTATCGAACGTCCAATCAGTCGCAGATCAAATAAATTGCCAGACCTAGCAAGATATGGACAGATCTTGTGCTCAATTCCAAAGACAAAAACGAATGCTGACCTCTAAAGCATAATGTTGACAATATAATGCTGATCTCTAAAGCATTATGGGGATTCCAATATGACAGTGAAGACCTTTGAGCGGATTATTTTCAAAAATCCACTCAAAGCTCGGGGGCTACACCCATTGGGTGCACCTTCAGTGCACCCAATGAATCATCTACCCCGAGAAGCAGAATGCTAACCTCTAAAGCATATGGTGAACTAAGACAAGGCTGACTTCTGAAAAAGCACAAAGGGAAGATAAAAGTGATTCTTGAAGACTTAAAATGAAGACCTTCGAGTGGATTATTTACAAAAATCCACTCGAAGCTCGGGGGCTACACCCAATGGAATTCGAGTCCTAAAAATCAAAATGCTGACCTCTAAAGCATAAACTCAAGGCAGAACATCAAGTTTTGAAGAGCAATAACGGAAGAAGGCAGTAAAAGATCGTTTTTACTGGATCACTCAGAGTTCAGGAGCAATGGCCAGCGGACTTACTTTCGAATTATTCCTTATCAAAATTAAAAAAACTGCAAGCTAGACCTTGGATCTTCGGGCCGGTTATTTCAAAATCGACCCAAAGATCGGGGGCTTGTGGGGGACAGATATCCCCCGGGTCCACTGGACGGGTAAAAGACCTCACGAAAGGCCCGTGGGCCCAATAATTCGCGAGATCATCCCTTCGTGGGCCTGGGAAAGAACGCCTAGTGAAGTGGATCGACACGGGATCAGACCGGCGCAAGCCCGGACGGCCCGACGAACTCGGGCAGTAATCACAACAGTGACCCGACCTCCCCGCGCAGGAGCCCCGTACATCGGAACCGAACAAGGAAGAGTCGGCTGAATTATAGGAAGATAGACTCGGTCAGTTCATTATTACTTAGGTTGACGTTGTTATCGTATCCACATGTAATGCCCCATGGTCGAGTATATAAGGCCTAGGGGGCACCCCTTCAAAGGGGATCGACTTCATTACTTAGCCATCCACCCGGCTCTCTGCATTTCCAACGCCAGAGAACCTCCTTGTAACCCACCGCATAGAGTGCTCACGCCAGGACGTAGGGTATTACGCATCTCAAAGCGGCCCGAACTTGTACACATCCGTCCACTAACTCTCGTGCGTCCAGCACGAACCATCGAGCTACAGTCGGTAACACCGTCCTACTCTAAAAAGCACCTTGAGGGGCAACCCCGGGTGCGCGGTCAGACCCAAAACACCGACAAGGGGTCCCTGCATTGGAGCTCCCTATAAACTGTAGCGGGTTTTCTAAAGCTAGTGGAGCTTTGTAAAGACCTTGTAGTGTTACCCTGCCTTGCTTCCTTGGTATAGGTGTATGGGGCCCGTACAACCCTGTGGCAGGTGGGTAACATGACTTGTGGGTAAAGATGTGCAACCTATGTAGAATGTAAAACTGGTATATCAGCCGTGCTCACGGTCATGAGCTGCTCATGTAATACCCAACTTGTAAAAATTCATATAAAAGGAGAAAAATTATTTCCTTTATGTATATGTGTATATTGTATCTACTTATCATCACATGTGAATATCATATTTAAAGATGAATAACTAATAAAAAGTTATGACACTAAAATATGCATCATGCTGGGTTTTTGTTTTGTGCATCTTGTGACAATATAAAAAAATCATATGAAAAGAAATATATTAAAGTTCCAAAGTGTAATTTGGAATATAAAAGAAAATCTAGAATATAGAAGTGGAGAAAGAGAAAAGAATGTATATACAAAATAAATATTATAAATAAAGGTAATAATAGTGTGTGCAAAATTATACTCTAAATCTGAGGAAGCTTTACCACAGGGTAAATTTGAATTTTAAATCTTGAATTACAAACTCAAAAGGAAAACAAAACAAAATATAAAAGAAAAAGAATAAATGGGGAGAAGCTTACCTGGGCCCAAACCTCACCTTTCAGCCCATCTCCTGTTCCCTTAGCCGCACGGCCTGTACCAGCTGATCCCACATCCGCGGGCACGTGCTAGCGTCTCAGTAGCTAACCATGCGGGCCCACTGCCCAGCCTCTACATTAGCGCGTATGTGTTTGGTTATGACACTGGCACCGCGGGCCTAGGCACAGCCTGCTTCATGCCATACCGGACCTGCGCTTCCTCCGTGAGTTGGGCGATTGTGAGCTCCAAGGATCGCGCGCGCATAACCACCACTCGTCTGCTATTGGAGGCTTTAACTAGAGCACCAGACTCCCTAATCCGTACGTCGCATTTCCATATACCTATTTCCCTAGGTCACGCGGCGTTGTGCGGACACCGAAGGTCGAGAGGACCGTCGTGCCACCATCTCGTTCCAATATGCGTGGAGGAGCCCCAAGTGTGATGCTGCTGTGGCACCTGCCCATCGAAGTGGGTAGGGGTGCTGCAGGATTCGTAGGCGTAAACCGGGTGGAGTTCCGATGCGTAGGAGGGGAGGAAGGAGATTGGTCGGCGCCGCTTCCGCACTGAGCTCGGGCTTCCACATCAATCGGTGGCTGGCGCGCGAGATTTCCGGTGAGTTTTAGTATTTTTCCCTCAGTGCGTATTCCAGAGACCGTGTTGCAACTCGCCGCGGCTGGGGTCTAGGGGGTCTCCGGTATCCAGTGGGGCTGGCGGGGTGCCTCTGTCGACTCAAGGGCGAGCGCTGGGTGGATGGTATTTGGCGGCATGGCGATGCCCGCCGTGGGAGCACAGTGCTGCCTTATCTGGCGCTTGTAGGAAGCGGTCTCGGGGCCGGTGCGCCAACGAAGGACGGCGGTGGCGACCACTGGATGGTCTTGGCCGGGCAGAGCACCAGTTGACCGGCAGGAGAGAGGACAGCGGGTTGTGCGCGGTCGGCGTCTGTGCCTGGGCAGCCGGAGGTTGAAGGAGGACGGCAGATCGTTGATCTCATCTTCAACGGTCACGATTAGATGGATGGTTGAGAGTGTGGAGTCGTAGATATTAGATGGACGGCTTAGATCGAATCCTGGTGTACCCCTTCAAGTCATTAAATCAGGGCCGTGAATTCTGGATCCGACGGCTAGGGTTGAGCGCAGATGTGTAACTCGCCAGGATCTAATCTAGCGTGTCCGTTTCGGATCGGGCGGCCAGGACTTCGCGATACCTCTTCGCGACTGCAGTTTTGCATATGAACCCTCATCCTTTACGTAAATAGAACCCGCGGTCCGTTCTGGTGTCGCAAGAGTCTTGGGTTCTTTTACACCAAAGCCCCTGTACTTTACAGAAAATGAGGCCTAGTCCAGAGAGTGATAAAGTCAGGAAAATGAATTAGAAAATGAGTTTTTAATATAAAAACAATTCATAGAATTTGTATAATTCATAGAAAATGCATATGAACTCCAAATTGGTCCATTCTAGTTCCTAAATTTTTGTAATATTATTGTCTATTCATTTATGCCACTGTTTTGGCATGAGGGGCACATTAAAATTTATCTAGTACTTAATCTTGTATTAAATGCATAAAACCTTCAGAAATTCATATTTTAAAATCTATAACTCCAAAATTAATAATTCTAGTTCCTATGATCTTATTTTAATGTCTAGATTATTATTGTGTATTTTATTCACATGTTTGGTGTGATGTTAATTTTTGCTATACTATGTATGTATTGTATTGATGCGAGTAGACGAGCAAGCTACTGAGGATCCTGGGGTTCAGCTGGTAGAGACTGCTGAGCAGGAGCTCATTGAAGGCAAGTTGTGCCCTTGATCACTTTCTTTTACCCATTCATGTTCTTATTATTCATAATGATCTGCATAGGTTAATTTTGCTGGGACCCAATAGGTTACCCTAGATTTTGACTATCTTTATGCCTTGTTTCACCACTAGTTTTACTACTAAATTTTTGGATAGTACATGCTATTGCTTTATGTGGCTTTGGGTATAGAGATATTCATCACTCATGGTTATACTTTTTATTATCTGTTTATTATTTGCTGTTCATGATAAGATCATTATGTTAATGGGAACATGGAGAACCACCCGGGATAACAGTGCTACCACAAGGGTTTAATGGGACGCCCTTGGCTGACTAACTAGGAAAGCTAGTGGATGACTACCTTACTCGAAAGGGGCAAGGGGAGTAGGGGAGCGGTCAGTGTAGGGAGGTCCTTGGGTTGATTTTGCTGCGATGGCGGTCAGGCGAGGGATTCCTGCACTGGAGCTTCCTATAAACTGTAGCGGGTTTTCTAAAGCTAGTGGAACTTTGTAAAGGCCTCGTAGTGGTACTCTGCCTCGCTTCCTTGGTAGAGGTGTATGGGGTCTGATCAACTCAGTGGCAAATGGGTAACACGACTTGTGGGTAAAGATGCGCAACCTCTGCAGAGTGTAAAACTGGTATACTTAGCCGTGCTCACGATCATGAGCGGCTCGGACACTCACATGATTAATTTATGGATCTTAAACTCAATTTGTCATTTCATTGCATCTAGGATTATTTTATTATTACTTTTATTTATTATTACTATGGTTTGGTACTTACTTACACTTAGTAATTGCTAATAAAATTTTGACCAACTTATAAAAGCAATGCTCAGCTTCAGCCTTTACTCTGTTGATTAGCCTTACACTTCACATGAACTCCCACCCTTGGTGAGTTCATGCCACATTATTCCCCACAACTTGTTGAGCGATGAACATGTGTGAGCTCACTCTTGCTGTCTCACACCCCCCCCATAGGAGAAGAACAGGTGGTCGAAGAGAAGCCACCTAACTCTGAGGCTTTCGACTTGATCTAGGTGGCGTCTCCCAGTTGACTTTCTGGCGCCAATGATGGATTTTAGATCCTGTTATATTTTTATTTTATTTTGTAAGACTTCCACTATGTAATAAATACTCTGATTATTGTGACATTTAGCCCTATACACTCTATTATTATATATGTTGTCTTCTTTGGCGCATGTATGAGATGCATCGGCTTTGTTCCTTAAAGCCCGGGTGTGATAGCTTGGACCCTCACATGATTAATTTATGGAACTAAATTTAAGTTGACATATGCATTGCATCGCAGGTGTTGTTATTACTTTTGTTCTACTAATTAATTGGGTTGGTATTAACTTATACTTAGTAATTGCTAATTAAATTTTGACCAACTTTAAAAGCAATGTTTAGCTTCAACCATCCTCTTTAGTAAGCCTTACACTTCACATGGGCTCCCACCTTTGGCGAGTTCATACAAATTATTCCCCACAACTTGTTGAGCGATGAACGTATGTGATCTCACTCTTGCTGTCTCACACCCCCCACAGGTCAAGGACAGGTACCGTAGGATGAGGCACATGGATGATGTTGTGACGAGTTCGTGAGAGGTCTAGGCCGTTGTCTCCCAGTCAACTTTGGGTTGTTGGATTGTTGTCTCCTTATGATGTAATTGTTTATTTATTTTGTACAGAACTCCTATTATATAGTAAAGATGTGACATTCATTTTTGTACCACTATTCATCATATGTGTGAGACTTGGTCCCAGCATACCTAGTGATTATGTTCGCGCTCGGGTTTTGAACCCCTAAAACCCAGGTGTGACAGAAGTGGTATCAGAGGAATGTTGACTGTAGGACGAAACCTAGATAGAACTGGACAACCCTTATTTACTTACCTCTGCTACTCTGATTCTTTCTAAACTTTTCTTAATCTTTTCTCATCTATTTCCGCTTTACTCTGATTATTCTTACCTTTTCCTTCTAAAGACAAATGTGGATTTCACACTTTGAAATCTTGTACCTAAAGTGACCTTTAGGAATAGGAGACCTAATCTTAGGAACAAAAACAAAACTATTTTTATAGGTATCTATGTGCTTGAATGCTTGTTCTTATGATGCTTGTTTGATTTGGATCTTTGATTGAGTGTGATGAGTTGTGGAGTAATATCCACAATTACATCTGCATATACATATAGACATAAATAGGATTCATAAGATAACTAAACAACCTAGAATATCCTCCATTAAAGTGTATCTATTTTAAATAGATCCCTCTTAACTTAAAGGAATCTATCTTATCCAAATAGGTTTATCTTGTGTTAAAAAATTATTATCTTATCCTCTTAAATTGTTTATAAGATAAACTAGACCAACTAAAAGTACCCCCACTAGAATATATCAAATAGATCCATCTTATCTTGAAAGGTTCTCTCTTATCTAAACAGATCCATCTTATCTTACCATAATAGATCTAACGAATCTCAAAAGATTCGATCTTATTCTTAGAGACTCATCTTGTCCTAATAAGCATACTTATCCCCACCACTTTGCTTATCTCATAATAGTGTACCAAACATGATCTATTCCAAAATAAATTAAGTAGATCTTATCTAGTCCAAAATAGTCATATCAAATTATTCTAGATCTGATCCAATCTAATAGGTTAATCTAACCTAACGAAGTCTAACCTTAAGTTGAGCTAACCTAAGATCGGTCACTTAACCAGTTAATAGTGGTAAAATAAATGAGACTCTACTCCTATAGAACATGTTAATTCACTGTGCACTAAATAAAGAACGACAGACCAACTCGGCCTTATGGAACTACCTTAACCATTCGATAGTTGCATAACTCCTCTGGTTTAACCTAACAGAGATTCTGATTTACCTATACCATATAATCCATCCTATCTAAAAAGATTATAACATACCCTAATAATAATATGTCCTACCCTCGTAGATTTATCTAACATAGTCTAATCCAGTCATATCCAAATGTGGTGCTCTAACCTCTGAGCTATGCAGGCTTCCATAACAAAAATAGTGTAGCAAATAAATATATATATGGAATCTGTAAAATGTCAGATCGTAATTATTAATTTTAGTTATTTACTAGTTCTAAATTGGAAGTTCCACTTAGATAAAAATATACTAGAATTTCATAAAGATAAAGTCAGTTTGTTATGCTTAACAAAATGATATTCCTAAATAGGATTATAGAAGCTAATATGATCTAATCTAATGTGGTCTACTTGAACAGATTAGTGAGGTTGGTAGAAGAGATTAGACCCTACTAGCCTGGTGTTAACTTAACTTAGCACCATAGACCAACTCAACCATAAGCATAAGAGCTAACCCAATCAATAGAGTCATGATGGATTGCATAATCTGTCTATCCTCACTTAACATCGAACAAACTTTTGACCTACATCATGTAATCCATCTCACCCATAACTATTTCAACCATATGCCCCAACTCTGATGATATACACTGACCCCGACTCAATGAGACCAAGACCAGAAAAGGACAAGCTCAACCTCATCAAGTAAAGAGAGAAGTCAAACTTGACCTTTAGATGCATTATCATCCAACACAGAGTTCTTCTCACCATAAACTGTCTTACCCCAGGCTATTCTTGCCCTAACCTTCCTATCTTTTATCCTACATAATAAAATGGCTATACATAGACACCCATGCTTTCCTAATCACTTTCTAAGTAACAAGAAACTTATTAATTTTTAAACTAATTAGAAACTAAAAGTAAACCATAAATAAGACTTTTTACATCCTTTTCTTACAAATCTCGAGGATGAGATTATTTTTAATAGGGGTATGATTTGTAAAGCCCAAAAATATGTATAAGAAAAAACATAATAAAATAAATAAATAAATATGTTTATAAGTGGGTGTTTTGGGATTATGGAACCTTTGGGAGTTAATTGGTTTTCTCTTCTTTGTGCATATTTGATTAATGGAATTATATTGGTTACATAATAAACAAATAAATATAGAAATATGCACATCATGCTGGAGTTCCCGTATGTTTGCGTTTGTACTCAAATTTTTTAGATAAGTTAAGTTTGAAAGGTAGAATTTATAGCCCCCAAAATCCTATTTTGAAAACTAAGAAAAAGTTATGCAAAGATTTCTTTAAATTAAATATCATACTCACATTATTCTTGAAGCTAACATCTCCTAAAACAAATATAGTTTCTAATAATAAAAGATTTAATAAAAGTACCCCTACATTAATTTAGTCATCCCTCTGCTGAAAAAATACATTTATAATTATTCCCAAAAGAATTTTATAAACTAGAGATTTAATTCTTAAAATGCCTATTCTCTATTTTAGCGTGTATGAATTCCATATTTAAAAGCATTTGTTTAAATAGTATATAAATCAAATTAATTAAACAAATCATATTCATGCTGGAGTACTTTTGTTTGTGCATGAAACTTAGACCTAAATTCAAATTATAATTTGGACTTGAAATAGAAAAGGGAAGAACATAGAAAATAGAAAAGAATAGAACCCATCTTGGGCCGAATACGTTCTCGGGCCCATCTCTCCGTGGCACAACTCGTGATAACCGCGGGTGCTCGGGTATGACATGTGGGACTCGTGCGGTCAGTCACCCACTAGCTTGTGTTGCGCGCGCTTGGTCACCAAACTATGGGCCCGCGCTGTCATTCTCACCTACGCTCCGACACTGATTGCTGGGGCCGCCTTGACAGCTCGTTCTTCCTCCCCGAAACGAAATCGTGCGTGCTCGACAACAGACTCAACCGGGATGCTCAGATTCCTTGGTAACTACTCGAATCTGCCAAGCTAGGGATGATGGGGTCTGTTGCGGGGAGTTCATCGCGTTTTTGTGATCTGGTTAATCCTAGCGCGACGGTCGTCTCCTTCGAGTTCGGATCTAGGTTAGCTCGGGCCTCGGGGTTGTTGTGAACCACCACTGAGGATCGCGGGATCCTAATCCGGCTCGATGTCCACCCGGCCCGTTATAAATCGGGAGCCCCACGACCACCTTGACCCTTCAATCGACGTTGGGAAGTCTCCTCGTGGCCGTAGTGGCGGATTTGGTGCTCACCGGATGTGGAGCTTGCGGCATGGCCGCCATCCCACGTGCTCCAATACCTGCGTGGTCGTGCTATGCTTGGAGAATGACCGGTGAGTGTCGTGCTCACCTGCGTCCCGTGCCCCGGGGGACGGTTGGGGCGGGCG
Source organism: Zea luxurians (assembly GCA_029449295.1). Lineage (NCBI taxonomy): Eukaryota > Viridiplantae > Streptophyta > Magnoliopsida > Poales > Poaceae > Zea > Zea luxurians. The sequence goes on along the minus strand of JAOPSE010000010.1, from coordinate 9,727,174 downwards.
GCCTCGGTGTGCGCTCAATTTCTCACCGAAGGCCGGCCATGCCGCCATGCACCGATGCGAGGCCTTAGCGCTGCACGAATCACGGTAAGAAGACACCCACTGTGATCGCCATGCTGTACACACCGTGTAGCACTCCTTGGATTTTTGTCTAGAGCGTTGGGGTGTCGGGGCATTGCTTCGCTGGTCGTGGTCGCCGCCACGGTCGACGCGTGCCGCCGTGTTTGGTAGCTGGAAGGAAGATGGGTGGACCGTTGATTCGATGATGGATGGATGAGATCGTGCCATCGCGTACCCCCTTCATGTGTCACAATCCGACCGTTGGATCTGATCAGATTTACGGGATCCTCTCTCGGCTATTTAAATCCTAGGCGTTGGTCACTGATCGAACGGCACACAATGCGTACCGGTTCGTCGTAGCCGGCTTTTTAATCTGGGCCATCCAATTTCTATCCTGCGACCAGGGATCCACCATACCCCTTCGCCGTAGGTGTTTTACACAAGAGACCCTGAGAAATATAAGAATCAACCCGCCGTCCACCATAATTGCTCACTGAGTCTTAGAAAATTTACGTGTTAGCCCCTGTTATTCTCTAAATTCATGCGCTCAGCCTAGAAAACTAGAAAATCAGGGGGAAATGAAATAGAAATTGAATTTTGTTGCAAAAAATAATTACTAGAACTTGTATAATTCCTAGAAAATTCATGTGAAGTTCAAATTGACCCATTCCAGTTTCTATAATTTTGTAATATTATTGTTTATCAACTAGTGTCTCTATTTTGACATGAAAACCATATTAAAATTAATCTCCTAATTAACCTTGTACCTAGCCACGTGCTCCAATACCTGTGTGGTCGTGCTATGCTTGGAGAACGACTGGCGAGTGTCATGCTCACCTGCGTCCCATGCCCCGGGGGACGGTTAGGGCGAGCGGCCTCGGTGTGCGCTCAATTTCTCACCGGAGGCCGGCCATGCCGCCATGCACCGATGCGAGGGCTTTGCGCTCCACGAATCACGGTAAGAAGACACCCACTGTGATCGCCATGTCGTACACACCGTGTAGCACTCCTTGGATTTTTGTCTAGAGCATTGGGGTGTCGGGGCATTGCTTCGCCGGCCATGGCCGCCGCCATGGTGGACGTGTGCCACCGTGTTTGGTAGCTGGAAGGAAGATGGATGGACCGTTGATTCGATGATGGATGGATGAGATCGTGCCATCGCGTACCACCTTCATGTGTCATAATCTGACTGTTGGATCTGATCGGATGTACGGGATCCTCTCTCGGCTATTTAAATTCTGGGCATTGATCACTGATCGAACGACACACAATGTGTACCGGTTCGTCGTAGCCAAATTTATAATCTAGGCCGTCCAATTTCTATCTTGTGGCCAGGGATCCACCATACCCCTTCGTCGTAGGCGTTTTACACAAGAGACCCTGAGAAATATAAGAATCAACCCACCGTCCACCATAACTGCTCACTGAGTCTTAGGAAATTTACGTGTTAGCCCCCGTTATTCTCTGAATTCATGCGCTCAGTCCGAAAAACTAGAAAACCAGGGGGAAATGAAATAGAAATTGAATTATGTTGCAAAAAAAATTACTACAACTTGTTTAATTCCTAAAAAATTCATGTGAAGTCCTAATTGACCCATTCCAGTTTCTATAATTTTGTAATATTATTTTTTATCAACTAGTGTCTCTGTTTTTACATGAAAACCATATTAAAATTAATATCCTAATTAATCTTGTACCTAGCACCTAGAACTTTTGGAAATTCATAACTCAAAATCCATAACTCCAAAATTAATGATTTATGTTCCTATGATCTTATTTTAATATGTAGATTATTAATATGTATTTTGTTCTTATGTTTGGTGTGATGTTAATTTTGCCTATACCATGTTTGTTTGTATTGCTACGATTAGCGCGAGGTCATGAGTCATCTGAAAAGCAAGTTGGTACCTGTAATCTTAAGTCTCATGCAAGTTGTGCCCTTAATCACTTCTTTTTACCCAGACATGTTCTTATTAATCATAATGATCTGCATAGGCTAATTTTGATGGGACCCAATAGGTTACCCTAGTTTGACTATCTTTATGCCTTGTTTACCACTGAACTTTTGGGTAATACTTGCTAGTGCTATATGTGGATTTGGGCATTGAGATACACATTATTCATGATTATACTTTTGTTATCAGTTATTATTTACTGTTCATGATAAGATCATTATGTTAATTGGAACATGGAGCGACCACCCGGGAAAACAGTGCTACCACAAGGATGGTATGGGACACCCTTGACTGACTAATTAGGAAAGCTAGTGGAGGACTACTTTACCCAAAAGGGGCAAGGGCAGTAGTGGAGTGGTCAGTGTAGGGAGGCCCTTGGATTGATTTTGCTGTGATGGCGGTCAGGCGAGGGGTCCTTGCATTGGAGCTTCCTATAAACTATAGCGGGTTTTCTGAAGCTAGTGGACCTTTGTAAAGGCCTCATAGTGTTACCCTGCCTCGCTTCCTTGGTAGAGGTGTATGGGCCTCCAGATGGGTAACATGACTTGTGGGTAAAAATGTGCAACCTCTGCAGAGTGTAAAACTGGTATATCAGCTGTGCTCACGATCATGAGCAGCTCGGGCCCTCACATGATTAATTTATGGAACTAAATTCAATTTGCCATATGCATTACATCGCATGTGTTGTTGTTACTTTTGTTCTACTATTTAATTGGGTTGGTATTTATTGATACTTAGTAATTGCTAATAAAATTTTGACCAACTTTAAAAGCAATGCTCAACTTCAACCATCCTCTTTGGTAAGTCTTACACTTCACATGGGCTCCCACCTTTGGCGAGTTCATACACATTATTCCCCATAACTTGTTGAGCGATGAACGTATGTGAGCTCACTCTTGCTGTCTCGCCCCCCCCCCCCCCCCACAGGTCAAGGATAGGTCCCGCAGGATGAGGCGCATGATGGATGCTGTGACGAGTTTGTGAGAGGTCTAGGCCGTCGTCTCCCAGTCAACTTTGGGTTGTTGGATCGTTGTCTCCTTATGATGTAAGTATTTATTTATTTTGTACAGAACTCCTATTATATATTAAAAATGTGACATTCGTTTCTGTACCATTATTCATCATATGTGTGAGACTTGGTCCCAACATATCTGGTGATTATGTTCACGCCCGGGTTTTGAACCCCTAAAACCTGGGTGTGACAGCCGCCTGGTTTGTGGGACGTCTTTGGGAGGCCTTCGGGTCTTCTTTGGGTACTATGTTTCCAGGTACCAAACAATAATGAAGTTTAAAATAGGAAGTGAGATAATGAGATTACTAGAGACGACCTTAATGGTCAATTGGTCATTTCTAGTTCGACCTCTTTGCAAACATAAAGATATGTCATAAAATTTTTGTGAATCAATAGTTAATGATAAATAGTCATAAAATTATTATGGACTAATAATTAATGATAAACGTTTGAATCATCTGGAACGCGTCTTAACTAGTCCCTTTATCCATATTTAACTGTCACTATGGGCTGTCAAGTTTTCCTATATTTAATGAGATTTATTAAAAACAGTAGTAACATTTATATCTCGTATTATAATAGTAGATTTAATGATTTATATAATAAGGTTAGTTATATCTTATTAATATTAATATTATACATATACATATGGTCGAAGTCATAAAGCGAGAACATTAGTTGGAATAAAACAGAAGGAAACAGATTATTCACGCGCTATCTTAAGATATAAACCAGTACGAGCTGGCATGGGAGATTTTCCCCCGCACAAATAGTGTACATAAGGGAATCCACGAGATTTTCATTTTTCATAGGGAAATTAGTTCATTTTCCCTTGAGAAAATAAAAATCCCTTAGAAAAACGTAGTTTCCAAACTAGCCCTAAAGAGTCGTTTTACATTAGTAGAAAAGGACTCAAAGTCTGCGGAGCTATTTATTTTTACAGGCGGATTCGGTTATCAACCGTCTGTGCTATTTTTAGTAGCGGTTTCTTAAGGACCGCATGTAGAAATACGAAGAAAAACGCAAATAGAAATCGTTATTATCCTTAATTTTTTGAGTTTTTCAAACGATCTCGTATGATGAAACCACTAAAATAAAAGTTGTAGATCTCTAAAAGTTATGAAACTTTGTAGATGACAACTTTTTTATTTGAACTCATTTCGGTTCTCAAAAATTGAATCTAAGTATGTCAAATTTGAAATTCAAATTTTGCAAACTATCTCGGATGAAAAATGTGTCAAAATGAAAGTCGTAGAACTTCAAAAATTATTCAACTTTATAGTTGACAACTTTTTTATTTGAATTCGTTTACGGTACCAAACAAGCAATTTACACTCAGTTGGTTGTAATATGTGGACAAAAAACTACAAACTAGACACAAAGCATGCTATAGGCGGAGTGATAGCGGAGGGTATGCGCGAGGGTGAGGTCGGCGGTTCGATTCCTAACAACCGCGTAGCGCGCGAATTTTGCGCGAAAAATGCCGAGTGGAAATCGATTTTCACTGGTGGTTAACTCAACCACTAGTGGAAATCGATTTTCACTGGCGATACTTAGTTACCCGCCTATAAAAATGATGAAATCTACTGGCCCCTAGTAACGACGGTTCTAAGAAACGCCAGTAAAAAATAGGTTCACAACCGTCACTATAGAACTGTTTTTACTAGTGTTATTCTCATAATCTAGAACGGAGCTGCTCCGTTTAAATTGGTTGTGAAACCTAACACTACCTAAAAGATAGATTAAGAGTAGGGATATAAATGGTACGAATATTATCCATCTAAAATGACTGAGATCTGATCGGTATCCGAGTCTAAAGATTCAGTTTGTATCCAATTTATATCTGTATGCTAATACTCAAAGTTAGATATTTAAGACGCGGATATCCGTTCAAATTTTATCTAACACAACTCATAATACTCGTATCCGATCCGAATTCAAAGAGAAATATATAAAGTAATATCCGTCCATGTCCGATATAATTACATCTTGGTTAACAGTAACCGGAAAACATTGCTTTTGAACAGTGGAAAAATCAGGTGAACTGTGCTGTTCCTAGTGCTACAGTGTGCAGCACTGAAGACACGTGGGTGCGGTGGCCGTCCAGCATTTTATTCCTGTTTGAAGATTAAAATCTTATCTTATTCTATGATGGCAGCACTCGTGGGACCATTGGACCCAAGATGAGGTAGTTTCTTGAAACTGAAGATGCTGCTAGAAGTGCAAAAGCTGTAGCGCTTGAATCCTTTTGGGGCTGCAATCTCTTGCCAATAGCATTTGAAGTGCAACGCATATTGTAGTTAATTAAAAGGAGAGAGCAAAAGGAGAGAACAAAAAAAACAAAGGAACAAAGACACCATCAGAGCATCTGCCCTAGGAGATTTGTGGACCTGAATAACTTGCAGCACGCACATAGTTAATTAAAAGCAGAATAGGATATGCTGTTGATGGAGGGAGTCTCCTGGCAGCAGATAAGGTTCGCTGACGAAATGGGATCAAGAGTTAGCGTAGAGACGACATGTTCGTATTCGAAACACTGCGGCAATGCTTTTCAATGGATAGTAACAGGGAATCACCTTTTTTGCTCGTTGGAGGGAAATTGAGTCACAGTGTATACTACATTTGCCTCGGCGTCTACTCTCTGTTCTAAATTATAAGTTATTTTATAGTTTACAGTTAAAACAATTTAAATTGAACCAAATTTATATAGTAAAATAATGATTATTATAATATTAAATTAGTATTATTAGATTTTTTTTACTACTTGTATTGTATAGTAGACATATTTGATGTCATAATTTTTTGTAATTTTAGTTAAATTTAAGATGTTTTGACTTGAAAAAAAACAAAATAATTTAAATTTAAACAGAGGTACTTTAAAATGCAAGAATTTTCTTGGGGTTATCATAGATCAAAAACAGGTCCTTTTTTCCACGTTTACAATGGTAGATTAGTTTCCGTAGACCCGCCAATTTTGGTTTACATTATATTAATTTGGTGTTGAAAATCATGCAAACGTTTTATATAAATCCAGCTAAACCTAAAATAAGTTAAATGTTGATCCTTGCTAGACACAAAGAAAAATGGATCCCTAGACACATTGAAGGCAAATGAATCCCTAGACACATCAAAGGCATGGTAAGGCTATTCCCAATGTATTATTTCTTGTCAGATATCCAAAGTTATCATCATATGTTATTATAGAAAATATACTTGTTCCAATATAATGTATAGTTTTATGTGCTGTTTCATATTCCCCACAAGACAATTAAAGCTAGATGTGTATAAGTATATGAATTATATTCCATGGTTCAAGTTTCAATGCCTATGATCTCGTGCCTAAGTGAGTGATATCTTTCTCAGGATACTGCTTTATTCTCTTTCCTCTTTACCCACTGTTGGCACCCATCTGGATAACAAACACTAAAACGAACCACCTGATGGTGCTCTCTGCGGAAGCATGCATGGACAGTCTGTGGGCCTGGGCCAAACGGTTCACGACCTGGGCGCAGAAGCGGATCCTCCTCTACACGTTTCTGGAAGGTCTGTGTCTGGGGCCGGACTGTCCACGATGGCGTAGATGGTCTTCTCCACGAAGAACCCTAGAACTCGCCCTCGGGAGAGATCCCGTCGACGGGAAGAGTTACAAGGCATTGCTCCGGGTTGGTTGGCAGGCCGCCCGATGCGTCTTTAATCGGCGTAGAATCGAAAAAAGATTGTTGTGAAAGCTTAAACTAGATCTAAACCTAAGACTAGATTACTCCTACTCCTACGAATTGAAAGAAAGATGCAAATAAAGTAAAATTGATAAGTAGATTTGATTTTGTGGGGGTTCAATCGGTCGTACCCCTTCATCTATATAAAAGGTGGAGGACTAGACACGTTACAAGTCGGTTCCAAGTTAATCCCATAGGTTTTGCTAACAAATTCCGCTAGAAATCCGGAACCCTGACTAATTCTGTGCATGTGCGGACCGTTCGCGTCACCATCGCGGACCGTGGACTATCCGATCTATAGAGCCGGACCATCGGGCATGGCATTTTTGGTGCTCAACACTTGCCACATCAATTTTACATCCTACATGACATGTATTAAATGAGTATGACATCAAACACTTCGAATAGCCTACTCATCTCTAATTGCAATGTGATGTTGTGGCAAAGTGCAAGAGCAACAATGATCTGGTTTCCGAGATCAAGAGTTGAGCAGCTAGTTACCGTAGTATCTCTTTGGTCTACATTCATCTCGCATTGTAAAAGTATAGAGGCTGCTGGAAAGAATCGCTGACACGTCGAACTCAGATCTATAGGTCTAGCAATGCCTGCTGCAATGGTACATGAAAAACTGGCACGTTGGTTGAGAGAGAGAAAGCGGGAGGAACTGAGAGGACAGAAGCAGGTAGTAGAGCGAGGCGTGGAGAAAGAAAGAATCTCTTTTTTTTTTACTAATGAGAGGGAAAATATCTGATGGCCGGTGGGGTAACGAGGAATACGAGGTGGCGTCGCAGGATGGATATGGATCCGGGGGGCTTCACGTGTACCAACGACGCGGGCCCACCTCAGCAGCTTGGATGGGAGAGCCTCTGGGAGCTTGGTGAGCTTGTGGCTGTGGCCCTCGCGCGCCGCTGGTGGTGTTTGCTTCCTTCTCGGCCACTCCGCCTCTTCCCAGCCTCACGTTTTCCCACCGTTTTTATTTCTCTCACCACGTCTACATCTTATTTCGCGGGCCTTATACCTCCGTTAGCATACTCCCTCCAGTGCAGTAAAGGTAGTCGTTTAAGACATGATTGTGCATACCAAGGAGTGATTAATTATAATAGAGTTTTCCCTGTTTGCCCCTATTAAATAGGGATATGGGTGCATTAACGTCACTAAAACAATCAGGCTTGATTGGTTGCTGCAGCAGCTCCAAGGCATTCTAGACTGGAGGTCTCAAGTTTGATTCCTCTTAAATGCATCTTTTTTGTGCAATTACTAGGGGCAACAACGTCCAAATCCCAGACCCACGCGCGCTATGACTTCTTTTTGTGCACGCTCGGTCACGCGCAGGATGACTTCTTTTACTGCACCGGAGGGAGTATATATTTATCGCTGTACAGTTTAACTTTGAACTAAATAACGTTAAATAAAAAATTGGAGGAAATACTAAATAAAAGAAGTTTTTCTCTAATAAAAAAAAGTTAGCATAGGGCTTAAAACTAACTAATGAGCATGTTCAAACTAACTAATGAGCATGTTCAGGACAATAGATTTTCACCCGCTTAGGAAAAGCAATCTACTGTGTTAGAATGTTGGCATTCCAATTTTTTAGGCCTCAACCAATCAGCCGCCCGATCCGTCTGTAAGAACCGATCCACAAGAAAGTGGAATGGTTTCACGACCCGCTTATTGTCTCTAGGGATGAAAAGTATCGAGATATATTATGTTCCGTTCCGCTCCGATTTCTATATTGACTCGTTCGAGTCATATTTATAGACATTTCGATCGTTATTATATTTTTATTTTTGACAATTGTGAAATTAGGATGGAAATAATATGGGTGATTTTCCAACCGTTTTTGTTTTTCTCGTTTTTAGTTGGTGTGAGGGGGCGGTGAGGACTGCAGTGGCCCTTGCCCCCTCAAGGCCCCAAGCGTCATCGCAATGAATGGTCCATACTGTAGTTGCAACTATCTGCGAAGGGTTGGCTAGCCCAATCCAATATAATATGAAGTCTGAAAGGATCAATGACTTTATTGCGCTTCTCAACTCGAAACTGATAGTTCCATAGTCTACTTGCCTATTCTTGCGGAGACGTAAAGGTTATTGAATATGTCATTCAAACTTCGATCGGTTAGAACCCTTATTTCGTGTGCTTCGAAGTAGTGGTGGAGTTTGCAGGGTGCCATCAGGATTATATATATGCTATTTTTGCATCTCCAACATATTTGACTGGGATTCTGTTAGGATCTCGAAGACAAAGTAGACTGGATACCACTGCAATCTGTCTTTGACACTTTTGTATTGGACGAGGGCGGCATTGATGGCGTTGAATGAGGCAACGACATAGAGCAGGAGTACGACACCTGGGTCCAAGTGGGTCCCCAAATTAAATGAATTCCTTTGCGCAGCACAAAGTTTTAAGGAAGGGGAGACTACGTTCGGCTGATCACGAGATAAATCTATTGAGCGTAGCTAATCTGCTTGTCAACTTGTGCACGTCTCTAATTGATTATGGGGGCTTCATTTATGTTATTACTTTAATTTTGTCTAGGTTGGCTTCAATGCCCTTGTGTGAAACCAAATATCCTAACACCTTGCCTTTGCGGACCTAAAGATGCACTTTTTCGTGTTTAGATAAAGTCTTGCCTCTCACATACTTGCGAATGTTTTTCACGAGGTCTGTTGGGTGGTCTTCTTTAGTTTTACTAGCGATGACTATGTCATCAACTTATGGGGAAATATTACGGTTGACATGGTTTTCCAGTATAGTCTTCGTTAACCTCGAAAAAGTGGACCCTACATGCTTGAGGCCTATGGACATGTGTTTAAATCAAAAAGTGTTGAAGGGTGTTATAAAACTTGTTTTGGCCTTATCCTCTTCCTTCATATAAATTCGATAATGTAAAACCATGAATTTTGGGGTATAAAATTTCTTTGCTCCTATCCACAAATTCAGGTGTTACTCCTCTTCTCTTTTCTCTCTTAATCCCATTTCTTTTTCCTTTGGAAATAGAGTCATTATTTTAGTTGAAGATGTATTTATTTTCTAGTAGACAAAACCTTAAGATAATTATGAAGTGTTGCATCATGCTGATCCTCCTACCTTACTTTTATTTGATGCATATGTTTGAGGTGTTTCAATTTGAGTTTGTGGCATATTTGAATTTAAGTCCAAAGGAGAAAATAATGAAAAAGGAAAAGCAGGTCCTAGCCCACTCCCAACTCAGCCTTTCAACCCAACCGAGCACCCGCCTCCCCCTTTTCTCTCTGCCCGGCGGGTCAGCCCTGTCGATGTTGCCGCCCTGTCCTCGTGCCCCCCTCTTCTCTCTCTGATCAGCGGGCCCCGCTCGTCAGCCCCATCCCCCTCCCCAAAACCACCCGATCCACCATGGCCACGACCACATCACGTGTTCCGCGCAGATAAACCATCGCCCGCACCCCGCAACCCCGTCCCACTCGCCTCGTCCAAGCTTCAAGTGAAGACCCCAGACCTCCAGCGCCCCACCCTGCTCCTCATTTGCACTCTCCCTACCCATTTTTCTCACCCAGCACGCAGCAACAACGCCACCGTCGCAAGACCATTCCGCCGTCGCCGTTGAGCCCCTGTCGTCTCCTTTTCCACGATGAACTCCGCCTAAGTGCGATGCACCGGGAACCCGCCTCAGTTTCCCCTTTCCCGGCCTTTCCGCCCTATCCTCGCTTAACCTCTTCCTTATGTAGTCCTAGAGCCACCGCCACCGTTCCAAACCGCCACCATGTCGTTGTCGCCTCCGGGGGATCCCGAGTCTTTCCTTGAGGTAAAGAAGTTCCCCTACCCTCTCTAATCCCCTTTCTTGCTCTTTGATGCGCAATTGCTTGTCGGAGCTACTAGCACCGCCGCCTTGCTGCCTCACCGTGGATCTCCAACCTCCAGCGCTCCCACCGCGGTTTGGTCCTCGGAACTAAATTTCTCGAACCCTCCCCAAACTCCCTAGACCACACCGACTACCCTAGGACCCCTAGAACCCCTGCTTCCTTTGTCTTTGGCGAGTTCCCCGTCATGGTTGTGGGCGGCACCGCCTCAGGTTGTCGTGGGAGAACACCAGAGCCGGCCGCCTCGATCCCCGCCGTTCACCCCAGATCCAATGATTGGATTCTAATTAACCTGAGCCTAAACCTAAGCATCCAGCCACTGCGCTCGTGCCCACGTCCTTGCCCCTATACCATGCGCCGCACCCTCGGGCGAGGCGAGAAGTCGTCAGCCGTCTGAGCCCACGTCGTGCCCTTGGCTGAGACGAGAATCCCCGTTGTCTAACCTCCATCTCCCTTTCTTCTCTATGCTCGATGTGTTATGCCCGCCCTTGACGCGTTGTGCCCTCAGTGCACTCCGTCCTCAGCATGGCGGTGCCCGCCCTCAGCGTGTTGTGTCCGCCCTCGGCGTGACTATGCCCATCCCAACGTGTCCAGCCCTCGTGCCCTAGCGCGGCCGAGTCACCTAGCTTGATCCCGTCGACACGCCTGTAGCCCTTGATAACTATTTTTATATAATGATGTTAAGATACATACTTAGCTAATGAACATAGGAAACCCCTTAGCTACGGTTACTTCTTTTGAACTTATGATTACTCTGTTGCATATGTTTGGTGTATTGTTGATTTGCTATTCCCCAAGTGTTTTGAATGAATGATTGTTTCGCGTAGACAACGAGTAGTCTGTGTTTCCCGAGGGAGTTTCAGGAGAAGTCCCTGAGCAGCAGCTTGGTGAAGGCAAGTGTCCTCTGACCTATTATGTCCTATTTACTTTATAATTCACTCTCTCGCATACCATAATCAACCTAAGGATTGATTAGTTTTCTATTTATCCTGTCCTTGATTTGCCTTTTTGGGTTGAGCTATTATGCTCAATATCATGCTAGTGCTTTACCTTAATCAATGAACATGATGAGAATTAGTTTATGATACAATGATTTATTCAGGATATGATGATGAACTTGTGGCACTAAAGGGGGCTCGGGCGGTTTCTCAAGTACGTCTCTGTAAGGACCTGTTCGTTGAGAGACCACCCGGGAAGATAGTGCAGCCATGAGGGTGGTATGGGACACCCTTAGCTAATTAATAAGAGGAGGTAGAGGTGTAGTTGCTTCGCCGTCATGCCGTCAATGGGGTCCGCGACACAGTACTATCTCTGCCGAGGTCGGGTGCCGATGTTCTTTCGTTCTGCTTTATGTTAGTCACCCCCTATGGGGAGGAGTACTGTGTTTTTATCAAACCCGGAGAAACCTAACAGTCGATTATGATCTCTAGTGAATCTTTGTAAAGGCTACATAGTGAAACCTTGTTGACTCACCTTAGTAGTGTTTAAGGGTCTGTACAACCCGAGGTGAAAGGGATCATGACTCATGGGTAAAGTGTGTGACCTCTGAAGAGGGTTAGAAATTGGTATATCAGCCATGCTCACGGTTAAGAGTAGCCTTGGGATGCTCTTTGATTAGAGATACTCTAGATAACTTTATGATGATGGTTTAATGATGATGGCTATACTCATGGTTTTTGGTATTTTCCTCACTGAGGAGGCGCCTTTTGGGATAACAACTTGGGTTCTATGATAAAAGTTGGTTTCTAGTAATAATAAATACCTAACCCCACATACAGCTAATCCACTTCAGCCAAACGGGACATTTACTAAGTACATTGATGTGTACTCACCCTTGCTTAAACACAAAACACCAGGTTGTCCACATTGCAACCACTACTCAGGAGAAGATGACGGCAACGCGGAGGACTTTCAGGAGTTCTAGAACTTCAAGGAGTTCTATACTAGATTAGTGGCAACCCCTAGTCAACTGCCTATGAAGGCCTTATCTTTACTGTGTTTCGCTTTAGCACTTTGATTACTCATTAAGTTGATGACTATGTGGATGTCTATGACATTGTGATGTAATAAGCTAATACTTCTTTATGTTATTATTCGAGCACTGTGCAATGATGTACAATTATGTAATCACTATGTACGTGAATTTTTGATCCTGACACATATATGGTTCGCATTCGGTTTGCCTTCTGAAACCAGGTGTGGCATAAGTGGTATAAAAGTCGGGCTGGCTGTAGGACCGCTGACCTAGAGTAATAATGGTCGTTCTAAGGACTATTGACCCTCACTCTCACCTTGATCTCTAGTGCCACTTCAAAAGTTGGTTATCTTGACCAACCCTATGTTATACTACTATATATATATATATTATACCTTGCTAATATTTTATTTAGGTTCTGTCTATGGCTTAATTACCTGCCATAATGGTTCTGCTCTTACTCTTTGCTTACGGTGTCTTTTATAGATGGCCCATCTTAGGCACACCGCTCGTAAGTCGCTGATCCCTTTCCTGCCATCTCGTCTTGCAGAGCATCCACACAGTGACTGATCAGTCGAGTCACCTAGAGAGGCCACACCATCGTCTAGACGAGGAGCAGGAGCACCGACGTTAGGAGAGGGAGCAGCAGGAGGCACCCCTCCCTGATGCCCTAGCCAGAGGCGCCCCTGCACCACCATAGGGTGCCCCGGCTGCTGGAGGAGGTCCTGGAGGAGACCCCGATAGAGACGACGATGATAGAGATAGCTCAGGCCATAACATTGAGCTCTCGAAGGAGCAGGGGCCAAAGGGATGGTTTGTGAAAGGGAATTAGGCTTACACCTAGTCCCTAATTAATTTTGGTGGTTGAATTGCCCAACACAAATAATTGGACTAACTAGTTTGCTCTAGTGTATAAGTTATACAGGTGCCAAAGGTTCACACTTAGCCAATAAAAAGACCAAATATTGGGTTCGACAGAGGAGCAAGAACCAACCGAAGGCACCTCTGGTCTGGCGCACCGGACTGTCCGGTGTGCCACCGGACATGTCCGGTGCACCAGAGGACTCCGACTTCAAACTCTTCACCTTCGGGAATTCTCGGAAGCCGGCGCGCTATAATTCACCGGACTGTCCGGTGTACACCGGACAGTGTCCGATGCTCCAAGGATGAGCGGCCTCGCGAACTCGGCAGCCTCGGGAATGCACTTCGGCTGCTCCGCTATAATTCACCGGACTGTCCGGTGTACACCGGACTGTCCGGTGTAACTGTGGGGCAACGGCTACTTCGCGCCAACGGTCACCTGCAACAGCAATTAATGCGCGCCAGAGCGCGCAGAAGTCAGGCACGCGCGTAGTGGCGCACCGGACACTCTACAGTACATGTCCGGTGCGCCACCGGACATCCAGGCGGGCCCCGCAGTCAGAGCTCCAACGGTCAGAACCCTAACGGCCGGGTGACGTGGCTGTGGCACCGGACATGTCCGGTGTGCACCGGACTGTCCGGTGCACCATGCGACAGACAGCCTTCACCAACGGCTAGATTTTGGTTGGTGGCTATAAATACCACCCCAACCGGCCACTTCAAGGTGTGGGAGCCCAAGCAACATTCCAAGTCATCTAGTTGACATACTCAAGCCCTCCCAACCACATATATTCATTGATCCATCCTATACACAAGATTTAGTCCACTACAACCAACACAAGTGCCACAAAAGAGAGAGCAAGCAATTGAGAGCTACTCAATTGAGTTTAGCCCTAGCGCCTTGTGAGATTCATCGAGAGAAAGTGTGTGCTTCATCTTTGTGTTCATTTGCGCGTGGAGTTTTTGACTCCCATTCGAACTTCCTCCAAAGTGTTGGAGGCTTGTAAAAGCTAGCAAGAGACACCAAAGTGTGTGGTGGTCCTTGCGGGATCGAGAGTGATCCTTGAAAAGAAGAAGAGCTCACCGATCCTTGTGTGATCGGGGGAGAGAGGGAAAGGGTTGAAAAAGACCCGTCCTTAAGTGGACTCCTCAACGGGGACTAGGCCTTCGAGGGCCGAACCTCGGTAAAACAAATCACCCGTGTCCATTGTGTTTATTGTTTGTGATTTGTTTGTGTTCCCTTACTCTAAGTTTTCTTGCATCTTTATTTACTAATATCATTTGGTGTTGCTTCAAGTTAAATTCCCATTTAGTGAAGCAACACGTTGCAAGAAAGAACTTGTTCTAGTGCTCTTCTTATCTAAGGGTTCTTGCTTTGTTATTCTATAACTTATTAGTTGTATTGATTTATCTCTCCCGCATTATTTAGCAATACTCCTTTCAAGCAAGAACTTAGTTTCTATTCTCCGATATTTGTATATCTTGTTCTAACCACTAATCAAGGGATCTAGTTGGGGGATAAAGTTTTAATTTTCAGGTTTCGCCTATTCACCCCCCCCCTCTAGGCGACTTTCAATTGGTATCAGAGCTAGGCACTTCATCTTGAGTCTAACAACTCGAAGTGATGGCTCGTAAAAGATCCCAAAAGAACAAGAAGACTCCTCCATCGAACGTAACTCAAAAAGAGGTAACTCTTGAAATATTATTTGATGATTGTTCCAATTATGACTCATGGTCTACTAGTGTGATAAATGCTTTTAGAACCATAGATCCACGATTAGAACAAATTGTAGACAAGAGTATTTTTCCCTCTAAATTTAATGGAAAAATTAATTTCGAGGAGGATCAAAGATGTTATCGCTTAAACTATCTAGCTTTTGACATCTTAACTAATTCTCTTAGCAAAGAAGATTATCATGCCTTCATATCAAACTATGACGAATCCGTCCATGATGCGCATGATATTTGGACTAGAATTAGAAGCAAATTTGATGAGTCCAAACATGATAGTTCATTTTGTGTCTCTACTTCCTTTGGTATTTGTGATACTAACCCTTGCAAGGAAGAAGAAGAGAATGAACGATGGAGACCAAACGATGAATCCACCTCTCCAAAAGGTTTGTCTTCCCATTTCGATTCCCACATGTGTTGTGTGGCTAATGCAAATGATAGCGGAAGCACAAATGAGGATGAGGAGGAAGAAAGAAGCTTTGTGCAACTCTACGCTCGCCTAAGCCAAGAAGATAAGGGGGTCATGCTCAAGCTTCTAGAAAGAGCAAGAGAGCAAGGCGAAGCTCGTCAAAGGCTAGAAAGTATTCTCTCAATGAAGATGCAATGCTTTGACGAGTTGACTAAAGAACATGAGGAGCTAAAATGCTCTCATGTTGATTTGGTCCAAAGGTATGAAACTATTTCAATTGAGCAAGATAACGCTTTACATTGTATCGCTCAATTAGTAAATAGGAATACCTTGCTTAAGGACCAAGTAGAAAAGCTAAAAATTGAAAATCTAGCTTTTCAAGATAAATATGATATGCTTCTATGTTCTCATGAAAATCTTATGGATGATCATATCATATTAAACATTGCTCATGAGGTTGTGATAGAAAACTTAAAATCCCAACAACCTCATTCGTGCACATGTATTCAAATTGATACTATATTACCATGTGCTAATGCTTGTTGTTTGTCGACAAGCAAATCTTCCTTTGAGCTAGAATTTGCAGGAACAAGTGATGATTCATATCAAAAGCTCAAAGAAGAAAATGAGAGGCTAAAGATGAACTTGACACAACTAAAAGGGAAATGCATTGCCCAACCTTCTCAAGATAACCGTGATCACATGGTGAAGAAGCTTGAGACGGGAACAACCGTGGCATGCACTACATCCCTTGAAGAAAATGTCAAGGATGTGAGGTTTGCCAAGAGGAAGAAACAAAAGATGAAATTCAACACCTCCTCCAAAAGCCTCAACCACGCCTCCACAAAAGGTAACATCCAAGGTAATGATCAAGCCACACTTCACATTAAGAGGTGTAGTGAATGCTTTGAAGAGGGGCACTTGATTAGGTCATGTCCCTTCATTAAAAATGGCTTGATTATTAACAAGGATGATAGACTTTGTTTTAAATGCTCCAAGAAGGGACACTTGCTTAGATCTTGTCCCCACTTAAAACAAAAAGGCATAGGGTTAGAAAAGAAAGTTTTTACTAACCATGTAGCAAGAAACAAACAAGGAAAGAAGAAAACTTCAAAACTTGAAAAACACCTATGCTACACATGCCGAAAGAAGGGACATCAATGCAAGGATTGTCCCATTGGTAACAATTTTACTCCTAACTTCTCAATTGATTCTCATGTAACTAGGCAACCCAAAATTGCAACTTGTGCTAGAAAGGTAATGAGTTTACCTAGTGCTAACACAAAGGACTTTTGGGTTCCTAGATCTTTGTTGACTAACCATGATGGACCCATCAAGCGATGGGTACCAAAATATGCTTGACAAGCTTTGTAGGAGAAGGAGATGATATGAAGTCTTTGGGGTGCTTGAGAGAATTCATTCAATTCTTATCAACTCAAGCTATCAATCTTCAATGATCTATATACATGATTGACCCAAGGTTATTTTTCAAATTGCAATGTCTTAAACTCATATCATCTCGAGGAAGATATTATATGTTGTAGGAAGTGAACAGATATCATATGCAAAAAATCAAGGCCTACAACATGGAGGAAAGCCAAAGGATGGTAACACTTATCTTTTAAGTGCAAGTATTTAAAATATCATTTCTTATGTGTCTTGTGTAGTCACATAGAAAAATTGAAGCACTTTAAATGTCTTTAAATTGATATTACCATTCTTTGAAGAATTTCCTCTTATATGGTAGTTTGCACATTCATCATTTCCATCTATGGCAATCTATATGCTTTAATTTATTGCTAGTATGTCATGGCATATTCTTCCTCTAATTATCTTGTTATTGCCATGATTCTAGATATAGAGAGATATTTCATGTTCTTAAAAGAATAAGGTGTCATGTAAGGAATTCAAATCCTTAAGACACTTATAAAAGGAAAACTCTCTCTATAACTAGAATAGTGAGACTATTGATTTTATTTAAGTAACCCAAAGTAGTCTCACTTGTAGAGAATAAGTTTCTCTTTGAAAGTGTGTAATCTAGCATGAAAAGAAAAATCAATCCAATGTTTTATGATGTATTTCTACTTGCTCAAAATTGGATATGATTCTTTCACATTTGTCGCTTTCCAAATCATGAATTAGATTTATTCCCATAATCTTAAAGAATTATTTATGCTTGTTTTATGAGTTAAAATTGAGCATAACATCATCTATGGATAATCTAGTTCATGCTATGAAGTTTCCATGCTTTTAGTAATATAGCTTTTCATTCCCTATCAAAATGATTACTAAATGGAAACTAGTGCCTGTGTTACTAACGTATCTCTTGAGCTTTCTTATAAATATACATAAAAGAAAGTGCACAAGCCTCATGGGTTGCTCATTCACCCAAAGGAAGAAAGGTAAAAGCAAAGGTATGGGAACTCATCTCTTTAATATAGTTTCCATCAATGATTGTTTACTTTAAATTATGTCTTTGTGAAGAAATAGATTCTTTATTAAATATAAATTGGCTAAGTTGTGCATTCAATCTCATTCTTCTCAATGCACTTATCCATTAGAATCCATTTCACGCCTTTGCTATATTTGTTATCATATTGATTTGCTTCCAAGTAATGATTAACTAATTTCAATATGATAAAGTAAAATCTCCAATGATTATTAAAATGCTTAAAAAGTGCTCACTCATATTTCTCAAATGAAATGCACTAATGTTAAGGATTTTACTTCATGTCTGTGTGACTTATGAATGATGAACTGTCTATATTTTCTATCTAAAGAGATCATCTTTCATCATATACTCCCTTGTGCTATTAACATCTTTCTTGAGTATTTTCAATAAGTTTGAAAGGAAAAGGAAACAACTACAAAGGGAGGACCTCAAATGAAAGAGGAGGACATAAAGAACAACAACACCTACTTGGATTATAATGTCTACAAAACAATCAATGGTGTGGTTGTGAGTATTCTAAATACTTTCATTATGAGAACACTAGGCTTAAGTTGTTATTGCAAAATTTATGAGCCTTGATCAAGATGTATAATGCTTCTCCCCTTTCATATTTTAAGTAGATGCATATCTTTAAGGGAAGCCTCTTTCTATATCTTGATTATGTCGAGACTATTACTTTATCTTAGTAATTTCATATAGTCTCATGCATAAGAATGAGTTTCTCATGAAGTATGCTACTACATTTCAATCTTGATTATAGCCTTCAATCTTAAAGTAGCATATTTATTGGATTCTCCTATTGTTGAGCTTGATTGAAAATCTAATGCCTATGTTGTTTTTTTTTGGTCGCATCGATTGTTTGATCATTGAACAACTTCAATTATCACTTATGCTTCTTAGTGCCTCATGTAATTTCAATTTGATTTCAATCGACATCTATCTTGATATGCACTAAGGAAAAGGAGAATTCATGATACATTTATGCAACTTGTGATTCATTTGATATATGCTAACAATAACTTGAAAAGATCACTAGTTGTAGAACTCTCTCTTGTGCAAAATATTTCCATATATTGTCATTAAGAATTGGTCTTAAGCATCTAAGGCTAAGGACAAGCACAATGAAGAGAGCGTCCCTATGTAAAGGTACATAAAGGTAAAACTATCTACTTTCATTTAAACTTGTACCTAAATCCTCCTTTTCTATACATTCTTTGCATATCTTGTATAAAAGGAAGAGAAAGCATGTCCATGTATTGTCCCTGCTTCATACCTAGTTTAATTTCCCAAAATTCATTCCTGCTTTAGTGCATCTCTGGAAAAACTAGATGAAGTACTTTTATTGTCAAAGAGCTTAAAGCTTAACCTTGTAACGAGGATAAGCTGCCTTTGTTTCAAAGGTGGATGGTCCTTAAGCCTCTTTGAAATCCTTAAGGGAAAAAGCTTGAAATATTTACAACATGCTTTCATAAGTGCATAAATTGTCATGAGCATCACACTTATACTATGACACAATGCACTTCACATTCTATATGATATAGATATGTTCTCATTAACCTAATTATGTGCAATTGGCATTGAAGGCCAAAATATGTGTTCCTCTCCATGCACATACTTAGGGGGAGCAATCTATGTTATATAGAACTATGATCATGCTTAATTTGATATATACTCTTGATCATATCTCTTTTATGTCTATGACTAATGTGTTCTCAAGTGTATTTCAAACCAAGTCATAGGTATATTGAAAGGGAATTGGAGTCTTCAGCGAAGACAAAAGCTTCCACTCCAGTCTACTACTCATCCTTCGCCGTAGCTCCGCTTCACTTTCCTTTGGTATAATCTTCACTCATATGTTTTATTTGCCAAAGGGGAGAAAATAGGTAGAGCAAGGGCTTATATTTCATTCTAAGTATCCGTTTTTGGCGATTCATGCCAAAGGGGGAGAAAGTATTGGCCCAAAGCAAAAGGACCGCACCACCACCCTAATTTTAAAAATTGATGATTTTCAAATGGTAAATTTCAAATTGGTATCTCTTTGTGTTCTAAAGGGGGAGCAAGTAGTATTTTCAAAATTGATGTCTTAAAACCTTCTTGAACACTAAGAGGAGAATTTATTGAGGGGGAGTTTTGTTTAGTCAAAGGAAAAGCATTTCAAACAAAAGGAGAAAATTTCAAATCTTGAAAATGCTTCTCAAAATCTTATTCATTTACCTTTGACTATCTTGCAAAAGGACTTTAAAAAGAATTTACAAAAGGATTTGCAAAAACAAAACATGTGGTGCAAATGTGGTCCAATATGTTAAAAATAAAGAAAAACAAAACATGTGGTGCAAATGTGGTCCAATATGTTAAAAATAAAGAAACAATCCATGCATATCTATTAAGTATTTATATTGGCTCAATTCCAAGCAACCTTTGCACTTACATTATGCAAACTAGTTCAATTATGCACTCTTATATTTGCTTTGGTTTGTGTTGGCATCAATCACCAAAAAGGGGGAGATTGAAAGGGAATTAGGCTAGTCCCTAATTAATTTTGGTGGTTGAATTGCCCAACACAAATAATTGGACTAACTAGTTTGCTCTAGTGTATAAGTTATACAGGTGCCAAAGGTTCACACTTAGCCAATAAAAAGACCAAATATTGGGTTCGACAGAGGAGCAAGAACCAACCGAAGGCACCTCTGGTCTGGCGCACCGGACTGTCCGGTGTGCCACCGGACATGTCCGGTGCACCAGAGGACTCCGACTTCAAACTCTTCACCTTCGGGAATTCTCGGAAGCCGGCGCGCTATAATTCACCGGACTGTCCGGTGTACACCGGACAGTGTCCGGTGCTCCAAGGATGAGCGGCCTCGCGAACTCGGCAGCCTCGGGAATGCACTTCGGCTGCTCCGCTATAATTCACCGGACTGTCCGGTGTACACCGGACTGTCCGGTGTAACTGTGGGGCAACGGCTACTTCGCGCCAACGGTCACCTGCAACAGCAATTAATGCGCGCCAGAGCGCGCAGAAGTCAGGCACGCGCGTAGTGGCGCACCGGACACTCTACAGTACTTGTCCGGTGCGCCACCGGACATCCAGGCGGGCCCCGCAGTCAGAGCTCCAACGGTCAGAACCCTAACGGCCGGGTGACGTGGCTGTGGCACCGGACATGTCCGGTGTGCACCGGACTGTCCGGTGCACCATGCGACAGACAGCCTTCACCAACGGCTAGATTTTGGTTGGTGGCTATAAATACCACCCCAACCGGCCACTTCAAGGTGTGGGAGCCCAAGCAACATTCCAAGTCATCTAGTTGACATACTCAAGCCCTCCCAACCACATATATTCATTGTTCCATCCTATACACAAGATTTAGTCCACTACAACCAACACAAGTGCCACAAAAGAGAGAGCAAGCAATTGAGAGCTACTCAATTGAGTTTAGCCCTAGCGCCTTGTGAGATTCATCGAGAGAAAGTGTGTGCTTCATCTTTGTGTTCATTTGCGCGTGGAGTTTTTGACTCCCATTCGAACTTCCTCCAAAGTGTTGGAGGCTTGTAAAAGCTAGCAAGAGACACCAAAGTGTGTGGTGGTCCTTGCGGGATCGAGAGTGATCCTTGAAAAGAAGAAGAGCTCACCGATCCTTGTGTGATCGGGGGAGAGAGGGAAAGGGTTGAAAAAGACCCGTCCTTAAGTGGACTCCTCAACGGGGACTAGGCCTTCGAGGGCCGAACCTCGGTAAAACAAATCACCCGTGTCCATTGTGTTTATTGTTTGTGATTTGTTTGTGTTCCCTTACTCTAAGTTTTCTTGCATCTTTATTTACTAATATCATTTGGTGTTGCTTCAAGTTAAATTCCCATTTAGTGAAGCAACACGTTGCAAGAAAGAACTTGTTCTAGTGCTCTTCTTATCTAAGGGTTCTTGCTTTGTTATTCTATAACTTATTAGTTGTATTGATTTATCTCTCCCGCATTATTTAGCAATACTCCTTTCAAGCAAGAACTTAGTTTCTATTCTCCGATATTTGTATATCTTGTTCTAACCACTAATCAAGGGATCTAGTTGGGGGATAAAGTTTTAATTTTCAGGTTTCGCCTATTCACCCCCCCTCTAGGCGACTTTCAGTTTGCTCGACCTATCACCCATGACGTTGTTCGCAGTTGTCACTTTCACTGACTGTGTGTATCCTCCGAATTACTTTCGACACATGTATCGCATGAGGCGGCACCTTTTTGAGTATTATGCTTAGATTAGGTGAATACTCTCCGTATGTCACCCAAAGAGAAGATGCTCTAGGCTTGTTAGCCTATGGGTCTGCTACAGATTCAAAGCTAGCAAGATCAACTGCATTGGAGTGTCTAGAGAAGTTTTATAAGGGTATCATTCACTTTTATTGGGAGGAGTTCTGACATCGACCAAATGTCGCGAATACTCAGCGTCTACTAGCAAAAGCAGAAGAGCATGACTTTCTAAGCATGCTAGGAAGTATTGATTGTATGCATTGGCAATGGAGGAATTGTTGAGTTGCCCATGCCGGTCAATTCGCAAGGGGGATTTCAAAAATCCCACCATCATCTTAGAAGTTGTTGCAACGTATGATCGGTGGATCTAGCATGCTTTTTTTGGGGGTGGCCGGGTCCAACAATGACATTAACGTTGTTGGGGACTTGTTCTCAGATGCTATGAATTAAGAACAAGACAACACAAAATGTTATATGTTAATGCCCTTCGTCCTATGAAGCATTGTTTCCCTTAGGATACAATGATCTTCGGACGAAGGTCATGAAGGACACACCTTCATTATTACAGTATACATTAATGAAAGAAGAAGAATATGAAACGTAAAAAACAACATGAACAATTATGTAACATTATTAATTCATTTTTTATCATATTACCATGAGCGAATGAAAACAATATAAAATTACAAATTGTACCTTCGGCTCAACAGAAAGCGAAAGTACAAGGGTGACGCAAGAACGAGTACCAATCAGTGTGAATAGTACGGAGGTACTGTTCATCTATTTATAGGCATAGGATGTAGCCTGTGCGAAATTACATTCATGTCCTTTACAACCAATTACAATCATGACACAGATTATCATGGGTCAATCGGTCTTTCTATCTTTAAGTCGGTGCGACCCTTCGTCTCGAGGCATATCGTTATGTCGAAGCTCCTTGGATGGTACCTTCGGCATTGCTTCTGTGTTAGTACTTTCGAAGGTATTTCTTCTTACAGGGCCTTCAGCGACGAAGCATACCCCCAACAGTAGCCCCTTCGCGGTGCTAGATCGTTCTTCGTAACGAGCTTGATCCGTGAAAAATTCTCTAAGGCTTCGGAACGCCGAAGGTCCGAAAAACACCTTCCTTGAGCTCATTGCCGAGGAATGATTTAAAATATTCCGAACGCGAGGTAGCCCACCATACAGCGGGTATGAGCGACTTGGCGGTTCACCTTGCAGACACCAAGTGGTCCACCATTCAGCGAGTGTGGGCGACTGTTTGACGGGTGCGGGTAACTTGACGATTCACCTTTCCACCTGCGGCACTATATAAACAGACGGGTAGGTGTGAAGTTACCACAACATTCATTGCCATCGCACTATTGTGCTGTTAAAAAATTTAATCGTAGCCGAAGCTTTTTCATTGCTCTCTCGAGCGAGTGCTTCGTCATCTGGGATTAGCTTCGTCAAACTACAAAAAATACGTTAGTTTTGTCAAATAGTGGAAAATCCATAAAAAATGGCAAGAGTGTGTGTCGACTGCAAGGGTGACTCGTGAGGGAGAAGAAGATGAGGTTACCGAGACAGCATCAATTTTCGAAGTTATGAAACAATCAGGTCTAGTTGTGGCAGAGGGAACCACGGACAAAGGTACTTCTACCGCCGAAACTGAACAGACTGTTGCTGAAGAAGAAGATGTTGAAGAGGATGAAGAAGATTGTAGTATTCTGATCCCAACAAAACCCAGCCATCTAGATTTTGGGAAATCTACTGTATCCGAAGCTGATATGCCCATGATGATGAAGCTAGGCTACTTTGGGGAGGCTGAAAAGAAACTTGTCCGATTTGCCAGAGAAGAAACCACCCCAGTGCCGAAGGATGATGAAGTAGTAGTTTTCAAGAGTTTTTTCAGAGCAGGACTACGACTTCCTCTGAATGAGATGGTAGGGGATGTTTTGAAAAACTACGAGATCTATCTTCATCAGCTGACTCCTAACGCTATTGTTAGGCTCAGTGTCTTCATCTGGGCTCTTCGAAGCCAGGGAACAGACCCGAATGCCGAAGCCTTCTGCCGAGTGCACGAGCTTCATTATCAGACGAAAGCCAGAGAAGACGGTCTTCATGAAAATTTTGGTTGTTACAATTTCGCCTACCGTAAAGATACAAAGTCTCCAGTAGTTAGCTATCGCACCAAGTGGCCGACTGGTTGGAAGAATGAGTGGTTTTACGTGAAGGCTGATGAGAAGAAGAGGGAGAAGCTCAAGACACTAGTACTGAGCCCTCTAAGCTTAAGCTTTGGGCTAACTCGGCCGCTGTGTCGTATGGAGCCGAGATCACCATGCCAACAAGCTATGACAGAATTTTGAGTGGTAGCCGAGCAAATCGGCACAAGAGATCTAGTGCAAGAGTATCTGTCCTATAAGGTGTTCCCGACGCTGAGTGAATGGAACATGCCGAAGCTAAAAGGGACGAAAGAGAAAAAAGAACTTGTGCGACTTCCTTATAAATTCAAATCTGAGAACCAGTTCAAAGGGTCGTGTCAAGAATGGTTAGAAATGATAGAAACTATGTGCAACGAAATTTTGGGGAATTACACTAGAAAAGAAGATCAGTTGATGACTGCAGCCTTCGGCACACGACCAAAGCGAAGGTTGAATCGGGTGATGGATGCCCTGAACTTTGAATATCCTGATTATGAGCGATTGGACAAGGGTGCCAAAGGGCAAAAAAGAAAAAGGATTGTTAGCGTTCTGAGCAGACGAGCTGCCAGAATGGTAAAAGAAGATGAAGAAATCTTAAAGAGGAAAAAATCGAGCCCTGAGTCAAAGGTATTCGCTCCGAAGAAGAGGAAAGCTGCCGCTCCCAAGTCGAAAATAACTGAAATAGAAGAGGAGAGTCCCTCAACACCTTCAACTGCCGATGTGGAAGAAATTTTAAAGGTAATGACTGAATCCCTGCCTATCACACTAAGTCCACTAGGGCCACATCTGACGAAGCTTTTACAGAAGAAGGGGGAGTCCTCGGCAGTGAAAAAGTCTGCTGGGCCGAAAAAACGGAGGATTGTCACTGTGATCGAAGCCATTGAAGAAACGCCACCGCTGCCGGCCTTGGCGCCAAAAACACTAGCTGCCAAAGACGCTACACTATCGAAGCAGCCCCCGCCGAAGATATAACAGCTGAAGATACAAATTTGGAGGACACATTTTCTGATATTGACAAAATACTTTTGAACATGGCCGCGGAAGAAGCTGCTACGGCTGCCGAAGAAATACTGGCTACAGTGCCTGGGAAAGAGAAAGAAATCGCCGAAGATATAACAGAGGAAAAGGATTTTAATTTTCAAAACATAATTTGGCAAAAGCTGTCTAAGGCTGAGAAAGAAGAATTAAGAGATTATGCAATATCATGCGGCTATCAACCAGGAGCATTGCTCTTTGGTGCTATTGATGATGAAAGCTTAGGATGCCTTCGAGACCAAACTGGAGCAAAGGTTGTCAGTACTCTGTCAAAGAGTATTGGTTTCCCGAAGCTTGAGGACGACATCAGTCGCTACCGATGACAGCATATCGTCGGTAGTTTATTCTATTCTAATTTTAAGGTAAAAATTTTTCTTCGGCTTTTTATTGTTTCAACGACGAAAATGGTTTCTGACGAAGGTGGTTTTTGCGCAGAGCATGCTATTAAGTAAAGCCTTGAGAATGCAGTAGGACCTTGAAGATAAAAGGCATGAGGTTATAATTGAAAGCTTAGAGAGCAAAATAAAAGATCACGAAGCTGCACTAGAAAAGAAAGATTTTATGCTTCAAACCGTGGAAGGTTCACTAGCAGAAGCCGAAGCTGAGATTGTAAGATTGATCAGTGAACTTTCCATGAAGTCAAAAAACTTTAAACAGGAAATGAAAAATTTCGAAGCAAAACTCGAAGTTGAAGTTGAAAAAAGTTCAAATCTGCAGAAATCGCTTAAAGATCTTCAAGATAAATGCTTGAGCTTCGGCATCCGGAGAATACAACGGCTGAAGCAGGTCTTTAACTCAGTTGGAGCCAGCTATGAAAAGTTTAAACCTTCGGTTGAAGACTTGCCAGGCACTTTTGATCATATTGAAGGTGAAGTTGATGCTCTCGACGAAATTATAACTGGACATGGCGACTTCTATGCTCTGCTAGCTTCTCGCGACACAGCTGTTGCTTTCATGAAGGCTGGTTGCACACACGGAAACATTGTAAACAGACCAAACTTCAGCCTATCACTAGCAGACTTGAATGATATCCCCGGCCTGGCCTGAAGTATTGGGAATAGATTTGTAACTCAAATTTGGGCAAAGGGTGGGCGAAACTTAGCTGGTGACAAAGCTCTAAGCCACCTCAAACCGGTAATAAACTTGTACCTGCTCCTTTACTTTTTCTTTGAAACTTGAATTTACCTTATAACGCTTTTTTATGTACAGGATGACGAAGCAGAAGAACAATGAACCGAAACTTGATGGACCATGATGAAGTGATGAAGCTGCTGCAAAAAGAATTCTAAAGAATTTTTGTATTAACCTTGTAGAAAGTATTGTAAATTAGGGATGAAACATTACTCTGTAAATTTGTCGATACCTTGCAATATATTTTACCTTTCCATCCATTTTTGAAGTGCTTTGATGTGGGCGAAAGTTGTTCTTTTTTGAGCCAAAGGCGAAAAACACCTTCCCTTCTTTTCGTACGCAGCGAAGCATAAGTCTGCTTCTTTCACATTTGCCGAAGCCTTGTCATTGGAGCCGAAGCAATTGTCTGTATTTTATGATATGATGATGGTGATCCTACAAATGTCTAAATGAATGAATATGTATGAATGCAATGTATGATGTGATGTAATGTGCAAATGAATGTCCGAACGCACGCATACGAAGCCACATCCACACCCTGCATTCCCTTAGGAATGACTGAAATCTCTTTGCCGTTTATTTTTCGGCTTCATTGCTTATTTTTCGGTGTAAGTTCTGCATCCCCTTAGGAACGTCTTTTGAACTTCTTCGCCTTATATTTCGGCGGTATTTTTCGCGTTGACTTTTCACGCTTCGCCTTATATTTCGGCGGTATTTGGCTCTGCATCCCCTTAGGAACGACTTTTGAGCAGAAAACTTATGCTGCGCTCCCTTGGGAACGACTTTTTGTAGCTTCATCGTGCTCTGCATCCCCTTAGGGACGACTTTCGAGCTTCTCCCTGTTTTGTTTTTTCTCTCTACACTCGATGGTGCGTACTTAGATTTTACATTTTACATGTTTTGGGGGACTTTGCTCTCGTAGAGCTGAATAAAAAATAAGAAATTACAAGCTATGGCCCCATTAAAAACCTTTCTCCCCCTTCGGAAAGGAAAAGGGTGCGATAAGAAAAAAATGAAAAAAGATTACATCAGATTACACATAATATCGTCGAAGCTCATCCGCGTTCCAGGATCTAGGAATGTCATTGCCATCCATATCCTTCAACCTGTAAGAACCGGGCCTTGACGGAGACACCACTAGAAAGGGTCGTCCTTCCCACTTCAGCTGGAGTTTGCCTACTGTGTCCGGATTAGCCACTCTCCGAAGCACCAAATGTCCTGGCTTGATATTCTTCAGCCGGACTTTTCTATCGCGCCATTTTATTGTTTCGGGTTGATATTTATTGATATTTTCCACAGCTTGAAGTCTGGTCCCTTCTATAGTGTCTTTTGCCACGTGATAATCAGCTTCAACTTCTCCCGAAGTTGTTGTTCTTATTGACCCCGCTTTAGCTTCTTCTAGGGTTATAGCTTTATCACCAAATAATAACTTGAATGGCGTAAAACTCGTAGATCTCGATTCGGTTGTATTGTGGCTCCACACCACTTTAATCAACTCATCTGGCCACTTTCCTCTGGGCTGATTAAAGATTAGCTTCATTATTCCTGTCATTATAATACCATTTGCTCTTTCGACAAGTCCATTTGACTCTGGATGTCTGACTGACACAAAATGAATCTTCATGCCAATTTGGTCACAAAATTCTTTGAAAGCTTCGGCATCAAACTGTGTTCCATTGTCCACAGTTATAGCCTTCGGCACTCCGAAGCGACAAACGATATTTTGCCAGAAGAATTTTTGGATTGTGACCGAAGTTATTGTGGCCAAAGGTTTCGCTTCAATCCACTTGGAAAAATATTCTACAGCCACCACAACATATCTTAAATTGCCTTGTGCTGGTGGAAGTGGTCCTAACAGATCTAGGCCCCATCTTTGCAATGGCCAGGTTGGCTGTATTAACTAGGTTAGCGACGAAGGTTGTTTCTGGTCTCTCGCACATTTTTGACAGTTTTCGCACTTTTGAACCAGATATGCTGCATCCGAAGCTGCCTTCGGCCAATAAAATCCTTGTCTGAAGACCTTCCCGAGCAAAGGCCTAGACCCAATGTGAGATCCACACAAGCCTACATGTATTTCCTTCATCAGCTCTATACCTTCGGTTCTAGATAAACACTTAAGAAGTGGAGAGCAGACTCCATGTTTGTATAACTCCCCTTCTATTATTACATATGGTCTTGTTCTTGCCTCCATTCTCTTATTATAAGCTTCGTTATCTGAAAGGCAATTACCTTGGAGAAAAGATATAATTTCAGTCCTCCAATCTTCACTGTGTACCGGAGAAATAGTAAGCACTGCTCTCTCCATGAGTTCAACCGAAGGTGCCTTTATTGTTTCAAAAAAAACTTCCAAAGGTAGATGGAGCCCCTGGGCCGCTGATTTGGCTAATAAATCTGCGTGCTCATTTTCACCTCTTGGGATATTCTTAACAGAAAAACCTTCGAAAGAAGCCTCCAACCTCTGAACTGTATCCAAATATCTTTCAAGTTTTGGATCTCTTGCCTTGCTACTTTTGTCCACATGGCCAGAAATAACTTGAGAATCAGTTTTTAGAATGGCCCTTCTTATTCCCATTGCCCTTAACTTCCGAAGCCCCAAAAGGAGTGCTTCGTATTCAGCAATATTATTTGTACATTTAAAGTCAAGCTTAGCTGCATAACATGTTTTGACTTTTGAGGGTGCTACTAGAACAGCAGCTGCTCCTGCTCCGAAGGTTCCCCAAGAACCATCGCAGAACACTGTCCAAGCTTCAACATCTTTATTTATTTCCTCTTCCTGAGCCCCTGGTGTCCAATCAGTAATAAAGTCTGCTAACGCCTGGGACTGAATTGAGGATCTGTGTACATAATCAATGGTGAATTCATTAAGCTCTGCGGCCTATTTGCCAATCCTTCCAGTAGCTTCCCTGTTCCTCATAATGTCCTTTAGGGGTTGTGACGAAGGAACAATTATGTGAAATGCTTGAAAATAATGCCGATGCTTCCTGGAGGCCATCAACACAGCATATAATACCTTCTCCAATTCTGTATAATTTTTCTTTGAATGACTTAGAACCTCAGAGGCGAAGTATACTGGAGCTTGCTTCTTAACCTGGCCATCTAGTTTCTCCTGTACCAGCGCCGCATCACTGCAGAGTGCGAAGCCGCCACATACAATAGCAATGGAGCCCCTGGCGCAGGTGGAGTTAATGTTGTTAAATCAATCAAGTATTGCTTCAGCTCTTCGAAGGCTTTCTGTTGAGCTGGGCCCCACTGAAAAACTTCGGCTGACTTTAGTACTTCTAAGAATGGCAAATTTCTTTCTGCTGATCTAGATATGAATCGATTCAATGATGCCAGTCTTCCTGTCAGCCGCTGGGCCCCCTTCTTTGTGTTTGGCGGCTCCATCTGAAGGATAGCTTCGATCTTGCTTGGATTAGCTTCAATTCCCTTCGTTGAAACTAGACAGCCAAGGAACTTGCCCTTCTTTACTCCAAAAACACATGTTTCTGGATTTAATTTCAGGCCAGC
Source organism: Zea luxurians (assembly GCA_029449295.1). Taxonomy (NCBI): domain Eukaryota; kingdom Viridiplantae; phylum Streptophyta; class Magnoliopsida; order Poales; family Poaceae; genus Zea; species Zea luxurians. The sequence continues at coordinate 9,697,081 of JAOPSE010000010.1, read as the reverse complement.
TTGCCTGAAATTGGCAAATGTTTCTTGCAGATCAGCTATATGATTTTCTTGCTTTGTAATTTTCACTATGATGTCATCAACATAGGTCAGCACATTTCTGCCTATTTGGGAATGAAGGACCTTGGCTGTCATTCTGCTGAAGCTTCCTCCAGCATTCTTGAGCCCCTCAGGCATCCGAAGATAGCAATAGGTGCCAGTGGGGGTTATGAAGCTAGTCTTCGGCTCATCTTCCTTCTTCATCCATATTTGATGATAGCCTAAGTAACAATCCAGCAGACTCATGAGCTCTGAAAAAGCTGCTGCATCTATAAGAGAGTCTATTCTTGGTAATGGGAATTCGTCCTTTGGACATGCCTTGTTAAGATCTGTGAAATCAATGCACATTCTCCATTTTCCATTGGCCTTCTTCACCATAACAGTATTGGCTAGCCACTTTGAGTATTTTACCTCTCTGATGACACCAGCACTAAGAAGTCTTTTCACTTTATTCCGAGCACCTTCGGCTTTATCATCAGACATTTTTCGAAGCCTTTGCTTTCTTGGTCTGAAGGATGGATCCACATTGAGTGAATGCTCAATGACATCTCTGTTGACACCGCAATGGTCATTGGCTGACCAAGCAAAGACATCTTTGTTGTTGAATAAAAATCTTATCAAGGTTTTCTCTTGATCTTCAGATAACTGAGACCCTAGTAGTACCTTTTGCTCTGCTATGTCTTTACATAGAAGCATAGGCTTCGGCTGATCAGCCGAAGCAGCCTTCTCTCTTCTGTATTTGTACTGTTCACAAGCTTCGGTTCCATCTATATTGTGAATTGCTTTTGAGTCTGTCCAGTTTCCTTCGGCCTTCCTGGCAGCTTCTTGACTGCCATGAATAGCAATGGGTCCTTGTTCCGAAGGTATCTTCATGCATAGATATGCTGGATGGAGTATTGCTTCGAAAGCATTAAGTGTCCCACGACCAATGATTGCATTGTAGGGGTACTCCATGTCAACAATGTCAAACACAACCTGTTCAGTCCTTGTATTGTGAACAAAGCCGAAGGTAACTGGCATTGTGATTTTGCCAAGTGCTACAATCTATCTTCCTCCGAAGCCACATAGAGGATGTATAGCATCGTGAATCTTGTCTTCTGGTTCTTGCATCTGTCTAAAGGCCTTAGCAAATATGATATCCGATGCGCTGCCTATATCAACTAGAACATTATGGACTAGAAATCCCTTAATGACACAAGATATGACCATAGCATCATTACGAGGGTAATCTTTGAGCTAAAGGTCCTCCTGGGAGAAGGTGATTGAGATGTGGGACCATTTTGATTTGATGAAGGGTCCTTGCACCCCAACATGTTGTACCCTTCTTTGTGCTTCCTTCTTCTGCTTCTTGTTGGCTGGCTCTGAGCATGATCCGCCTGTTATCGGGAGCACCAGCCTTGTAGCCGAAGCTGCTTCAGCTTGATTGTTGAACGAAGCCATCAGCTCAAAAAGTGGAAGTGAGTTCACCGGAGGTGGGCACCAATGTTGGGGACTTGTTCTCAAATGCTATGAATTAAGAACAAGACAACACAAAATGTTATATGTTAATACCCTTCGTCCTATGAAGCATTGTTTCCCTTAGGATACAATGATCTTCGGACGAAGGTCATGAAGGACATACCTTCATTGTTGCAGTATACATTAATGAAAGAAGAAGCATATGAAACGTAAAAAACAACATGAACAATTATGTAACATTATTAATTCATTTTTTATCATATTACCATGAGTGAATGAAAACAATATAAAATTATAAATTGTACCTTCGGCTCAACAGAAAGCGAAAGTACAAGGGTGACGCAAGAACGAGTACCAGTCAGCGTGAACAGTATGGGCAGTGGCGGAGCCAGGATACTTCTAAGGGTAGGGCCAGAAATAACACTAAAAAATATTTGTATCGGCTACAAATTTTAAACCATAAAAATGCATAGATAATGACACATATAAACTTCATATGAACACAACAATTGTAATTTAACGTAAAATTGACTAAAACAAGGGGTTACCTAATTATGAAAATGATAGATCTTTGTCTCAATGACCAATTCATCAATTACTTAGGTTGCTTTCATCAACAATAGAAACATTTACTGAAATTGAATGACATTACGTTATTACATAAGTAATCAAAGAAAACAAACTATAAAGTATAGAATTGTTCAAAGTAAATGTACCACTCTTACTTGTCTTTGGTATTTGCTCCCTTCATGTTCTAATGGCTTGATAATGCTCTATAATTTGACGATCTTCAATACTTGCAAATATATCCCTCTCGATGTAATTGTTCGAACTCTCTTTATATTGTACACTGTAATTGTAACACTAAACACTACGAATTATGAAACTTTCTAGACCCAACATATTTTTCTCGATGTCAAACAACAACAACAAACCTGCTTGCTGCGCCGCTGCGCTGCTGTGCCTGCTTGCTACGTTGCTCTGCTTGTGGCGCTGCTCCTGCTTGCTGCGCTTGCTCTGCTTGACTGCTTGCTGCGTTGCCTGCTGCTTGCTTGCCCGGCCGGCCGGCCCCCTGCGCGGTTTGCCTGCTCGGCTGCTTGTTTGCTTGCTTGCTTCTGCTTTCTTGCGTAGCTTGCCTGCTTGCTGGTTGCTGCACTACTTGCTGCGCCGACGACGGAATTAGTTGGGACTAGTGCGCGACTCGCGCGAGCAGCCGAGCAGTGAAGACGGCCCGCAGCCGCCACACAGGCACAGCTCGACAGCCGCCGCCCCAAACCCTAAAGTCCTAAACCCTAAACCAAACTAGTTGAGCTGTTCGCAGTTACTATTCACATTTTTTGGCCTGCTATTACACAACTAGCCGGCCCAAGAGTAGGTCCTGGGCCCTAGTGGCCCCAGGCCTGCATCCGCCCCTGAGTATGGGGGTACTGTTCATCTATTTATAGGCACAGGACGCAGCCTATGCGAAATTACATTCATGTCCTTTACAACCAATTACAATCATGACACAGATTATCATGGGCCGATCGGTCTTTCTATCTTTAAGTCGGTGCGACCCTTCGTCTCGAGGCATATCGTTATGTCGAAGCTCCTTGGATGGTACCTTCGGCATTGCTTCTATGTTAGTACTTTCGAAGGTATTTCTTCTTACAGGGCCTTCGGCGACGAAGCATACCCCCAACAAACGTACTCAACCAGTCGCCATTATTCACTAATGTCCTTTATGGTCAAGCACCTGTAGTGAACTTCATGGTTAATGGACACGAATACAATAGGGGATACTATCTTGCCAACGATATCTACCCTTTCTGGCCGGTGTTCACTGAGGGTATTTCTCTTCTACAAAGTGAGAAACATCAGTTATTCACAAATGCTCAAGCAGCATGGTGCAAAGATGTCGAGTGCTCTTTTGGAGTGTTGAAATCTCGGTTAGTAGTTCCTAGACGTTCTTACTCCAAGAGTACTCTTGGGTTGATCATGCGTGTATGTGTCATTTTGCACAACATGATCATCGACGACGAGCGTGATGTCGATTTGAACGAGACACATATGAGACAGTTGATTCTATATTCGGCCCGACGATCTACTACAATGCTCCCCCGAGCCTAGCAGTCAAGATTTAAATGGACACCGAGATGACGGACACATCGATGTATATGACTCCAACGTGATTTGGTTGAGCATGTGAGGAATCATTAAATTTATGTAATTTTCTATTAATTATTATTAATTATTATGTAATTTCTTTAATTTTCACTTACTTTTCTTTTAATTATTATGCACTTTATATTTTTTAATCGAATAAAAAATTATACTGTGTGATTTGCAAGCATTAAAATAAATGTGTGTGATTACATAATAATGAAATAGAAAATTAGATGTGACTATAGACTAAGACTATAAATCTGCTGCAATTTATATACTTAAGCAGTAGAGGCCAGAACGAAGTCTAGAAGTAACGTAGCAATGCTCCACCTGTCCACCACAAGCCACAGCTACGCGCCTGCGCTTACGCCCTACGCCTCCGGGAAGGGAAGGTGAGAAAGAGAGGGGCGAGGCCGCGAGGGCCGAGGGGGAAGATAGAGAAAAGACATGAAAGGAATGTCCAGCTGGAGGCTCCCGCGGCCAGTAGTGGGAGCGAAGCGCATCCGCAGAGGATCCTCGGTTGGAGGCTCAAAACCTCCCGCACCCAACCAGCGGTGCTCCTCTACTGCTGTACATCACACCCCCTCTACTGCTCCTTCCGTTTACTCCCTCCTGCAAACCTCACATCCTTCCCTCTCCTCTCCCTCTTCCTCTCTACGCCCCAAACAAACAAAGCTAAGGAAGAAACCGAGAAATCTCCCTTTTCGTCCCTGTTGTCTTGGCGGTGAGGCAAGGTCCAACGGTGAGGATCATGTCTGCGGCGTGGGAAGGCGGGAAGGAGAAAGGCGCCGCCACCCCCGCCCCCGGGGGCGCGTGCGAGCTGTGCGGCGCCATGGCCAGGGTGTACTGCGGTGCCGACGAGGCCACGCTCTGCTGGGGCTGCGACGCACAGGTGCACGGCGCCAACTTCCTGGTGGCGCGCCACGCGCGCGCGCTGCTGTGCCGGGGCTGCGCGCGCCCCACTTCGTGGCGCGCCGCGGGCCCGCGCCTCGGTCCCTCTGCCTCCCTCTGCGACCGCTGCGTCCGCCGCGGCTCGGGTGCCGTCGGCGTGGGCGGTGACGTGGAGATGGGCGGCACGGGCGACGGCCGCGGGGACGAGGAGGAGGAGGAGGAGGATGACGACGAGGAGGATGACGATGTTGTGGTCGAGGATGACGACGACGAGGAAGAAGGGGAGGGGGAGAACCAGGTCGTGCCGTGGACGGAGGAGGCCGAGGCGACGCCGCCGCCCGTCGCCAGCTCCACGTCCAGCAGCAGCCGTGAGGCCCCCGCCAACGGCGCGAGTGGCGGAGAGTGCGCAAAGGTGCGGCCTTTATTGCCCTTCTCTCTTCACCTGCTCCTCGATTTGCCATTCTATCGCTCGATCTGCCATTCTATCGCTTTGCAAAGATGCAATTTTTTATAGTCGATCGGGCCGCTTTCCCTGCCTTCGTGAATCGCGGTCCATATGATCGACCATTTCCTCCAATTCGTGAGCGACCGGTCGTTCTGATCCAAATGTCTCCACGTTTCTTGCAGGAAAACATGCCGTGCTCCACATCGCAGACGGGCCTGCTGTGCCACAACTCGTCGTCAGCGCGCCACGGCGGCCGCAGCGACGAGGTCACCTCGTCCCGGAACGGTGGCCGGTTCCTCGCCTCCGGCCACAGGAAGAGATCACCCTCAGATTTCTTCGGCTCTGCGTCGGCGCAATCCGGAGCGATGAATGGCTCCAACGCGGGTATTGGCCGAAATGAGTGAGTCTGCAAACCCCCCTCGATCTGGAAATTCCATGGCATATTTTATTTCTGTGAATACTTAAGAACTGCAAGTACCATTCACTGTACTTCAAAATAGAGAAGTTTCTGCTAGCGAACATGGATGCAATTATGCGTCTTAACAAGCATGATGTGAAGTACCGAATTAAAAATTAATTTTGGTAGATCAATCTCTTTTAAATAACTCGTGATTAGCATTGCCAGGGAAGAATTAATAAAAACAAATAATTGTAAGGTGAGCGTATTGATGTAAAAGAAGGTTGATAGCTACTTATGGGTTCCACGGGCATGGAGTTTGTACCCCTACAAAAGGATGACTGCATCATAATGAGAAAGCTTTGCTTGCCTTGCCGAGAGCCATCATATGATGCTTGGAGTGATCCGCAATCCCAGTAGTGATGGGTAGCAAACTTGCTTTTAGATTCCAAAAGCATTACATTTCCAATTCTCATTATGAGTCGGATTAGTGACATGTAGGTGGTATGCTGGCTTTTAGAATGCTAGTATTTACTCTCTTCTGTTGGGAGAAGGTCCATGTGTAGTATTTGAGACTTATTGCTGCTAGGATGACTTCTGATTGGTCATTTCTATATGTTGGAACACCTTTGGGTGATATTTGGCAACTCAGTATGAGTCTTGCTTTGTGATTATGATCAAAGTCGCTCATGGCAGATCCCTGTTTCGTTATTGCAGCTTTACCTGAGGCAAGGCGACTCCCGGTGACTGGTGTAGATGCTGATGCTAACTACATTAGAAGATCACTTTTAGTGTATCGAAGCGTGGGGAAGATGTGGATCACGGCGAGATCAGCTTCCACGAGGCATACACCTTCCTTCGGCCATCGAATCGAGGCGTGCAACTTTCTTCGCAGTCAACCTTGCACGTTGGGGAGTTAGTTGTCAGGGCAGCTGCGCGAGGACCATGATAGTATTCCTAAATGGTGACGGTTATGTTGGAGATTGTATATGTCCCCATTACTTTGTCGTGTTTAATTCCTTCCTCCCCTTTGTGTTTGTTGATGATGCGGATTCGCTGACCTAAGAGAAATGATATAGGGTTTCATTTGCACTGCCATTGTTTGATGGCCTCACTGTCTGGATTCTGCCCTCGGTCGCAATTTCTTGTCTCGCCACAGTTCTTTTGGTGAGATTTAAGGTCTGTTTGGTTCAATCGCCACACTTTGGCCTCAATCGTCACACTTTGTTATGCCTAAAGCTAGACAAGTTTGATCGAGTTATATGTGTTTGGTTTGTAGTTACAATTGTGACAAGATTTTTATTCTGCTGCTTAGGTCTTACTCGTCAATGACTTGTAAAGGTGTGGCAGATTCTTTTAGACATGTCACTGTTGTGGCGTAGAATTTGAGCGTATAATTTTAAACAAGTGTGACATAAAATTTATGATAATTTTTGGCACCTTTGAGTAAACAACCAAACAGGCCCCTTACTGTTATGGTTGCAATGGCAGCTGAAAGCCTGAAACATGCGACGCTGTTGCTCACCTGGCAACACAATTTGGGCAAGTTGCAACATGGCAAAGATGATGGATCTGGAGTTCTTTAATCACCCAGTTGGGCATGGGATTATTAGGATACGATTCTTGTATGGATCCCTAGTTATCTGATCAAATAGGTGTTCTTAATAAACGGGGAAAATATCCAGCCATGTAGGGGCAACGCAGAAGTAACATCATTTGAAAAATCTGCAGAGAGGTTGAGGTCGATCTGGGTCAGTGAAAGCAACGGGCAGATTTTGATACTGCCACAAGCCTGCCTGCCCGCTTATGTGCCTAGAGGCATCAGATTCTTCGTCCTTTTTTGATCCCAGGCCCGGTCGCCATCGACATCGCTCACCACAAAGAAACACGCCTGAAAACGAGAGCGGCGGGGGGCACATACATCATGGTCCATGGATGTACGCCTGTCTGCTTGCTTGCTTGCTTTGTGGTGCGAAAGAAAGTTGCAGGGAACTGAAGCGTTTCTATTATAATATTCTGCTGGCGTTTAGCATGGACATGGATGCCACATGCCTGCCGGTGGTCTGCAGCTTTTTGCTTGCAAACGGTGGTATACACTTGGGCAATAGGTTAGTGGCCAAGCGTGAGTCATCAGGAGCTCATAGGCTAGCTTTGCCATAATCTTGATTCACCACTGATTATATATATTTTTTAAAAAGACCCTTAAGTTTGTTTCGAGAAGAAACACCTCATCATACTAATAAGCCTAGCTTTGCCATAATCTTCTGTCTGCCGGGAAAATTAACAGCATGCCCTGACCTGATGGTCGTATAGGCGCCATTGACATGGGATATTTTATCGGTCACGGAATAATCTTCTTTTGATGATGCTTTATTTATTCTACTTGAGAGTTTGCATAGCCGCCAGCCGTTGGGCTAGCATAAGCATTGGAAGCGTCGAAGGGGAACAAGAGAAAGCTAGCCAGGAGGAGCACGGCAATGGAATGCAAAAGGGGGGGAATCATGGTGGCAACAACTTTTACTAGGAAGCTATCAGTCCCCGGAAATGGTCCACAAGCGATCTCACCCAACCCAAGCCATCTCGAAAGATCTCTGCACAAGAGAACCGGCAGAGGCAGGCCACAAGATGGTACACTGAGAGCATCTCCAACAATGCCTCAAACTAATGCCTCAAATCGAAATATAGGGCTCTACATAGGAAAAACCACTCCAACAGTGCCTCAATTCAACAAATTTTGTCAAAAAACTATAGGGCACCCTCTCAAGTGCCTCAAATATACTACACCGTAATGGGCTGCCTTATAATCTAGATTTGGGGCTTTACTGTTGGAGCGCGGTGTTTTGTTGGTGCCCTAAATTCTATAAAATTTACTTATTTTTAAATTATAAGGCATTTTTATAGGTCACGTTGTTGGAGATGCTCTGACACAGTATTGTTCTCCTCTGGAACGTGGGGTCAGGCAGAGTAGTTGCTTGGCACTTCCAATTCTCACCAAGGAGTCAAAAGAGGCCACTCCTCACTCTAGGTGCCTTACTTCACCTGCAGTTGGATTCCACACATCAATGACCTAACATGCAGATGAAGTATATGCGTACTACAACGACATATAAAAAAACGATTACCTTTTCTATAATAGCATTAGCCACAATATTACGAAAATGGTTATTTTAAATGTTTTTCGTCTTATCAAAAAGTTTGTAACTAGGAATACTGCATAGATGGTACCTTTCGTCTGCTAAATTGTACTCCCTCGGTTCCAAAATAAAATTCGTCTTGCATTTTTAGTTGATTTATACAATAATAAATGTATTCGTTTTATACACGTGTCTAGATTCATCATTATCTATTTGAACAAAGACATAAAGATCAAGAGCTAAAGCGACTAATATTTTGGAACCGAGGAAGTAGTTGTGTTTTAGCCACTAATAATTCTCAAACATTTTTAAAATACTATCGAGGTTTTTCAACAACACTCTCCCTTATTCCCTCTTCTCATTCTCATGCACAACTCAATGCTTGTGAAAACTACCTTATTCACGCTGATCTCATGAACGATTTGCTCGTATAGTCGGATACTCCAAGGCTACCTAGCTTATAGAATATTCTTCAAGACATTGAGGCAATTGCTTGCAACTTTGAAGCTCTCCGCTCGTAAGTCCATGCCTAATGAATGCCATACCTTCTCTGCAGGCAATGAATTCCATTACCTCTAGATCAATTATTCGCCGTAGAACTAGAGCTAATGCTCACATGAACTGACCAGCCACATGCCCACATCCCTGGCAACTCGTCATTGCCAAAGCCTTCAACTCATTCATGGACAACCCTGCTATTGGGAGAAGACATTGCCAGAAGACCTCAAATAACGAAACATGTTGAGGTAGATCATTCATATTTTGGTTCTCTGCTTAAGATTGACGAAGGAAGAAACGAATTTTCGTCGATTTATCAGTACCTCCTTCGGAAGAGGAGGGTCGAACTAGGCTTCGTCTGACTCAAGTAGCAAAAAAAAGGAAGGAGTCCGGAAGAGACATACACGACATATCTTGTTGGCAGAAAGACAAAAATACCCTTAAGTGGTTTTATAGATTCTATGTAGGATTTGTAGCTGTAACACCCGGATTTAAGGGACAACGCCAGGTGCATCTCATACATGCGTCAAAGAAGACAACATATATAATAACAAAGTGTATAAAGATAAATGTCACAATATAATCATAGTACTTATTACATAGCAGAAGACTTACAAAATAAATTATAAATATAAAACGAACTAAGGATCGTCCTTGGCGCCATAAAGTCAACTGGGAGACGCCACCTAGATCAAATCGAACTTCTCGATGTGTGGCTCCTCTTGAACCACTAGTTTTTCTCCTGTGGGGGTGTGAGACAGCAAAGGTGAGCTCACACGTGTTCATCGCTCAACAAGTTGTGGGGAATAATGTGGCATGAACTCACCAAAGATGGGAGTTCATGTGATCAACAATAGGGGTTTAAAGCTGAGCATTGCTTTTAAAGTTGGTCAAAATTTTATTAGCAATTACTAAATGTAAGTAAATACCAAACCTTAATAAAAATAATAGAACAAAATTAATAAATAATCCTATGCAGATGCAAATGACAAATTGAGTTTAGGTTCCATAATTTAATCATGCGAGAGTCCTGAGCTGCTCATGACCGTGAGCTCGGCTAGTATACCAGTTTTACACTCTGCAGAGATTGTACCTTGTACCCACAAGCCGTGTATCCCATGTCGCCAGGGTTTGCAAGGCCCTTATGTGAATCATCTAGGCCCCTTTGGTAATGTTTTGGTAATTAATGACAACTACTTGTGGACTAACAATTCTTGGAGAAATAAGAATGCAGGTTGAACCACAGAGAACTGAGAAGTCTTGAAGACTTATAAGCATTGGTTGTGGATCAGGTGAAGGCAAAGGTATAACATAGGTTTTGTTTTTGCCGGTCACCAGGTGTTTAGAGAAGAAATTGACCGGATTGGTAGGCTAGATAGCCGTACTATTAAGAGGGGTCAATGACTTTGTTCTGTGTAAGACTTAGTGCCTCATAGAGCATCTAGTGGTTGCATTTGCATGAGGACTAACAGCGCTTCCGATTCCGAAAGTTAAAATCTTTTCAAAAGCGAGTTTGAAAAGTGGCTAAGTCATGGGGTCGGCGGACCGTCCGGGCCAAGTGGCCGGACCGTCCGCGACCCATCCAGAGGGGTCCAGTGTTTGTTCATTTCGGTCTAGTCCAGTATGTTTGCACTACGGACCGTCCGGGCCTTGGGCCCGGACCGTCCGCAGTCATGTCCAGAGGAGGGTGACTTCGGGCCAGTCCCTGAATTATAGGCGGACGGTCCGCCTCTGAGGGGCGGACGGTCCGCAAGTTTCAAACTCGTTTTTGGACAGGGACTGTGTGTTTTTATAGATTTGTACTACGGACTGTCCGGGGGTCCAGTCCGGACAGTACTGTCTCAGGTCGCGGACCGTCCGGGATTTATAGCCGGACGGTCCGCACGTGTTAACTTCTTTTGATCCGAGGCTCGGGTGTTTCATTCTGCCAGGTCGCGGACGGTCCGGCCTTGAAGGGCGGACTGTCCGGACCCACATTTTGAGTCAACTCTGACATGTTTCAAACGGTCATTATAGCCGTTATGAGTACGGCGGACCGTCCGGCCCTAGGGCGCGGACGGTCCGCGTGTGCGCAGAACTGCCCCCTTTTGCACATAACGGTTGGTTTTAGATGGGGGACTATAAATAGAAGGGTAGCTCGTGTGAGAGACCTCTCTTGGCCATTCCTTGCACACATTGAGCTCATTTGTGATCCTCCAACTCACTCTCTCACACTCTTTGCTTGAGATTGCATTCTAGTGAGAGATTGAGGGTTCCTAGTGCATTTGCATCATTTGGTGATTCTTGAGGCACTAGGTGGTACACCGAGCAAGCGTCGTTGGCTTGTTACTCTTGGAGGTTGCCGCCTCCTAGACGGCTCGGGTGATTGTCTCCGTCGAGCTCTCCAAGAAGATTGTGGAGAAGCCGCGGTGTGGATTGTGAGGGGTTCGCGCCTACCTCGCCGGAGCGGCAAAGGTGCCATTAGTGGAATCGAGGTATTGAGTGATTTCTTGTCCACTTGGCTCAAAGATCAAGTCGTGTCTTGATAGAGGAGCAAGTGAGAGCTTGAAGTCCACCTCAACGTGGATTAGGGGTGATTGGCAAATCACCGATACCACGGGATAAATTTCGGTGTCTATTCTTTCTAGCATTACTTATTGCCTTGCAATTGATTAGTGTTTTGCTTATTGTTCCTCAAGTATTCAATCTCCGTAGTTGTTTTTCATACATTGTTTACTTATTAACACTAGATAATTTATTTCTCTTGTTGCATTGATTAAATTTATTTAGTATTGTTGATTTTAGTCAAAACCGTCTATTCACCCCCCCTCTAGCCGGTGTCCTAGATCCTACAAGTGGTATCGGAGCCGAGGACTCCATTGTTTGTGGATCTAATCATCCCGGAGTGGGACAAAATGGCTAGTAACAACAATGTGCACATTGGGAAGCCACCGCACTTTGATGGCAACAATTATGATTATTGGAAAATAAGAATGTCAATGCATCTTAGAGCAATTGGTGGAAAAATTTGGCCAATTGTTAGGGATGGATTTGTTGTATTGAAGGAAGATGAACCATCCATTAGTGATAATGAGAATATCCTCACAAATGATCAAGCCATGAATGTCTTTTATGATGCTCTTGATATAAATGAGTTCAATCGTATCAAGAATCTCACAACCGCTCATGAGATTTGAATAAAACTAATGGAAATTCATGAAGGAACTACAATTGTGAAGAGTGCCAAACTATATGTGTGCAAAGGGAAGTTTGAGCAATTTATTATGAAAGAAGATGAGAGTGTATCCGATATGTTCAATCGTTTGAATGAGATAGTAAATGAACTCAAAGGACTTGGTTTTAATGTACCGGATGTGGATTTCACACACAAGTTCCTTAGATCACTTCCGGAGAAATATGAGACTATTGTGACAATGCTAGTAAGGAGTGATCTATCTACAACTTCTCCAACCGAAGTATTGGGAGAGATTCTCACTCAAGATATATTTAAGAAGTCACAAGCCGATGCCTTAAGTTTGGCAAAGAAGGTGAAAAATGAATCTATTGCTCTCAAAGCCAAGGCCTCAAAGGCAATTGAAAAAGAAGATAGCAATGATGAAGAAAATGAAAGTGAGAGTGATGGTGACATGGCTTTATTTGTAAGGAAATTCAATAAATTCATGAAGATGAAAAGAGGTCAACCTAGAAGAGGTCAAACATCTAGAAGAAATGCCTTCAATGATAGAAAATGTTTTGAATGTGGGGAACCCGGTCACATTGCCATGAATTGCCCAAGCAAGAAGAAGAAGGGCAAAGATGAAAGTGACAAGAAGAAAAAGAAATACTATAACAAGAAGAAAGATGGCAAAGCCTACTTAGTTGAATGGGACTCGGATGATAGCTCGGATAATGATGATGATGACACCTCATCTAAGCTTAATGCCGGAATTGCTATCAAGGAAGCTCCCTCCCTCTTCTCATCCCCCCATTGTCTCATGGCAAAGGGAGATGCTAAGGTAAAAATCATCACCGATTTAAATGATATAAAAGATGATGATGATATCGATGATGTTGATGATGATGGCTATTCATATGATGATCTTGTTAGAATGTTAGGTGAGGCCGATGACTACATGCACAAAGAAAAGAAAAATTTAAGACCTTGAAGGAATTGTATAAAAACCTCCAAGTGTCTTTTGAGGAGCTCAAGACCTCTCACAATGACCTCAAAGAAAATTGTGAGAAGCTTGCGGATGCTCAAAAATCATCTATTGTGCATGAAGTTGAGGTGGTCACTAAGGATGTTGGAGTCACTTGTGACTTACTTGATAGTCTTACAAGTGAACCACTACCTACTAACTCTATTTGTGATAAATGCAAAATTTCTCTCAATGATAACATTGCTCTTGATGAATCAAAAATTATTGTTGAGAATGAAGTGTTAGTAGATAGAATAAATGCTCTAACTCATGACCTAGAAAAGGCATATGGTGGTAAGACTAAATTGGATTTCATATTGGGAAGTCAACGATGCTCTCTTAACCGTGAAGGTCTTGGATATGTTCCTAAGAAAGGAAAGAATGCTTTTGTAAAGCAAAAGACATTGTTTGTGAAAGAATGTGACAAAGTGTGTCACAAGTGTCACAAAAAGGGACATGTTAAGAAAAATTGTCCCAAGTTCAAAAATGTATCCTCCACTTGTTTTGAGCATTGTTATGTTCTTTCTCATAATGCAAAAGGTGTTCATGCTAAATTTGTTGGTACTTCAATTGTTGGAAACAAAAAGAAAGCTATTTGGGTGCCAAAGACCTTGGTCACTAACATCCGAGGACCCAAGCAAGTTTGGGTACCTAAAAGAGGTTGATTTCCTTTTGTAGGTAAACTACAAGGCGGGAGGGAATCATTGGGTGTTGGATAGTGGATGTACTCAACACATGACCGGGGATATGAGAATGTTTACCCAAATGAGTGAGGAAGATTGCTCAAATTATGATAGTATCACATTTGGAGATAATCGTAAAGGAAAGGTTAAAGGTTTGGGTAAAATTGCTATCTCAAATGATCATTCTATATCAAATGTGCTATTGGTTGAGTCTTTAAATTTTAATTTACTTTCCGTAGCTCAATTATGTGATTTAGGATTTTGTTGCAATTTCACAGTTGAAGATGTTATTATCTCTAGTGTTGATGGTAGCAATCTTAAATTTAAAGGCTTTAGACATGAAAATCTTTATCTTGTTGATTTCTCATCTAATGAGGCAAAGCTCACAACTTGCCTATTTTCAAAAGCTTCACTAGGTTGGTTATGGCATAGAAGACTTGGTCATGTTGGGATGAAGCAACTCAATCGGTTAACCAAGCATGACTTAGTTCGAGGCTTAAAAGATGTGAAGTTTGAAAAGAACAAATTGTGTAGCTCTTGTCAAGCCGGTAAGCAAGTGGCAAATACTCATCCAAATAAAAGTCAAATGTCCACTCATCGACCTTTGGAATTACTTCACATGGATTTATTTGGGCCCACATCTTTTGTAAGCATTGGTGGTAATTCTTATTGTCTTGTGATTGTGGATGACTATTCAAGATTTACTTGGGTTTATTTTCTACGAGACAAATCCAATGTGTTTGAAACATTCAAGTCATTTGCTATATTGGCTCAAAATCAATTTGATTTCGACATCAAAAAGGTTAGAAGTGATAATGGGTCGGAATTCAAAAATGCAAGAATTGATCAATATTGTGATGACAAGGGTATCAAACATGAATTCTCTTCCAAATATACCCCGGAACAAAATGGTATTGTTGAAAGAAAGAATAGAACTCTTATTGACATGGCTAGGTCCATGTTAGCGGAATATAGTATATCGGATTCTTATTGGGCCGAGGCAATAAATACCGCTTGTCATTCATCAAATAGACTATATTGTCACAAGCTCTTGAAGAAAACTCCATATGGATTGCTTATTGGTAGAAAGCCAAATATCTCATATTTTAGGGTATTCGGTTGCAAATGTTATATTTTGAGAAAGGGGAGCCGGCTTTCTAAATTTGAGAAGAAATGTGATGAGGGTTTTCTTCTTGGATATTCATCAAATAGTAAGGCTTATAGAGTCTTCAACAAAACTCATGGTATTATTGAGGAAGCATATGATGTTGAATTCGATGAAACAAATGGGTCTCAAGATGAGAGTGATAATCTTGATGATGTTGGGGGAACTCAATTGATAAATGCAATGAAAACAATGGCCATTGGTGAAATAAAACCAAAGGAGGATGATGATGAAAATAGTGTGGTTGTCATTCCTTCATCCTCAACTATAAATGAGGAAGATCACCAAAGCCAACAACTCAATGAGACCATGGATACACATGATCAAGGTACTTCAAGACCTTCGGTTCCTTCTAATGCTTCAACAAGCAATTATCAAACGGTATCAAGAATTCATCATTCCATTGTGAAGGATCACCCGGTTGATCAAATTGTGGGTGATATTAGTAAGGGTGTTCAAACTCGCTCTCGCATAGCTTCGTTTTGTGAACATTTCTCTTTTGTATCTTGTATGGAACCTAACCGTGTAGATGAAGCTCTACTTGATGTTGATTGGGTGAATGCAATGCATGAAGAATTAAATAACTTCGCTCGAAATGAAGTTTGGGAGCTTGTTGAGAGACCAAAGAACCACAATGTTATTGGTACAAAATGGGTGTTTCGCAACAAGCACAATGAAGATGGTGTGGTAGTAAGAAACAAGGCAAGATTGGTTGCACAAGGATATACTCAAATTGAAGGATTGGATTTTGGGGAGACATTTGCCCCCGTAGCAAGATTAGAAGCAATCCGGATTCTACTTGCTTATGCTTGTGCACATAATATCAAGCTCTACCAAATGGATGTAAAGAGTGCCTTCCTAAATGGTAAGATTAGTGAACTAGTGTATGTTGAACAACCTCCCGGTTTTGAGGACCCCAAAAGACCTAACCATGTGTTCAAGCTTTCTAAAGCTCTCTATGGGCTTAAGCAAGCTCCACGCGCTTGGTATGAAAGGCTTAGGGATTTCTTGCTTTCCAAAGACTTCAAAATTGGGAAGGTTGACACTACTCTATTCACTAAAAGAATTGGCAAAGACTTGTTTGTTTGTCAAATCTACGTTGATGATATTATTTTTGGATCTACTAATGAATTATTTTGTGAGGAGTTCGGAAAAATGATGTCAAAAGAATTTGAAATGTCTATGATAGGAGAATTGAGCTTCTTTCTTGGCCTTCAAATCAAACAATTGAAAGATGGAATTTTTATAAGTCAATCAAAATATTTGAAGGACATGCTCAAGAAGTTTGGTTTAGAAAATGCTAAGCCTATCAAGACTCCAATGGCAACAAATGGTCATCTAGACTTAGATGAAGGAGGTACTATAGTTGATCAAAAACTTTATCGTTCAATAATTGGTAGTTTACTTTATATTACCGCATCTAGGCCCGATGTTATGTTTAGTGTATGCATGTGTGCTCGATTTCAAGCTTTACCTAGAGAGATTCACTTGAAAGCCGCTAAAAGAATTCTAAGATATTTGAAGTATACTCCCAATATTGGTCTATGGTATCCCAAAGGTGCTCACTTTGAATTAATTGGATATTCGGATTCGGACTATGCGGGGTGCAAAGTTGATAGAAAAAGCACCTCCGGTTGTTGTCAATTTCTTGGTAGATCTCTTGTTTCATGGTCTTCTAAGAAACAAAATTCGGTTGCTCTATCTACCGCCGAGGCGGAATATATATCGGCCGGAAATTGTTGTGCTCAATTATTATGGATGAAACAAACCTTATTGGATTATGGAATTATTTTCAAGAATGTGCCTCTCATGTGTGATAATGAGAGTGCGGTAAAATTGGCTACCAATCCGGTCCAACACTCAAGAACCAAGCATATTGATATACGACATCACTTCTTAAGGGATCATGTTGGCAAAGGAGATATCTCTATTTATTCCATTGGAACGGATGATCAATTAGCAGACATTTTTACAAAGCCGTTGGATGAAACAAGATTTTGTTCTCTAAGAAGTGAAATGAATGTGATCGATCTCTCAAATGTGGCTTGAAGTTGATCACACATGTGTCGTCTTGCATCTCGGGTCTAAATATGCTCTTTATGCTATTTGTTTGGTATTATTGGTGGATTTTTCATTTCTAATTGTTCTAGATAGTTTAATTCAAAAATTTTGCACTACTCAATTACATACTATGTATATGCATGCATACTAACTCTTGGATTGGTCGAAATGTCCATATATAAGCACCAAGTCGGATTCGAAATTCAAAATCAGCAAGTGGACAACAATTGGAAAAATGAGTATTAGGCCGCGGACCGTCTGAAATCATCAGGGCGCGGACCGTCCGCCACCCCAGCGTGGACCATCCGCGACAGGGCAGTAAAATCGTCCAGTGGCCACAGCCTTGTCATTTGTGCTCATTCGCTATTCCTCTCTTGCTCTCCACTCGCCCAATACTCTCCTGTGACGAGTGTGCGCGGACGGTGCAGTGAAGTTGTGAGCGGACAGTCCGGCAGCTTGTGGCAACATTTCATTAACATGTCTTCATCACGGTATCTTCAAATCTTGTGGATTTTATCACATCTCTTCATTTTTTGAGATTATATGGGTTTCCTCTCTGATCTGAAATTGAGCAGTCGGTTTCAAAATCTGATTGGTGGGATTGTTAGTTCTTCTCAATATGAATGCTCTGCAAAATTTTGAACTGGTTTGGATGCGTATTGTCTGCAAAATCATCAACTCCAACATTTGTGGCGGCTAGGGTTCTTTGGAGTCGCCCCTGGTCGGTCGCGGACCGTCCGCCTGGTGGACGCGGACCGTCCGGGCCTCTGGCGCGGACAGTCCGGCTCCCTAGCACGGACCGTCCGGACCCTGGCAGAGCATTACAGTTCCATTCCTTTTATACTGGTGATTGGTATCAATTATTTATCTATGGATGTCTGTCACATTGTTGCAGTGGTTTTGGTGGTCTCCGCAAGAAACTTGCAGGTCGCTTTAAATCCAAGCGCCCTCGTGGAAATGATGATGACTATATACCAACCACTGATTCAGAGGCCCAATCCTCAGCTGGGGGCACTGAATCCATGGATGCTAAAGATTTTCCTCATGTTCATCCCGATTATCCCATTAATATCCAAGGATGGACTTATCCAAAGCGGCGATTTTCTATGGCTGAGTACTGCTCTAGACGGACTGTGAATCAGTATACTCTGCCATCTGATACAAATATCCAGTTTTTCCACACTCAGCTGCAGTTTGATGTCTTCTGGGGCACCCTGGTGGATACTAATTTTCATAAGCATCAGGTGATTGATTGGTCCTTCTTGCTAAGTCAATCAGTCATGGAGGGTCTGATCCCTAAGTTTGAAACCTGCGGACTATATCATTTTATGGGGCAATGCACAGATTTCAATGAAATGGCTGTTAAGCAATTCCTGGCTACCTCAGAGATTGATATTGAAGCAGAATCTATCACCTGGATGACTGGCTTCAAGCGCTATTCTGCTTCTTTTGCTGACTTTGCCGCTGCCAACAGTCTGGATTATGGCACCATTTCTGCTGGGCTGGATCTTTATACTGAAGATAATTTTGAGGATTTTGTGCAGTTTTATGAGCCAGCCAGGCTTGGTATACCCAGGAGGTTTGGAGAGACAGCAGGACTCAGACATCATCCTGCTGTAATCAACAAGATTGCCAGAGTCACCATTCTTCCCAAGAGTGGTGATAAGAGTAAAATAAGGGATAAGTTCTGGAACATCATCCAGCACATCATGAATGGTGAAGTCATGAATATTGTTCTTTTCATGATGAGACAGCTTAATGATTTGAAAATGGATAAGAATCAAAATTTGGCATATGCTCCTTACATTATGGCTCTCATCAAATCCAAGACAAGATTTGAGGGCCCATGCGAGATTGTTCGCACCCCATTCAGGCCTTTTAAGAATGAGATAGGGTTTCTCACCAGGCCACTCACCCCCTTCCCAGATGATGAGGAAGACCCTGGCTATGAGGGTGGAGCAGCTCCTAATGTTGAGGGAGAGTAGATGCCTCCACCTCCACCTCCTCCTCAGCCTCAGCAATATTGGGAGCCTGCTCCAGGATACTTTGATCCTTATTTTCACAATATGCAGCAGGGGCTTGAGACTCATATTGATACTCGCTTTAAGGGCCTGATGACATATGTGGATCACCGTTTCGATGACATGCAGTCTCGGTTTGACAGTAACTGGGATGCACTCAACTCTAAGTTTTCTGAGGTTCGTGATCAAATTCACACTAATGTCACTGATCCCATCATGACCAGGCTGAATAATATGCAACAGAGTTTTCAGGATAACATGGGTGCTCTCTCCAGTCAATTTGATAATCTCTCTACAAATGACAACATGCATGAGATCAGTCAGAGGCAGCAGCAGCTCCAGCAGGATTTTGGCCAGTTCTCCTCCCTGTTTGACACCTTCAGCACTCACTACTACAACATGCATCCTCCGCCGAGCGATCAGTGAGGCCTCTCCTTTGTGGCAATTGATGCCAAAGGGGGAGACAAGTGAGAAGTGATGAGAAGTTGTCTGGCGTCTCCTTCAGGGGGAGTTGGTGATTCTATGTGGACATTAAGACCATGCATATGCATTTTACCTTTTTATGCCGCTTGCATTAGTTTATAACTTACGCATTTGGAACTGGTTTGAACTATTAACTCTATGTCGTATGTCTGTGGACTATTATCTGTAATATTCTGTGGGATGAACTATGTTTTAGTTCAAATTACTCTATGTGTGGTTAATCGAGGAGTGATTATAATTGCTGCGCTCACTCTACGGATCATCTCTTGTATGCCTCGATAACCATGATTGTAGGAAAGCCTCCATCAAGCTCCAATATATTATGTGTGTTATATCTTCAACTTCAAATAATCCTGCACACACTTAGGGGGAGCCCTTCTTACATACTGAGTTTTTTATTGGGATTTATCTATCTCTCGGACAGAACTTCAAATCAAGATAAGTCCTATGAAACTCATCTCCAAGATCTATCTTATACCTTAGGTATGAGAGAGATTTGGAGAAACTAAACTTCTCTTTAATATACAATGTGGTGTTGTCATCAATTACCAAAAAGGGGGAGATTGTGAATCATCTAGGCCCCTTTGGTAATGTTTTGGTAATTAATGACAACTACTTGTGGACTAACAATTCTTGGAGAAATAAGAATGCAGGTTGAACCACAGAGAACCGAGAAGTCTTGAAGACTTATAAGCATTGGTTGTGGATCAGGTGAAGGCAAAGGTATAACATAGGTTTTGTTTTTGCCGGTCACCAGGTGTTTAGAGAAGAAATTGACCGGATTGGTAGGCTAGATAGCCGTACTATTAAGAGGGGTCAATGACTTTGTTCTGTGTAAGACTTAGTGCCTCATAGAGCATCTAGTGGTTGCATTTGCATGAGGACTAACAGCGCTTCCGATTCCGAAAGTTAAAATCTTTTCAAAAGCGAGTTTGAAAAGTGGCTAAGTCATGGGGTCGGCGGACCGTCCGGGCCAAGTGGCCGGACCGTCCGCGACCCATCCAGAGGGGTCCAGTGTTTGTTCATTTCGGTCTGGTCCAGTATGTTTGCACTACGGACCGTCCGGGCCTTGGGCCCGGAC
Organism: Zea luxurians; assembly: GCA_029449295.1. Classification (NCBI taxonomy): domain Eukaryota; kingdom Viridiplantae; phylum Streptophyta; class Magnoliopsida; order Poales; family Poaceae; genus Zea; species Zea luxurians. The sequence continues at coordinate 9,676,405 of JAOPSE010000010.1, read as the reverse complement.
CGTCCGCAGTCTTGTCCAGAGGAGGGTGATTTCGGGCCAGTCCCTGAATTATAGGCGGACGGTCCGCCTCTGAGGGGCGGACGGTCCGCAAGTTTCAAACTCGTTTTTGGACAGGGACTGTGTGTTTTTATAGATTTGTACTACGGACTGTCCGGGGGTCCAGTCCGGACAGTACTGTCTCAGGTCGCGGACCGTCCGGGATTTATAGCCGGACGGTCCGCACGTGTTAACTTCTTTTGATTCGAGGCTCGGGTGTTTCATTCTGCCAGGTCGCGGACGGTCCGGCCTTGAAGGGCGGACTGTCCGGACCCACCTTTTGAGTCAACTCTGACATGTTTCAAACGGTCATTATAGCCGTTATGAGTACGGCGGACCGTCCGGCCCTAGGGCGCGGACGGTCCGCGTGTGCGCAGAACTGCCCCCTTTTGCACATAACGGTTGGTTTTAGATGGGGGAATATAAATAGAAGGGTAGCTCGTGTGAGAGACCTCTCTTGGCCATTCCTTACACACATTGAGCTCATTTGTGATCCTCCAACTCACTCTCTCACACTCTTTGCTTGAGATTGCATTCTAGTGAGAGATTGAGGGTTCCTAGTGCATTTGCATCATTTGGTGATTCTTGAGGCACTAGGTGGTACACCGAGCAAGCGTCGTTGGCTTGTTACTCTTGGAGGTTGCCGCCTCCTAGACGGCTCGGGTGATTGTCTCCGTCGAGCTCTCCAAGAAGATTGTGGAGAAGCCGCGGTGTGGATTGTGAGGGGTTCGCGCCTACCTCACCGGAGCGGCAAAGGTGACATTAGTGGAATCGAGGTATTGAGTGATTTCTTGTCCACTTGGATCAAAGATCAAGTCGTGTCTTGATAGAGGAGCAAGTGAGAGCTTGAAGTCCACCTCAACGTGGATTAGGGGTGATCGGCAAATCACCGATACCACGGGATAAATTTCGGTGTCTATTCTTTCTAGCATTACTTATTGCCTTGCAATTGATTAGTGTTTTGCTTTTTGTTCCTCAAGTATTCAATCTCCGTAGTTGTTTTTCATACATTGTTTACTTATTGACACTAGATAATTTATTTCTCTTGTTGCATTGATTAAATTTATTTAGTAATGTTGATTTTAGTCAAAACCGTCTATTCACCCCCCCTCTAGCCGGTGTCCTAGATCCTACACCTTAGACACTACCGAGGTGAATGGCTAGGGATCCACTACGAGGCCTATACAAAGTTCCACTAGCTTCCGAAAACCCGCTACAGTTTATGGGAAGAGCACTTGCAAGAATCCCCCGTCTGACAGTCATCGCAGCAAAATCAACCCAAGAACCTCCTTGCATGCAACTCTCCTACTGCCCTTGCCCTTTTCGGGTAAGATAGTCTTCCACTAGCTTTCCTAATTAGTCAGCCAAGGGCGTCCCATTCCACCCTTGTGGTGGCACGTGTTTCTCAAGTTAAGCTCCATGTTCCAATTAACATTAATGATCTTGACATAAACATAAATAGAATAACAAAATAATTGGAACATGGATATAATGAAATATTATCTCAAAACCATATAAAGCAATAGCATAACTACCCAAATGATTCAGGGATAAACAAGGTAAACAAGATAAACAGACTAGGGTGACCTATTGGGTCCCATCAAAATTAAACCTATGCATTGAATAGTGATAATAAATAACATTATTGGGTAACAAAAGTGGATCAAGGGCAGAACTTGCCTGGCACTTGAGATTCCAGTTACCAGGGTGGTTCTTCAGATCCTCGAAACCTCGCGCTAGTCATAGCAATACAAACAAACAGTGTATAGACAAAATTAACATCACACCAACCATAAGAACAAACTGCGTAATAATAATCTACACATTGCTACGATATCGTGGGATCGAGAACTACTAAGATCAGAGTCATGGTCATCAAGTTATGAGGTGATTAAATGATTAACACCAGGTTCTATGTTTATTTTATAATTACAGAGGAAAGAGAACCTAAAGTAGTAATTAATTCAACTTTAATCTAAATTATAAATTAACCATAGATCATATGTTAGTAGATTATAATGATAAGTAGATTAACAAGACTAACCAACATAAGCTAAATAAAAACCTAATTATAAAAGAATGAGTCATGGTATAATAAGTGTTGTTATTGCATAGTAATTATTTATACGAGACTTACGCAACTTGAATGGATCAAATCAGAGTTAAAACGGAGAAGTTATGAATTTCCTAAGGTTTTATGTATTCAATACAAGATTAACCAAGAGATTTATTTTAATAAAATTTTCATGTCAAAACAGTGGCACTATATGATGAACAATAATATTAAAAATTATAGGAATTGGAATGGGTCAATTTGGACCTAATATGAATTTTCTATGAATTATACAAATTCTAGGAATTGTTTTTATATTAAAAACTCATTTACTAATTCATTTTTCATGATTTCCCAAGTCTCTGGACTGCGCCTCAAATACCAGAAAAGGGAAGGGCCTCGGCGCAAGAACCTGAGACATAGTGAACAGCTAAAGTGGATGGCACGTTTATTTCCTATAAACAGAGGGGTTCTTCTGTAAGTTCGAAATCGAGAAGGGGTATGGATCGAGATTAGCCGTCAGATCTAAATTCCGTGGCCAGGATTAGATCTAGCAGCGAATGAATCAGTAAGCGACGGGAACCGTTGGATCCGAATTCAATGGTGAGGATTTTATTACTCTAGGTCTATTTCTAACCGTTCGTTCCCGATCTAATCTTGTTTGCACGATCACCGATCGACGTCCACACAGCCCCTTATGAATTCACCCCCCGTTTTCCCCCGACCTAATCCCAGCCGCCCATTCAACATCAACGGTTTGGATCATGGCTGTGTGAACGAGTATGCTTGTGCAATCTGAGCCGTTCACAGGTCCATCTACGGCCCCAGAAGTATCACTAAGCTCCCACCGAGACCGACCATGGCGGCCACCACACCGGTGGTAGTGCCACGACCACCCATGGACGGCTGATTTCCCCTTGTGCCCGAGTTCGACCGATGTTTCTCGGAATCGTAAAGGCTACAACGGGTTCGAGAAGAAATCTACTCGTCACTAATCATCCCAAGCAGAGGCTGTTCTACCGCCCGCGGCGATAGCCTCGCCATACCAACACCGACGAGGATGACCCAACACGCCCGAAGCTCGGAAGTCTCGGATTAAGGAACCTATATGTGCGGCGAATGCGGGGAAGAAGCTGTGGCCCTTACCGATGATGCACCAGCACTAGATTTGACGATTCCCGAGCCCTCCGGCCGCGCAGCGGTGATGTCGGTCAACGACGAGTCGATTCGAGTGTACAACTGCACCGCTCATCGATTAGTGCTTCGCCGCATCCTCTCCACGGATCGGTCAACTCCCACGAGGCACGATTGGGGCCGATGTACAACACCGACGATGATCCCCGATGGTGGTCTCCAATCTTCCCTGATCCCTACGGCGAACGGCTATGCTGGTCGATGGATTTGCAGGGGCTCCCGAACCTATCCCCCCAGGTCGTATAAGAACTGCCCGGCCAGGTCAATTCCCCCCTAAAGTCGGCATGTTTGTTGGGCAGGCGGAGGAATTGCGCGAGCTGTTACGCGGTCGACAAGGAAGATATACAGTAGGTTCTGAGCCCCTGATGCGCGGGCCCAATCTGCAGTGGAACAAGGGAGCTGGGCCGCGCGCGAACAGAAGGTAACTGACCGGCGGGTCCCACTAGGCGGTGACACCATGGTCGCGAGCCGAGCAGGGGGAAGTAACCGCGGGTGGTGGGCTGGCGCGTGGAGAAAGTGGGCCGGCCAGGGAAAATGGCCCAAGCGCAGGCTTCCTTTATTCTTTTCCATTTAGTTTTCCTATTTCAGATTTCAAATATCCAATCCAAATTTGAATCCCTATTTGAATTTTCTGATTTCAACTCTCAAGGATAGCTCTAATGTAAAGGTAAATCCTCTTTTCATTATTATGTATTTTTCTCCCTATTATTTAATTATGGAGGTAATAAATGGCTTTATTAAGATTTCCTTTCTCATTTTCCATTTTGTGTTTCATTTATAAGTTGAGTTCAAATTTGAATTATATTTTCAATAAAGGGGATCACACAAAATTATCGGCAAGGGATCAACCTTTCCTTATCTATTTATTGGTCACTTAGTTAATTTAGTATTCACAATTGATTATGAAGAGGAAAAGTCCCAATGGATTCCCAACTAAATTCAAGTTTGAACTTCAAATTCCCAAATATTAAACACAATTCTCATTTAAGTGGTACTTCATATGGGTACCTTTTAATCAACTCTTTATTAGGAGGGATATTTATTTTAAGGGATATGACTTCAAAAGTTTTCCCTTTTTTTAAAAAAATATTCTAACTCAAAATCTTTTTTTTTAAAAAATTACCTAATTCTCAAAATGAGATTTTGAGGTGTTACAAATCCTACCCCTTTAATAGAAATCTCGTCCTCGAGATTTGTAAGAAACAGATGTATACTCATATTGTCTCAACACATATGCACAAACAAAAATCTCAGCATGATGCATAATTTATTAGCAACACATGGGGTCAGTTAAACCTTATTATTCCTCCTAACATAGTATTATACCATTTACTAACTAAAGTCACCTTTAGATCTTACAAATAGTAGTAGTATATATATATGTTTATGTAGCTTGGTGGAGCTGGTGGTGGTGGTGGAGGTAGTGGGCGTTGTTGTTGTTGTCTTTCCAACCATGCTTGCCTTATTTCTCGACGTATCTCTAGCCGGACCTGACGTATTTCCTCGCATTCTTGTCTTATCTGATTTTGCATTTCGGTAACCATGTCTGACATTAGTTGTATTACCAGCATTTGGGCGGCAACCACTTGATCGATTCCAACCGGTAGAGGATTCATTTCTGTTTGCTGTTGTCTGGTAATCTTCCCTTCCTAGTATTGACCATGAGAGTTAGAAGCATATGGCAAAATAGTTTTGCAAGGGAATTTATTCGATAAGCGGAATAAATAAGCTAGTAGCTGGTTATGATCTGAAGATTCTTTAGTAGTGCTTAATCTTTGTTTTATATCAAGATTGGGATAACTAGTCGTATAAGGTGAATGTCCAAAGGTAGGATAGAATTTTGTCAAGATAAGATAGTCTACATGAGGTAGGTTAAAAGTTTGTTTGATGTTAGGTGGGGATAGTCAAATTATGCAATTCATCATGACTCTACTGGTTGAGTTAGATCTCATGTTCATGGATGAGTTGGTCTAATGTGTTAAGTTAACACCTAGCCAGTAGGGTTCAAGTACCAGTAATCTATCTAGGTAGACCACATTAGTTCAGATCACATTAGATCACATTAGATTCTATAATCCCATTTAAGAATACCATTTAGTTAAGCATACCAAGCTGACTTTATCTTTATAAAGTTCTAGTATATATTTTTTTGTTATACACCTAAAATTCTTCTTATATCGTTAGCAGGTGTGGTATAGAAACAAGGGTACATCATGTTTTAGCTATTTGGTGAGTGTTGACATAGAATGAGTGTACTATGGCATAATCGAGCTTTCTTCGAGGGTCTGAATTAGGGGTCATCAGTTGTGGTGCTATATGCCACCTGAGTTGGGATAAAAATTGTGGGTACATGGGGTAGGTAGATTAAACAGAGTTTTACTTTGCTTTTGGGATAGATGGACTAGGCAACCTATCAAAAATATATAGGTTAGGTTGTGATTTCACGAACGAGTTGGTCGAAGACACCAATTTAGGTTTAGAACCCATTTATAGGAATATGGTATAATTAATACTTGTAACATAGATTAGCCCATATTAGTTTAAGTAGAGCTGCTAGGGTAGAATATATATTATTAGGATATGTTAGAATCTTTTGAGATAAGATGGATTCTATGGTGTATGTAGGTCAGAATCTCTGTCGGTTAAAACAAAGGGGTTATGCAACTATCAGGTGGTTAAGGTAGTTGCATATGGTCAGGTTGGACTAAGACTCCAATTTAGATTAAAACATATTTATATGAGTAGGATCCAATCTTATTTTCCCAGTATTATCTATCACGTTTCTCCATTAGATTAGATCTGATTAGATTAGATGGGGCCAGAATTAACTTGGCGTAATCAGAATAGACTAGATAAGATCTACTTAATTTATTTTGGAATAGATCATGTGTGTTACACTATTATGAGATAAGCAAAGTGGTTGGGATAAGATGAATCTTTCAGGATAAGATGATTCTATTAAGATAAGAGAGTATCTTTTAAGATAAGATTGATCATTTAAGATAAGGGATAGAGTCTTTTAAGATAAGAGGGATCTCTATGAAATAGATACATTTTAATGGAGGATAATCTAAGTTGTTTAGTTATCTTATGAATTCTATTTATGCCTATACGTATATGCAGATGTAATTGTGGACATTACTCCACAACTAATCACACTCAATCAAGGATCCAAATCAGACATGTATCATAAGAACAAACACTCAAGCGTATAGATAACTATAAAAATAGTTTTGTTTTTGTTCCTAATATTAGGTCTCCTTTTCCTAGACGTCACATTAGGCACAAGATTTCAAAGTGTGAAATCCACATTTGTCTTTTAGAAAGAACATGTAAGAATAATCAGAGTATAGCAGAAATAGATGAGAAAAGATTAAGATAAGTTTAGAAAAGAATCAGAGTAAGGTAAGTAGGTAAGGTTAATTAGAGTAGAACAATAGAAGGTGAGATAGGATCAAGAAAAGTATAGAAGGAATCAGAGTAAGATAAGTAGATAAGGGTTTTGTCCATTTCTATCTAGGTTTCGGCCTACAGTCAACATTCCTCTGATACCACTTCTGTAACACCCGAATTTAAGGGACAAAGCCGGGTGCATCTCGTACATGCGCCAAAGAAGACAACATATATAATAACAGAGTGTATAGAGATAAATGTCACAATATAATCAGAGTACTTATTACATAGCGGAAGACTTACAAAATAAATTATAAATATAAAACGAACTAAGGATCGTTCTTGGTGCCATAAAGTCAACTGGGAGACGCCACCTAGATCGAATCGAACTCCTCGATGTGTGGCTCCTCTTGAACCACCTGTTCTTCTCCTGTGGGGGGTGTGAGACAGCAAGGGTGAACTCACACGTGTTCATCGTTCAACAAGTTGTGGGGAATAATGTGGCATGAACTAACCAAAGGTGGGAGTTCATGTGATGTGTAAAGCTGATCAACAATAGGGGTTTAAAGCTGAGCATTGCTTTTAAAGTTGGTCAAAGTTTTATTAGCAATTACTAAATGTAAGTAAATACCAAACCTTAATAAAAATAATAGAACAAAATTAATAAATAATCCCATGTAGATGCAAATGACAAATTGAGTTTAGGTTCCATAATTTAATCATGCGAGAGTCCTGAGCTGCTCATGACCGTGAGCTCGGCTAGTATACCAGTTTTACACTCTGCAGAGTTTGTACCCGGTACCCACAAGCCGTGTATCCCATGTCGCCAGGGTTTGCAAGGCCCTTAGACACTACCGAGGTGAATGGCTAGGGATCCACTACGAGGCCTTTACAAAGTTCCACTAGCTTCTGAAAACCCGCTACAGTTTATGGGAAGAGCACTTGCAAGAATCCCCCGTCTGACCGCCATCGCCGCAAAATCAACCCGAGAACCTCCTTGCATGCAACTCCCCTACTGCCCTTGCCCCTTTCGGGTAAGGTAGTCTTCCACTAGCTTTCCTAATTAGTCAGCCAAGGGCGTCCCATTCCACCCTTGTGGTGGCATGTGTTTCTCAAGTTAAGCTCCATGTTCCAATTAACATTAATGATCTTGACATGAACATAAATAGAATAAAAAATAATTGGAACATGGATATAATGAAATATTATCCCAAAACCATATAAAGCAATAGCATAACTACCCAAATGATTCAGGGGTAAACAAGGTAAACATGATAAACATACTAGGGTGACCTATTGGGTCCCATCAAAATTAAACCTATGCATTGAATAGTGATAATAAAGAACATATTGGGTAACAAAAGTGGATCAAGGGTAGAACTTGCCTAGCACTTGAGATTCCAGTTACCAGGGTGGTTCTTCAGATCCTCAAAACCACGCGCTAGTCGTAGCAATACAAACAAACAGTGTATAGACAAAATTAACATCACACCAACCATAATAACAAACTGCGTAATAATAATCTACACATTGCTACGATATCGCGGGATCGAGAACTAGTAGGATCAGAGTCATGGTCATCAAGTTATGAGGTGATTAAATGATTAACACCAGGTTCTATGTTTATTTTATAATTACAGAGGAAAGATAATCTAAAGTAGTAATTAATTCAACTTTAATCTAAATTATAAATTGACCATATATCATATTTTAGTAGATTATAATGATAAGTAGATTAACAAGACTAACCAACATAAGCTAAATAAAAATGTAATTATAAAAAGAATGAGTCATGGTATAATAAGTGTTGTTATTGCATAGTAATTATTTATACGAGACTAACGCAACTTGAACGGATCAAATCGGAGTTAAAACGGAGGAGTTATGAATTTCCTAAGGTTTTATGTATTCAATACAAGATTAACCAAGAGATTAATTTTAATAAAATTTTCATGTCAAAACAGTGGCACTATATGATGAACAATAATATTACAAAATTATAGGAATTGAAATGGATCAATTTGGACCTAATATGAATTTTCTACGAATTATACAAATTATAGGAATTGTTTTCATATTAAAAACTCATTTACTAATTCATTTTTCCTGATTTCCCAAGTCTCTGGACTGCACCTCAAATACCAAAAAAGGGAAGGGCCTCGGCGCAAGAACCCGAGACACAGTGAAGAGCTAAAGTGGATGGCGCGTTTATTTCCTATAAACAGAGGGGTTCTTCTGTAAGTTCGTCATCGTGAAGGGGTATGGATCGAGATTAGCCGTCAGATCTAAATTCCGCGGCCAGGATTAGATCTAGCAGCGAATGAATTGGTAAGCGACGAGAACCGTTGGATCCAAATTCAACAGTGAGGATTTTATTACTCTAGGTCTATTTCTAACCGTTCGTTCCCGATCTAATCTTGTTCGCACGATCACCGATTGACGTCCACACAGCCCCCTTACGAATTCCACCCGTTTTCCCTCGACCTAATCCCAGCCGCCCATTCAACACCAACGGTTTGGATCATGGCTATGTTAACGAGTATGCTTGCCCAATTTGAGCCGTCCGCAAGTCCATCTATGGCCCCAGACCTATCACTAAGCTCCCACCGAGACCAACCATGGCGGCCACCACACCGGCGGTAGTGCCACGACCACCCATGGACGACCGGTTCCCCCTCGCGCCCGAGTTTGACCGATGTTTCCCGGAATCGTAAAGGCTACAACGGGTTCGAGAAGAAATCTACTCGTCACTAATCATCCCAAGCAAAGGCTATTCTACCGCCCGCGGCGGCAGCCTCGCCGTACCAACTCCGACGAGAATGACCCAACACACCCGAAGCTCGGAAGTCTCGGATTAAGGCACCTATACGTGCGACGAATGCGGGGAAGAAGCTGTGGCCCTTACCGATGATGCACCGGCACTGGATTTGACAATTCCTGAGCCCTTCGGCCGCACAGCGGTGATGTCGGTCAACGACGAGTCGATTCGAGTGTACAACTGCACCGCTCGTCGATTAGTGCTTCACCGCAACCTCTCCATGGATCGGTCAACTCCCGCGAGGCACGATTGGGGCCGATGCACAACACCGGCGATGATCCCTGATGGTGGTCTCCAATCTTCCCTGATCCCTACGTCGAACGACTGTGCTAGTCGATGGATTTGCAAGGGCGCCCGAACCTATCCCCCCAGGTCGTATAAGAACTGCCCGGCCAGGTCAATTCCCCCATAAAGTCGGTAGGTTCGTTGGGCATGCGGAGGAATCGCGCGAGCTGTTACGCGGTCGACAAGGAAGGTATACAGTGGGTTCTGAGCCCCTGACGTGCGGGCCCAATGTGCAGTGGAACAAGGGAGCTGGGCCGCGCGCAAATAGAAGGTAACTGACCGGCGGGTCCCACTAGGCGGTGACACCACAGTCGCGGGCCGAGCAGGGGGAAGGAACCGCGGGTGGTGGGCTAGCGCGTGGAGAAAGTGGGTCGGCCAGGGAAAATGGCCCAAGCGCGGTCTTTCTTTATTCTTTTCCATTTAGTTTTCCTATTTCAGATTTCAAATATCCAATCCAAATTTGAATCCCTGTTTGAATTTTCTGATTTCAACTCTCAAGGATAGCTCTAATGTAAAGGTAAATCCTCTTTTCATTGTTATGTATTTTTCTCCCTATTATTTAATTATGGAGGTAATAAATGGCTTTATTAAGATTTCCTTTCTCATTTTCCGTTTTGTATTTCATTTATAAGTTGAGTTCAAATTTGAATTATATTTTCAATAAAATGCATCACACAAAATTATCGGCAAGAGATCAACCTTTCCTTATCTATTTATTGGTCACTTAGTTAATTTAGTATTCTCAATTGATTATGAAAAGGAAAAGTCCCAATGGATTCCCAACTAAACTCAAGTTTGAACTTCAAATTCCCAAATATTAAACACAATTCTCATCTAAGTGGTACTTCATATGGGTACCTTTTAATCAACTCTTTATTAGGAGGGATATTTATTTTAAGGGATATGACTTGAAAAGTTTTCCCTTTTTCTAAAAAAATATTCTAAGTCAAAATATTTTTAAAAAAATTACCTAATTCTTAAAATGAGATTTTGAGGTGTTACAGTAGCGTTGATATAATTTCATATGAAGGTATACATTGGTGAAATGTGCCCATGAATATGGGATCTCTTTTTAAGAACTCTCATGTTTGCACAACCTTTGAAGAGCTCCACCTTCGAAGCTCCAGCATTGTACCCACCTTCGAACGTCCTGTGCACATCCCACATGTATCTTGTAACCAATGTCGTATAATTATTCCTGATGAAGGAAACAAAGAAGGGGATGTGTTATTTTCTAGTTCATTTTTCTATGTGTTGTTACTTCATGTCTACCGCTTCATCATTTTGTCCTTCTCCTCTTGCCTTTCCAACTAGACCTGTTCAAATGTCGGTTGGGTCAGGTTAGGGTCGGGTCTTGGGTTGTTTGGTGTAATGAAAATGGACCCTGACCCATTTAACTAAATGATATTGGTGTTTGATGATCAATAAAACCTATGCACTAATGTGTTTGCTAGTATTTATGTTTATAGTTTACAGGATGCGAAGTGGTTTTGGACTAAGTGTTGGTCACTTATTCTCAAGTGTTGTACATCAAGAACAAGGCAACATAATTGTTAGTTATTACAGACCTTCGTCTTCCAAAGCATTATTTCCACATGGACATAATGCTCATCAGACAAAGGTCAAGTATGACATACCTTCATCATTTAACATGTGAGGAGGAATACAGAAGGATGAAGACAGTAACTGCATCTAATTAATTTATTCATATTTGTATTCCATAAAACACATATGAATATTAAAAGGATTAATATTACATGGATACCTTCGGCTTGCTTGAAGGTATGGATGCGAGAGAGTGATTACAATCCAGCGTGAACAGTATGGTGTTACTGTTCATCTATTTATAGGCACGGGACGTAGCCCGTGTAAAATTACATCCATGTCCTTGAACATTTGTTTATAAGAAACTTAAACTAATAAGGGCTATCTAGTCTTTTCCTTCTTTGCTTAATCTTCGTCTTTGAGAACCTTCGGTAGAGGTGGGGCGGACCTCTTGTGGCAGTTTGCCGAAGGTGTTTATGTCTTGAGGACCTTCGGTGGAGAAGAAGACCCTCAATAGTAGCCCCTTCGTGGTACTAGATCGTTTTTTCGTAACGAGCTCGGTCCCCGAAAAATACGAAGGCTTCGGAATGCCGAAGGTTTGAAAAAACACCTTCCCTGAGCTTGTTATCAAAAAACGATTAAAATATTCCGGGCGCTAGGCGGTCCACCGTTCAACCAGTGTAGGCGGTCCAGCGGTTCGCCTTCTTCTCCTACAACATTATATAAGCAGACAAGTTGGTGAGAAGTTACCACAGCATTCATTGCCATCGCAGTGTTGTGTTGTTAAAAATTGTAACCGAAGCAGAAGCTTTCTGGATTGCGCTTCCGAACAAGCTCTTCGTCACTTGAAATTAGCTTCGTCTTAAGGAGTCTAAACACTGAAATGGCCCGAGTAAGATCCACTGTTAGGGTGTCCCGTGAGGGAGATAAGGCCGAAGTGACTGAAATGGCAACGATATCAGAAGTGATGAGACAATCAGGTCTAGTTGTGTCGGAAGATGCTACCGCTGAAGATGCTACTACCGAAGCTGAGCAGACTGTGGTTGAAGGTGGAAGTGATGATGAAATTGAAGAGGACAACAACATTCTAAGCCCATCAAAACCTAGTCACATTGAATTCAGAAAATCGTTCGTAACAGAAGAGGACTTAGTTGTGATGAAAAAATTGGGCTATTTTGGGGAAGATGAAGGTAAACTTATTCGCTTTCCTGGCGAAGAAGTGATTCCGAAGCCGAAAGAAGATGAAGTTGTTGTGTTTAGGAGCTTCTTCAGGGCAGGGCTGCGGTTTCCCGTGTACGATATGATAGGAGAAGTTTTGAAAAGATTTGAAATATATCTCCATCAGCTGATACCGAATGCCATTGTCAGGCTCAGTGTCTACATATGGGCTCTCCGAAGCCAGGGTAAAAGTGCAAATGCCGAAGGGTTCTGCCAAGTGCATGAGCTGCACTATCAGACGAAGGCCAGAGCTGATGGTCTACATAAAATCTTCGGGTGTTATAATTTTGCATACCGGAAAGACACCAAGGCCCCAGGTGATCGGCTACTTCACTAAATGGCCGACCGGGTGGACTAGAGAATGGTTCTATGTGAAGGCTGATGAGAAGAAGAGAGAAATCCTCTGAGATTAAGCTTCAACATGATGAGACCACTGTGCAACATGCAACTCGGCTCCCCATGCCAGCTGGCCGAAGTAGAATTCAGGATGGTAGCTGGTCAAATTGGCACTAGGGACTTAGTGCAGGAATATCTAGCAAACAAAACTTTTCCAACCTCTAGCGGTTGGGGGATGTCGAAGAAGGAAGGAGGGGAAAATATGAACTTGTTCGACTCCCCTACCATTTCAAATTTGAAAAACAATTCAAAAAACCATGTTCTGAATGGTTAGAAATGATAGAAACCATGTGCAATGAAATCCTATAAAATTATACAAAGAAATAAGATCAGTTAATGACTGCTGCCTTTGGCACCTGGCCGAAACGAAGGTTGAATCGGGTGATGGATGCCCTGAATTTTGAATACCCAGATTACGACAGGCTTGACGAAGGGGCCGAAGGGGTAAAAAGAAAAGGATTGTAACTATTCTGGGTAGGCAAGCTGCCCAATCTGTCACGGAGGACCATAAAGCTTCAAAGAAACAGAAGACCCTTCCGGAGCCGAAGGATTCGACTCCCGAGAAGCGAAAACTCGACAAGATATCTTCTGTCGATACGAAGGTATAGGATGTGCTAGAGAAGATTATGAGTCCTCCTTCACCCTCTGATACTGAAGTGTCAGAGATTCTGAAGGTAATGACTGAATCTATACCATTTGCACTACTAAGTCCACTAAGGTTAGATCTGACTAGCCTTTTACAATCAAAGGAAACTGCTTCGGCTGCGAAGGGGAAGGTCGGGGGGGGGGGGCAGAAGAAAATGTGGATTGTGAATGTGATGCAAGCGATTGAGCAGACGCCACCCTCAGCTTCGACGGCAAAACCAGCGATGCTTGTTCATATCGAAGGTACCGCCAGAGCTAAAGCTGAAGAACTCACAACCACAATGTCGAAAATCGACAAACTCATATCAGATGTGGTTGCCGAGGAAAACATGGTCGCATCGCCTGATAAGGGAAAAATAATTGAAGATGCCTCTTCGGAAGATAAAGATTTTGACCTTCGGCACCTGGGTGGACAAGAACTTTCCGAAGAGGATAAATTAGAGTTAAAAGAGTTTGCTATATCCTGCGATTACCAGCCCGGGTCCATACTCTTCGGCGGGGTCGACGATGAGATTTTGGGATGCATTCACGACCGCACCGGGGCAAAAATTACAAGCACCTTATCCAGGAGTGTTGGATTTCTGAAGCTGTAAACTGACATTAGCTACTACAGGCAGCAACACATTATCGGCAGTTTGTTCTACTCTAATTTTAAAGTAAGGTTTCTCTATAGCTCTCTATTATTACTTTTGTGGTGATTTGTGTATTCTAACTTTGATTTGCTTTGCACAGTCTGTTGTTGAGAAAAGCCTTGAAAATGAAGCATGATGTCGAAGATAGAAAAAATGAAATCATTATGAAGGCTTAGAAGATAAAATTAAAAAACTTGAAGATTCCTTAAAGAAAAAAAGACAACCTGCTGCATTCAGCTGAAGGCTCACTCGCTGAGGCACGATCTCAAAATGATAAACTGAGCAGAGAGCTATACGAAGCTTGAGCAACTTTGGATAAGAGATCAGAGCGCTTCTACCATGAGTCTAGGGAATTGAATGCAAAAGTTAAAGCAAAAGCTAAAAAGAACGCGAAATTAAGTGAAACTGTCATAAATCTTCGGGATAAATTCTTCGGCTTTGCCACCCAATTTATTGGTCGATTGAAGGGGATATTCAACTCGGTCGGAGCCGCATCTGAAGAAATCACCCCTTCTATCGAAGATATTCCTGAAGCCCTCGAGCGTATTGAGAATGAAGTTGAGGCCCTCGACGAAGTCATAACTGGACACATAGATTTTTGTGCTCTGGTGGCTTCTCGTGGCACAACTGCAGCATTCATGAAGACCGAATGCAATCATGTGAGGGCCGTAAACAGGCCAAACTTCGGCCTGTCATCGTCTGATCTGGTTGATATTCTGGCCGAAGCCTAGAGTATAGGTAACAAATTCATCACTCAAATCTGGACGAAGGGCGGTCGCGAGCTGGCTGGAGACAAAGCTCGGAATCTGCTCAGCAAAGTATAGAAAATCTCTCTTCCATTAGGCCTTTATTTTATATTTTCCCTTAGCATGTTCCTTATTACCCTTGCTGTTGTCCTTTTTTAGGATGATGATGTCGAAGGTCGATGAAACGAAGCTGGTTTTGAAGCGTTGGGGGCCTTAGGAATTCTTTTTGCTGATATCTGTAGAAACACTTGGAAACTCTTTGTACAAGGAAATGTATTATTTGACAAAAGAGTTGTTATTGAAAGCGAACAAATTATTGTACATGTTTGTAAATGCTTTGTAATACTATTTACTTTTCGCTTATATGTCACCTGCTTTGGTGTGGACGAAACCGACACTTGTAGCTTTTTGAGCCGAAGGCGAAAAAAACCTTCCCTTCTTTTCGTTCACATCGAAGCACATTTTGTATACAACGAAGTTTCCTCTGAAACGAAGCACCTTCGTATAAAACGAAGTTTCCTTTAGAACGAAGCACCTTCGTATAAAACGAAGCGTTTTATTATTGAAGGCAGGAATCCCCGGTTTTCCTGTTAATGCTTCATGCTTTTATGTGATGATGATAAACCTACGAATGCCTAATGTATGGTTGTATGAATGCAAAAGATGATGTGATGATGTGTGCAAATGTATGTCGAAGATAGAAAACTCACACGAATACACACCCAGACTCTGCATCCCCTTAGGAACGACTTTGGAGTCTCTTCACCTTTTACTTAGGTGGTATTTCAGCTCTGCATTCCCTTAGGAACGACTTTGGAGCTTCTTCACCTTTGACTTAGGTGGTATTTAAGCTCTGCATCGCCTTAGGAACGACTTTGGAGCTTCTTCACCTTTTACTTAGGTGGCATCTTAGCTCTGCATCCCTCTAGGGACGACTTCAGAGCTTTTCATACTTTTTTACACTCGATGATGTAATCCCAGATTTTACATTTTACATGTGGGGGGATTTGGCCCTTGTATTGCACAGGGCTACGCAAGAAAAAAAATGAAAATTACAACCTATGGCCCCATTAAAAACCTTTCACCCCTCTTGAAAGGAAAAGGGTGCCACAGGAAAAAATAAGAAAATTATATAGTTTACACATAATATCTCTGAAGCTCATCTGCATTCCAAGACCTTGGAATGTCATTGTCATCCAAGTCTTTCAACCTGTACGATCTAGGTCTTAACGAAGATATTACCAAGAAAAGACCTTCCCACTTAAGCTGAAGCTTCCCCATTGTATCTGGATTGGCTACCCTCCGAAGCACTAGGTGCCCTGGCCTGATGTTCTTTAGTTTTACCTTCCGGTCACGCCATTTGATTGTTTCAGCCTGATACTTATTGATGTGGTCTACTGCTTGGACCCTGGTCTCTTATATGGTGTCTTTTGTTATTTTGCAATTATCTTCATCTTCTGCCGAAGCCAAGGTTCTTATTGAGCCCCTTCTTGCTTCTTCCGGAGTTATTGCTTCGTCACCAAACAGAAGCTTGAATGGGGTAAAACCCGTTGACCTTGAAACAATAGTGTTGTGATTCCACACCACCTTTATTAATTCGTCTGGCCACTTTCCTCTGGGCTGGTTGAAGATTGACTTCATTATTCCTGTTATTATAATTCCATTTGCTCTTTCTACCAGTCCATTTGACTCTGGATGTCTCACTGATGCAAAGTGTAATTTTGTGTCAATCTGGTCACAAAAGATTTTGAATGTTTCGGCATCAAATTGAATTTCGTTATCAACTGTGACAGCCTTCGGCACACCGAAGTGGCAAACAATATTCTGCCAAAAGAACTTCTGAATTGTGGCCGAAGTTATTGTAGCTAGGGGCTTAGCTTCGATCCACTTCAAGAAGTACTCCACTACTACCACAACATATTTCAAGATACCTTGTGCTGGTGGAAGTGGACCTAGCAAATCTAGGCCCCACCTTTGCAGTGGCCAGGTGGGCTGTATTAGTTGGGTTGAAGACGAATGTTGTTTCTGGTCTCTAGCACATCTCTGGCAGTTTTCACATTTTTGAACCAAGTGTACTGCATCCGAATCTGCCTTCGGCCAATAAAATCCTTGTCTGAAAACCTTCCCCAGCAAAGGCCTAGACCCAATATGAGCTCCACACAGTCCTGCATGTATCTCCTTCATCAGTTCTTAACCTTCGGTTCTAGACAAACATTTTAGTAATGGAGAGCAGACTCCTTGTTTGTACAACTCTCCCTCTATGCTTACATAGGGTCTTGCTCTTGCTTCCATTCTTTTGTTGTAAACTTCGTCATCCAAAAGGCAATTACCTTGGAGGAAAGATATAATCTCAGTCCTCCAATCTTTGATGTGCACTTGCGAGATTGTAAGCACTGCTCTCTCCATGAGCTCGACTGAAGGTTCTTTTATTGTTTCGAAAAATACCTCCGAAGGCAAGGGAAACCCCTATGCCGCTGACTTAGCTAACAAATCTGCATTTTCGTTTTCTCCTCTCGGGATGTTGTTTATAGAGAAACATTCGAAAGAGGCTTCCATCCTTCGGACTGCATCTAGATATTTCTCTAGCTTCGGGTCCCTTGCTTTACTACTCTTGTCATCGTGACCGGAAATGACTTGTGAGTCGGATTTGAGTATTGCCCTTCTTATTCCTATTGCCTTAAGTTTTCGAAGCCCCAAGAGAAGGGCCTCATACTCTGCAATGTTATTTGTGCAGTTGAAGTCCAACCTTGCTACATAGTAGGTTTTGATTTTTGATGGTGAAATTAAAATAGCAGCTGCTCCTGCGCCGAAGGTTCCCCATGATTTAACACAAAATACTGTCTAGGCTTCGACATCGTTTGTTTTCTCTTCGTCCTGAGCCCCTGGCGTCCAATCAGCAATGAAGTTTGCTAACGTTTGGGATTGGATCGAAGATCTATGAACGTAATCAATAGTAAATTCATTCAATTTTGTAGCCCATTTTCCAACTCTTTCTGTGGCTTCTCTGTTTCTCATTATATCCTTGAGGGGTTGTGAAGAAGGTACTATGATATGGTATGTTTGGAAGTAATGTCGAAGCTTCCTGGAAGCCATCAGTACAACATATAGTACCTTCTCGAACTCTGTGTAATTTTTCTTTGATGGACTAAGTACTTCAGAAACGAAGTACACAGACACTTGCTATTTTGCCTGGCCACCCTGCTTTTCTTGCACCAGCGCTGCACTGACCACAGCGTGGGAAGCAACTACATACAACAGCAGTGGAATTCCTGATGAAGGTGGGGTTAAGGTTGTTAGTTCTATCAAATACTGCTTCAATTCTTCGAAGGCTTTTTGCTGAGTTGATCCCCATTGGAAAACTTCGACTGACTTCAACACTTCGAAGAATGGCAAGTTCCTCTCTGCTGATCTTGAAATAAATCTATTCAATGATGCTAGCCTTCCTGTTAACCTCTAGGCACCTTTTCTTGACTTTGGTGGCTCCATCCGAAGTATAGCTTCTATCTAACTTGGATTGGCTTCGATCCCCTTTGTTGATACCAAGCAACCAAGAAATTTTCCCTTCTTCACTTCGAAGACACATTTTTCTGGATTTAGCTTGAGACCAGCTCTTCTAAAATTAGCAAATGTTTCTTGCAAATTCAGCAATGTGATTTTCTTGCTTCGTGCTTTTTACTATGATATCATCAACATATGTCAGCACATTCCTGCCAATTTGGGAGTGAAGGACTTGGTAGTCATCCTGTTGAAGCTTCCTCCAGTGTTCTTGAGCCCCTCGGGCATTCGAAGGTAGCAATAGGTTCCACTGGGGGTTATGAAACTTGTATTGGGTTCATCTTCTTTCTTCATCCAAATTTGATGGTAGCCTGAATAACAATCTAATAGGCTCGTTAGCTCTAAAGTAGCTGCTGCAGCAACCAGAGAGTCTATTCTTGGTAAAGGAAACTCATCCTTCGGACACGCTTTATTAAGGTCTATGAAATCAATGCACATTCTCCACTTTCCATTAGCCTTCTTCACCATTACGATATTGTCCAGCCATTCTGGATATGTTACCTCTCTGATTACTCTGGCACTCAGAAGTCTTTTGACTTCGTTTCGTGCACCTTCGGCTTTGTCTTCGGACATCTTCCGAAGCTTCTGCCTTCTTGGCCTGATAGCGGGATCTACATTAATGGGGCGTTTGGATCCCTTCATTTCAGAGGAATTAGAATTCACTCAATAAAGTAACTTATTTAGTTTGGAATTTAACATTCCACCACTTTCCAAAGTTCAGATATAAGCCTATCGCAAATTCATGGGGTGGAGGATGGGAAATGATTTTATGCATTAGTAGAATTCGTCTCACTCTGTAACTTACATGACACACTTCGTCTCACTCCTCTATAGTAAAAATGTAGCACATAAATATCTTCGACATCTTGCTAATAATAGTATACAAATATATTTTGCATAAAACCGAATTAGCTTAATTGATATATGTCTAAATTACTATTATTAGAATGGAATTCAATTCCAATGATCCAAACAAGGCGTAAGTGAATGCTTGATGACATCTCTGTTGACACCGTAGAGATCATTTGCTGACCAGGCAAATACATCCTTGTTGTTGAATGAAAACTTCAACAGGGTTTTTTCTTGTTCATCAGATAGTTGTGACCCAACAACACCTTCTGCTCGACTATGTCCTCGCATAAAAGCATAGGCTTCGGCTGGCCTGTTGAAGCAGCCTTATCTCTTTTGTGTTTGTACTGCTGATAGTTTCGGCTTCATCTATATTATGGATAGTCCTTGAATTTGTCCAATTCCCTTCAGCCCTTCTAGCAACCTCTTGACTCCCATGCACATATATGGGGCCTTGGTCTAATGGTATCTTCATGCACAGATATGCTGGATGAAGTATTGCTTCAAAGGCGTTTAATGTTCCTCGCCCAATGATTGCATTGTAGGGATACTCCATATCAACAATGTCAAAGACATCCTACTCTATCCTTGTATTGTGAACATAGCCGAAGGTGATCGGCATAGTTATCTTGCCGAGTGCCACAATTTGTCTTCCTCCGAAGCCGTAGAGGGGGTGTGTTGCATCATGTATCTTGTCATCCTGCTCTTGCATTTGCCTGAAAGCCTTCACAAAGATGATGTCTACCACACTGCCTATGTATACTAGGACATTTTGGACCAGGAACCCCTTGATGACACAAGATATAACCATTGCATCATTGTGAGGATAATCCTTGAGCTGAAGATCTTCCTAGGAGAAGGTGATTGTTATATGAGACCACTTGGACTTGATGAAGGGTCCTTGCACTCCAACATGTTGTACCCTTCTCTGTGCTTCCTTCTTCTGCTTCTTATTGGCTGGTTCAGAACTTGAGCCGCCTATGATTAGGAGTACCAGCTTCGTAGCCGAAGGTGCCACAGCTCGGTTGTCTTGTGAAGCCATTGTCGCAATCGTGGAAGTGAGTTCATCGGAGGTGGGCGCCAATGTTGGTCACTTGTTCTCAAGTGTTGTACATCAAGAACAAGGCAACACAATTGTTAGTTATTACAAACCTTCGTCTTCCAAAGCATTATTTCCAAATGGGCATAATGCTCATCAGACAAAGGTCAAGGAGGACATACCTTCATCATTTAACGTGTGAGCAGGAATACAGAAGGATGAAGACAATAAGTGCATCTAATTAATTTATTCATATTTGTATTCCATAAAACATGTATGAATATTAACAGGATTAATATTACATGGATACCTTCGGCTTGCTCGAAGGTATGGATGCGAGAGAGTGATTACAATCCAGCGTGAACAGTACGGTGTTACAGTTCATCTATTTATAGGCATGGGACGCAGCCCGGGTAAAATTACATCCATGCCCTTGAACATTTGTTTATAAGCAACTTAAACTAATAAGGGCTATCTAGTCTTTTCCTTCTTTGCTTGATCTTCGTCTTTGGGAACCTTCGGTAGAAGTGGGGCAGACCTCTTGTGGCATTTTTCCGAAGGTGTTTATGTCTTGAGGACCTTCGGCGGAGAAGAAGACCCCCAACACTAAGGCATTGAGGGAGACACACCTTAAAGAAGACATTAGAAGACTTATTGAAAACCTACAAATATTCAGCATAAGTCTAAGACACAAGCCAAGAATAGCCCAAGTGAAGAAACCTAAAAAATTGAAGATGTGTTGATTCTGGCTGCACCAGACCAGCCTGTTGTGCACCAGACCATTGCGTAGAGAGCAAGTTCTTATACCCAAGCCTGGTTAGTGCACTGGACCAGTCGGGCGTACACCAGACAAGCGAGTAATGGTCAACAACATTTAGTCACAAATGACTATCTGACGTGGTAGGCACCAGACTAGTCTGGTGGTGCAACCGGACATCTAGCGTGGCATAGAGAATATGTTAGAGCAGCAATGGCAACACCAGACCTTTCTAGTGAGAAGCAGAATAGCCCGATTCCTCCAACGGCTCTTTTGGGCTTGGGGCTCTATATATACCCACCCAACCGGTCATTTGAGAGTGTGGAGAGCTGAGAAACTTTGCTAGTGTTGAGACACATTTCCATAGCTCCATTCACCCAAGTGCTTAATAGAATCACTCAATGATTAGCATAGATGCTTTGCAAAATGCTTAGTTTAGTTAGACTGCTATTGTGCTTGCTCTAGGTTTGTTCTTAGTAGATTGAGTGAGGCTAGAAACCTGTAAACACCATAGGCTCTTGTGTGAGCCATTGTAGTTGTACCGAGTGGGGCGAGAGTCATGCAAGACCACACCAACCGTGTTTGTGGTGTGCCCACCACCATGTACGGGAGGGAAGAAGGCCCATAGTGTTTTGGATGGAAGCTCGATAGTGAAGATGACAGCGAGCATCTAAGAGAGACCAGAAGTGAAGTAGCGCTTGCACATGGTGAAGGCCTGTGACTATTTACAAAGTTACCTATCCAAGTGGTTGGCCCTCGCATGGGCTTCCCTTTGTGTAGGGGTACTAACGAGGATTAGTTAGAAACTTGCGTAGTTCTAGATACCTCAATAAAAATACCGACACGTCAATGGGAATTTGCATCTCTACCTCTCTTTAAGGCCAATTAGTAGAATTGGAACTTAGGTTGCAAAACTCTTTTTTATGGTAGAGATAGTAACACTTAGACAAAACTTTAGTTTCACTAGTGTGTTTAGTTATCCACATAGGTTTTGTTTAAGAGATTAATAATTGGCCAAACTTAGAGCTCGAAAAACAGAAGTCCTAATTTACCACCTCTTAGGCGCCCTCATTCCTTTGAATTGGTATCAAAGCCTAGTTTCGCTCATTAGGAACCATTTTGGCTTCATCGATATTGACTCAACACTAGATTAAGAGGATAGGATGGATATCCATAGGCCACCTCACTTTGACGACACTAACTTCGCCTATTATAGTGCTAGAATGGCTTGCTACCTAGAAGTTGTTGATCTAGGTGTTTGGGGAGTCACTCGCAATGGGATGAAACCACCTCATAATCCCAAGAAGCTCACCATTAGTGAAAAATAAATCCACTTAAATGCTAGAGCTTAAAAATGTTTGGTCATCATCATCATCATCTTCTTCGGATTCTTAAGGCTAAGTTAGCTAAGTTAGGTAGCTCAGAAAATGCTATTGAGAACTTGCTAGAAAAGATGGAAATTCCTAGCATCCATAACAACGAGCTAACTAGCTACCTAGAAAGCATTGTAGTACCCTAGAAGCATATTTATTTGAAATTCCTAAAACTATTAAAAAAGACGCTTCAACTTCTTGCTTAGATTTAATAGATATTAACTCTAACTCATGAAATCAAGTCTTGGTTAAGAATGTTATTGTAGAGATTTATTCTAATGAGATCGCAATGGAGAACGAACAATTAAAGCACGAAGTGGCTCGCCTTGGTAAGGCTCTGTAGGATAAGAAAGGCAAAGCCAAACAAACGCAACATCTACCGGATAACACCACTATGAGAGTGAAGAAATAGGTTGATAGAGAAACCGTGGTTTGTTGGTTGTGTCACAGGGAAGGACACATGTCTTACCAATGCAAGGCAAAGTCTGGGGGACAAGAATAAAAAACCAAGAAGCAAGATCTCAACACCTACACTAACAAGGCAGACAAAAAGGTGGCTACATCATACCTAATCAAGAAGAAGAAAAATGGAAAGGTGATAGCCATCAAGGCCAACAAGCAAGCCAACAAGGGAAAAGGGCCAAATGAATTTGGGTGCCTAAGATATCATCTCCAACATGAAGAGCACCAAAAAGGTTTGGGTCCCGAGAGGGAAGTGAGAAGTCCTAAGGACTTCGGGGAATTTGGAAACTTGGCAAAAATAAGATGTATATCATGGGATACATCATATCGGATTAAGATTAATGCCAAGTGGGTTAGTGAACATTATGGACCCAAATTACCCATCCATGACTAAGGTAAATAGATTTGTTATTTCTTTATTTAGATATGTGTATCTACTTTCAAGCATCTAGATTACCTTTCATGCCTAGTCTTGCTTTCAACTGATATGATTCTCAATTGATATGCCACATGCTAGTAATTACAAATAATTGAATTGGTATTTATTTTCAATTGAATAACATGCATGCTAGGTAAATCATATGGTAGGATTGCTCTCTTTAAATTCATATTCTTGGAGCAAACCTACATGGTTTTAAATGTTAAGCAAAGCATGGAACTTCTGTAAAAATGATACACATGCTTAAATTTCAATTGATATAGACTCATGTGCTAAATTTCTTTCAATTGGTGTCTTTGAAGTCTATATTTCAGTTAATATAATTTTGAACTATATGTGCCAAAGTTCAAATTATAGATAATTTGCCCCTAAGTATCACCCTAGATAATGTTCTCATGACATTAACCTTTCATGTGATATATTGACCTTAAAAGATCAAGTGCATGACTCCTACAAGTATCAAAACTTGTATGCACACTTTTAGGGGGAGGTTACTCTATAGATTGATATCTTTGAGACTAACACCATTTGAATCCTATCATGTGTGTAATAGTCTCAATGAAAGAAAATGGAGTCCCTAGAGATAGACAAAAGCTTCCAGTAGAAATATGACAAGTTATCTATTCAGTATGCACGACAACACCCGTTTCCTTTTGTGACGTTCATAGGACATCACAGAAGACCCCCTTTTCGTCATAGATTGTGTTTTATGACGCACCGATGATGCAATACCCAACGTCATAGACATTGCATCACATATTGCCTTCTATGATAGTAAGTTGCAGGCATCATAGATCTATGACGGCCTTGAACATCACCGATTTCCCCAAAAAACGTCATTGGGTGGTGTTCCGAGACACGACCACCTAGCAAAAGACATGTCTAGATGATATGGTGTCTGACATGGCACGTGGTTAGTGAAGAAGTATGATCATCATTATTAAACGATGCATCATGATGATTTGGAAATAGACATGGTGTTTCGTTGGTGATCGAGATTGAAGGACCGGTGAGGCGACCGAGGGGGTGAATGGGAGCAACAAGAATTTCTCTTCATGAGAGAACACCAAGACTTGATTCCCACTTCAATCCACACCATATGGGACTCACAAATTTGCATAGCACAACACAGATCATTCCAGTGTCGATTGACCGCACCAAACTGCTAGCAAGGAGACAACTTAGGTGTCTGCAAATAACCAGAAGTAGAACTACAGAGAAGACCAAGCGGTAGTGCCACTTTGAGGACTGGTAATGCCAGGCCATGATAGTGCCGCACAGTAAAAATCCTCAAAATCTCCTCAAAGTTCACAGACATCAAACATAGATGAAAAGAAGATATCTTATGGAGTTTGAACTGGAACAAATCAAAACTCCGTGAATATATTCAAAATCTCTCTTTGATTGGGATCACGTGTGGTTACAGCCACAGACAACGACAAAAAAGTGCATTAGGATCTCAAACTAGGGCTAAAACTAGGGAAAATGAAAGCGTTAGAGTTCTAATGAGATACCCAAAAGAGATGGTTGCACACAACAACCCTTCCACCTATTTATAGGGGGTTATTTCACTAGTCTAAACTACCCCTAGATACATAGAACCTATTCACTTAGCTGGGGGCAAAATGGACCAACTCCTCAAGTTTTCATCAGCCGACCACATGCTCTTCACAAAGTTGCTTCGCCTCAATGAACCCTTTGTGATGATGCCACATGTCGTCTCCTTTCCCACTAGAACTGTGCCCGCTAAGTTTTAAGGCCTAAAACTTGGCGAAAACCCACCATCCGTAGCGCTGGGTGGTTTTAAGGCTCAACCACCAAACCAACGTGAGTAGCGCACAACTTGCGAGCCACATGTCCTGTATATGTGTCTCGCCAGTCCTCGACCTTGTCGACGACATGATCCACTCTGCCACGTCCTCGTGCTGGTGCGTGTCCTAATTGTGACTCACCACAACTAGTCACCAGACTTCTCCAGTCCCCCGATCAAGACTCAATGCTCGTCCTTTGCCGCTCCTAGCCCATCGGCATGAACCCGCATGATTTTGACCTTCACCATCGACCACCATCCCTATACTGCACGTGCACACCACAAGCTGAGATACATGGTTGCACAAACATATACTCACGTGTCGATTAGTCCACATGAGTCAACCCAAGACGCTACCCATTGATAATCACTCATCATCAACCTGAACCATAAGAGACAAATCAACCCTGTGTTCACAATCAGACAAATCAACCTTGTGTTCACAATATCTGCCTTGATGAGTGCATTAACCACACCACCAAATGAACATAAATCAGCAGAAGAAGGAATAAGAGAAGCTCACTCAAATGACGAAAAGCCAGTCAAAAAGCCAAACAAAAGCCAAAATAGGCATCTAGAGTGAGCAAAGCTTGGTACCCAAAAAATGTGCAATGACACAACAAGACCAAGTGAGAAAATGGCTAGTCCTCAAGAAGAGAAAAAAGGGCTCAACACCTAGCCAGTAGTGAAAGCCAAATCAAAGCATAAAAGCAACATGAAAGCTGAAACCAAAGCTAGTTCCTCTAGAAGGAGGCAAACAACTCAAGACAACTAGCAAAATGCTCCTAGAACCTCAAAACCCTTGACAAAAACATCTCCCCTTGAAGCACATAACAAGCCAGAAAGCTAGACACCCTCAACAAAAAGGTGAATATACAAGGAATTCCTAAAATATGGAAATTGCTCCCCCTTAAGGAACTCTCCCCTAAAAGACCCAGAAGCAACAAATTCTCCCAAAGCTTCTCCCCTATAAACTTCTCCCCTTATTGCCAAGTGCACTTAGCAAGCATCGAAATAAGGTAAAAAGAGAAAGAAAACAAATCACCATGAGAGAATGCAAGGATCAAGGGAAGAATGCAGGAAATGTAGAAAGAGCAAGAGCTTCTGGAGTATAGCAATCAGAGTGTAAAAATGCTCTAAGTGGTGTTGTGCGATGTGTGTAGCTATAAATGCAAATGATAATAATTGCTCAAACTGATCATATGCACAAGATATGTAAATAATAAGCATTTGATTTAGTTTTAAGCATGTAAAAAGAGAAGTTCACTAAAACCGCACTAGGCATAATGTAAGTAGGAAATCAACCAAGTGCTAGTCAAAGGCATACATGGTGAGCTACCCCAAACAACGGTCACTCATCATGCCAAAATAGTTTTTAACGTAAAATTGTGTATTTTTGGAGGGATACTAGATGCACTCAGAAATAGGGTGTCACACCCGGTTTTGGAAGCAAAACAGAATGCGAACCATGTATGTGCAAGGATTAGAAACTCACGTACACAAGGATTGCATAATTGGACATCATCACACATTGCTCAAAGTAAATACCGAAAATAGTACTTTATTATATCAAGATGTCCAAAACATCCACAGAGTCATTACTTAACATAGTCATTAACATTATCAAAGTGTGGAATACGAAACGTAGTAGATAAGGCCTTCACAGGCAGCTGACTGGGGGTTTGCCACTAACATAACTAGAACTCGTCATAGTCCTAGAACTCCTCAAAGTCCTCCATGTTGCCTGCATCTCCTCCTGAGCACTGAATACAGTGGGGAAAACCTAGGGTAGGGATGGTTTTTAAAGCAAGGGTGAGTACACATCAACGTACTCAACAAATGCCCCATTTGGCTAAAGTGGACTGGCAGTATGTGGAGTTAAGGTTAAGCAGTTGCTTTTAGTTGGTCAAGTATTTATTACTAATAGTAGAGCCAAATTTTAGTAATAAACCCAGTTATTACCCAAATATACTCCCTCCAAGAGGAAATACCAGAGATCATAATTATAACCATCATCATTAACCATCATCAAAAAAGTATCTAAAATTCTTCTAATCAAAGAGGATCCCAAGGCTACTCTTAACCGTGAGCACGACTGATATAGCAGTTTCTAACACTCTGCAGAGGTTGCACACTTTAACCACGAGTCGTGATTCCCATTCTGCCCGGAGATCATGACTCCCCATCGATCACTACCAAGGTGACCTAGCAGGGTCTCACTACGAAGCCTTTACAAAGAATCCCCTGGTGCATAGTTGCTCGTTAGGTTTCGCCAGTCGTACAACACACTATACACCTCCCTAAGGTGGATGACTAACAAAACCAAATCGAATGAACCTCGGTACCCACCCTTAGCAGAGTGAGCACTATGCCCCGACCCCCATTGATGGCCCTCCGGCAAAGCCAACTACACCCCAGATTCATCTAATTATTCAGCTAAGGGTGTCCCATTCCACCATCATGGTTGCACTGTTATCCCGGGTAGTCACTCAACAAATAGGTCCTTACGGAGAGGTACTCAGGAAATAGCCCGAGTCCCCTAAAGTATCCCAAGATCACCATTGGGATAACATCATTGTATCATAAATATTCACATCATGTTCGTTGATTAAGTTAAAGCAATAGAATAAAGCTAACCATGATAACCCAAAAGGGTAAACAATGATAACATAAATACAGACTAGTCAATCCTTAGGTTTCAATAATATAATGTGGGATGGTGAATTATAAAGTAAGTAGGACATAGTAGGTCAGAGGACACTTGCCTTCACCAGGTTGTTGCTCAGGATGGTCTTTGGCAACACACTCAGGAACCATGGGCTGCTTGTTGTCTAAATAAATCGATCACGCATTCAATACATTTGGATAAATACAAATGAACAACACACCAATAATGTACAAACAAGTGAACACATCTCAAAAGAACAACATAAACTTAAGAGGTAGTTTAGGTTATAGGGTGAACTAACACATTTAGAAGTTTGTTATTCTCTAAGTGTTGTCTATCTCCATGGACTACATAATTAGATTTCACTTAATTTAATAAGACACAAAATTACACTAGGGATAGATTCATACTTTACATATTATAAATTTCACAAAGTTACACATCTAGTTACTCTTGGGGGTTTTCCTTTTTATTTTCTTATTTAATAAATAAACTATTACATAAACTAACCTATAGTCTAGGCATAAAATTAGAACGTGTAGACAGTGAATGATCATAATTTATTTGGACAGAGTATAACCATATGAACATTTTGCAAATTGAATCACTCAATTTGGAGTTCATATGCAAAAGATATGAAATAAACAAGTTTTGAAGTTTAAAATACAAAATTAGGCCTAAATCTATGATTAAATAGAAGTCCAGGGTTCAATCTGCAAGATTACAGGGGCCTGCACGTGAAAACCAGGGACGACGGGTTGATTTCTAAAAAGTCGGGGGCCTATTTAACAATTTAACCGCGCGAAGGGGTATCGGGCGCTCTCAGCCATCAAATCTCAGATCGACGGCCAAGAACGGATCCTGCGGGCGAGCACGCGGACGCGGGCACGAGCGCACACTGACCAGTGGGCTAGGGCGTTCAGTGATCGAGGTCGGGAGGTGGACTGACCGGTCTGGCCCAGCTATAGAGAGCGAGCGGGGGAGCGCACTCGAGCGGTCAGATCCAAAATGGACGGTTGAGATTAGATCTATTCTAATTAAACCTTGTGATATCCTGGCCCTTGGGATGGTGATATCCTGGTTCAAGGCTTAATAGAATTAATAGAGTATCCAACGGCATGCGTGGTCAGGGTTCCAACGATAGATCTCGGATGGACGCCCGAGATCCAACGGCAAGCATGGTCACGGTTCCATGACCGCCAGCGGTGGCGCCGCTCGCTCCCACAGCGGAGATTCGTCTGAGACGAGGGCACGGGCGCGCTAGGGGCCACCGGATGCTGGGCACGGAACATGAGGGTTCGGGGTGGCACGACGGACATGGTCGTGGGCACGACATCAGTGCGGGGCCACCAGAGGGTGCAGACCGCGGCGGAGCGACCCAACGGCGGCGCAGACTTGCTCCGACGAGAAATCGCGCAAGGGACAAGGCAACAAACGGGGAAATAGGGGCATGGGGGGGGTTCTCACCTCGAGTGGAAACTCTAGAGCGCCTGAGCAGCGGCGAGGACGCAGTGATGCCTTGGGTCGACGGCGGCGGGAGTTTGGCTGCACAGGGAGAATGCCGGTGAGCGCGGACCAGGCGAAATAGAGGGGCTGGGGGCAAACCAGAGGGTGTCCCACGTTGTTGGCGAAAGGGCGGAGCTCATCGAGGCAATAGACGCGGCAAACACTCGACAACGGCCACGGAACGATGGTGGAGCTCCACGGGCGCGTGCGCAGAGCGAGAGAGAGAGCGAGGGAGTTTTGCTGAGGGCGCAACTGGGCGAGGGGAGTGAGTGGGTGGGCATGGGCTCCAGAAAAGTGCTCGAGCACGAGGGTCGTGGCTGGGAAACGCGCGGTCGTGAGTGCATCCACGACGGAGAGCATAGGCAGGAGGTTAGGGAAGGTGGGAGTGGCTGATAGGCGGGGTCCACAGACCAGCGAGGGTGAGTGGTCGAACAGGCGGTCAGCGCTGACATGGAGGTCCCATCAAGCAGCGAGCGAGAGCGGACACGTGGGCAGACAGGTCGGTGCCGATAGGCCGGTCCCACCGGGCAGCGGGAGGGAGAGAGGCACGCCCGCGATCGTCGCTGATAGTTAGGGTCCACCTGTCAGGCAACGCGGGCACGCACGTGGCTTGGCTGGATTGGGCCTAATGGGCTACTTTCGGTTTTTCTTTTTCCAGGGAATTTCTAATGCCTTTTATTTTTATTTTCCCTATGGTTTTCAAATTAAATTTAAACACCAAAACAAATTCAAATAATTTCAAACATGCGCATCAAACAAAAGAATAATTTAGGCTCAACATGATGCAACAATTCATGACTCACATAGTTTTGAAAAAATAAATACTTAATCCCTCACTTAATTAACCTAATTCTACTCAAAAGGAAAAGGGAGAGAGAGACTAGAGAGAGACAAAAGGTAACACCTGAATTTGGTAGCATTTAGAGAAAAAAATTTATACCCCCAAATTTAGGGTGTTACAAACCTATTCTCCTTAAAAAAATCTCGCCCCCGAGATTCAGGGTTGGCTAGCAAAGAGTTCAATGTACTTGGCTTTCAGATCATCTTCCCTTTCCTAGGTTGCTTCTTCCTCTGATTGATGACCCCCACTTGACTTTGCACATCCTGATGTTGCTTCTTCGAGTGACTCTGTCTGCTGTCTCCAGAATATGAGTTAGCTTCTCAATATAAGTCAAATCTTCTTGAACCTCAAGATCCTTGGTTGGCAATTGCTCATCTGGCATTCGCAAGCATTTCTTTAGCTGAGACACATGAAACACATCATGCATGGCTGACAGACTTTCTGGTAAGCTAAGCTGGTATGCCACTTCTCCATGTCTTGCTTGAATCTGGTACAGTCCGATGTATCGAGGCGCTAGTTTGCCCTTGACTCCGAATCTTTTGATTCCCCTGATAGGTGACGCCTTCAAGTAGACATAATCTCCCACTTCAAAACTCAATTCTCTTCTTCTGGTGTCAGCATAGCTTCGCTGCCTGGACTGCGTTGTCTTCAGATTCTCTCGAACCATTCTGATGTTCTCTTCGGCTTCAAGCAAAATATCTGGACCGAACACCTGCCTTTCGCTGGGTTGGTCCTAATGCAACGGAGTTCTACAGTTCCTCTCATAGAGTGCTTGGAATGGTGACATCTTCAGATTGGCCTGATAGCTGTTGTTGTAGGAGAATTCCGCATATGGTAGCCTCTTGTCCCAACCTAACTTGTCTTGCAATGCACAAGCTCTCAACATATCTTCAAGAATCTGGTTGGTCCTCTCTGTCTGACCATCTGTCTGCAGGTGATAAGTTGAACTGAACTTCAAATGTGTGCCCAAAGCTTTATGTAACTGCTGCAAAAAATGAGAGGTGAATTGGGTATCTCTGTCTGATACTATATTCTTTGGAACACCATGCAGGAACACAATCCTGGGCATATATAGTTCTACCAACACTACACTGTTATAGGTGGTCTTGACTGGTCTGAAATGGTTCGCCTTTGTCAAGCAGTCCACTGCTACCCAGATGGAGTCATAACCAGCACAAGTACAGGGCAGACCAACTATAAAGTCCATCCCAATCTCATCCCATTTCCACTGCGGAATCTGCAACAGCTGCAACAAGCCTGCGGGCCTCTGATGCTCTACTTTGATCCTCTAACAACTATCGCATACAGCCACATACTCTGGTATATCCCTTTTCATACAGTACCAGCAGAATCTTTTCTTCAGGTCTTGGTACATCTTTTCGCTGCTAGGGTGTACGCTGTCTCATGAGCTTCCTTGAGAATTAGTTCCCGGATCGATTTGATGTCAGGAACACACAGTCTATCCTTGAATCATACCACTCCTTCTGCGTCTTCATGGAAGTCTTTGCCTTTCCCATCTATTGTCAGCTGTTGAATCTCGTTTATCTTCTCATCGTCTTTCTGACCCTTCCTGATATCTTGCTCTAGAGTGGGTTCCAGCTCAACTATCACTCCTTGAATGTTGTTTAGAAATCCGAGACTCAGCATGTCGAATTCCTTTGCAAGCTCATATGACATTGGGTGAGCGGCCATCATGTTGACTTGGCTCTTTCTTCTCAAAGCATCTGCAACCACATTTAATTTGCTTTACCGGAGTGATAATGTATCTCCAGCTCATAGTCTTTGATCAACTTCAACCATCTTCGCTGCCTCATGTTCAATTCTGATTGGGTGAATATATACTTGAGACTCTTGTGGTCTGTATAAATGTCACACTTCTGTCCATACAAATAGTGCCTCCAGGTCTTCAGTGCATAAACCACTGCTGCTAACTCTAGATCATGAGTGGGGTAATTCTTCTCATGAATCTTCAATTTCCGGGACGAGTACGCCACTACTCTCCCCTCTTGCATCAACACGCATTCCAGACCGGTGTACGAAGCATCACAATACACTGAGAATGGCTTGTGAACATCTGGCAGAATCATTTTTGGTGTTGTTGTCAACTTCTTTTTCAATATCTCAAAGGACTCTTGGCACATTGAGGTCCACTTGAACTCAACCTTCTTTGCCAGCAAGGCTATCATTGGCCTGGCAATCTTGGAGAAACCTTCAATACAACGCCGATAGTAGCCGACCATTCCAATGAAACTCTTGATTCCTCGGACATCTTTTGGTGCTTTCCAATCCAGAATAGCTGATACCTTCTTTGGATCCATAGCCAATCCGTCTCAGTTTATAATATGACCCAAGAACAAGACTTCACTGATCCAGAACTCGCACTTGCTCAGTTTGGCATACAACTGACAATCTTGTAGCCTCTGCAATACTTTCCTCAAATGCTCTTCATGCTCTTGCTCATTCTGGGAATATATGAGGATATCATCAATGAACACTACTACAAACTTGTCGAGGTAGTCCATGAACACACTGTTCATCAAGTACGTGAAATAAGCTGGCGCATTCGTTAGACCGAATGACATGTCGGTGAACTCATAGAGTCCATATTTGGTGATAAATGCGGTCTTCGGTATATCCTAAGGTCAGATTCTGAGTTGATGGTAGCCTAACCTCAGATCTATCTTCGAGAACATACTGCTCCTCTCAATTGGTCGAACAAATCTTCAATTCTGGGCAGGGGGTACTTGTTCTTGATAGTGACTTCATTCAAAGATCTGTAATCAATTCACATCCTCTTTGTACCATCTTTCTTCTCCACAAACAACACTGAGGCGGCCCAAGGCAAGGTACTTGGTCTGATGTAGCCTTTCTCTAACAACTCATCAATCTGCTTCTTGAGTTCCACCAATTTTGGTCCGGACACTCGATAGGCTCTCTTGGAAATAGGGGCGGTGCCACGTATAAGGTCTATGGCAAACTCAACTTTTCTTTTGGGTGGCATGCTTGGTAAATTCTCGAGAAACACATATGGGAATTCTGATACTACTTTGATAGCTTCTGATGGCTCGATTTCCTCAATATGGGCGGTGATCTGGTGACACCTTCGTTTCCTTGGTCCAAATAAGACCAACTCCACTAACACTTCCTCTCATGATAAGGAAACTAACTTCACAATCCTCTTGTTACAGCTAAGGCTTGCTTAATATTTGGTTAGTCAATTAATCCCTAGGATGACATCTATGGTTACATCCTAGGTACCCATTACTATCAGATCAGCGGAGAACTCTATCCCCCTTATTTGAACTCTTGCACCGGGGCAAAATCTATATGTTTAGGTCCTCTCACCAATTGAACTAACCCTCATAGGTGGATACATGGGTGCTACTGGTATATTGTGTGTTTCTACCCATGATGCGGTCACAAAAAGAATGTGTTGCTCCAGTATTAAATAACACATTTGCAGAATGATATTCAACTGAGAACGTACCTAGTGTCACTCCTGTTGTCAGCCTCCAGGTGGTTCACCTTTCCATACTGGGCACGAGGCTGCTCACGGTTGTTGCCTCCTTGTTGAGATGCATTCTACCTGACAGGGGCATTGGGAGCTGGTTGTTGCTGAGCTGCTTTCTTTGGGTAATGATTCACCCAGTGGCCTTGTTCCCCACAATGGAAACATCCACGACCTCCTCCTTGTGCTAGAGCTGCTTGGTTGTTCTGGTTGGTTGCTGGGGCAGGAAGGCGAGGTGCCTGGTTGCTCTGGCGCTAGTATGAATTTCCTCCTTGTTGGTTGTTCTAATGGTACTGCTGCTGCTGACGGAACTGTTTGTACTGCTGCTGCTGCTGGTGGTGCTGACGCTGATGCTGAGGCTGATGCTGGTGACATTGCTTGAACTGCTGAGGTGGGTTACCTGAGTAGCGGGGACGGCTGCTACTCCCAGCCTGAGATCCACCAATCTTGTGTTTCCTATCCTCCATCTCTCGGCGCTTCCTTTCAGTCATTATGGCTCTGTCGATCAAATGCTAGAAGGTAGGGAAAGTGTGGTTCATCAGCTGATAGTGAAGGGGATCAACCAAACCTCTCAGAAAATGGTACTGCCTCTTGGCATATGTATTGACATCTTTAGGTGCATAACGTGACAACTGCAGAAACTTGTCACTGTACTCACTTACAGACAGGGGACCTTGCTTCAACGCTAGAAATTCCTCCTTGCTTACTATCATCAGTCCTTTAGGCACATGGTAGCGACGAAAGTTGTCCCTGAACTTCTCCCAGGTGATGGCTTCAGGGTCGGCATGGGTGGCGAGGTAAGACTCCCACTAGGACTGTGGTGCTCCCCTTAGCAGGCGAGGACCATACAGAACCTTCTCATGATCGTTGCACTGAGAAGTGTGCAACTCGTGCTCCATAATACGCAGCCAATCTTCGGCGTCCATGGGGTTAGCAGAATGGGCAAAGATAGGGGATGGCCCCTCATGAACTCCGCCCGCTTGTCTCTAGGCATCTGTGGCATCTGAACTTGCATCTAAGGTTGAGTTGGGGGTTGCTGCTGCTGCACCTGCTGCATTGCTGCTAACATCTGGCCAATTGCTTGGACTGCTTGGGTTTGCATCAGGAACATCTGCTCAATGGTCATTAGGGTGGCGGTGGCAACTGCTGCTGAGGTGCCTCCTCCTGGGGTGCCTGTTGCTCCTGCTAAGCACGCCTTCCACCTCTGCGCCTGTTTTCAGACATCTGTAGAAAGCATACACACATCAGATCTGACTTTGCAGTCTTTCAGCATAAGAAAATATATATGGAAATATTCATGACACTGAATAATTGATCATCTTAACTGACTCCCAAAATAGCCAAACACAACTCAAATTATGAGGAAAGTGGAAACAAATGGGTTTCCCAACTAAATAACTGAACTTATTAATAACTACACCAAGTGGCAGGGGATGCCCACATTGGTGACAATCATTACAAAGATCCACCTTCATTACAAGTTCATCACGACAGACATGGAAAAACATGATAAGCAAACTAACACTCACTAAGACTGATTGAGACTAAGACACTGAATTAAGCATTATTACAGACTCCGACTCTATCGATCTATGGCTCCAAATCTATCTAGGTCCTGCAGTCAGGGGTGTTGTAATCAAAGTGACCACGGGGCGGCGAGCGGTAAGGGTGATGAATCCCGACAGGAGCGGGGGAACCATCATCCTGATAGTGGC
This sequence comes from Zea luxurians, assembly GCA_029449295.1. Taxonomy (NCBI): domain Eukaryota; kingdom Viridiplantae; phylum Streptophyta; class Magnoliopsida; order Poales; family Poaceae; genus Zea; species Zea luxurians. Next base: position 9,640,922 of record JAOPSE010000010.1, on the reverse strand, counting down.
GCGCTGTGTGCTCAGCACACAGTTCCACAACCTCCGCCTGAACCTTGCCCAACTCGTCAAGGGCATGGTCCAGCTCGGTGTTGAGCATGGTGACCAGGTTGACCATGCTATTTAGCCTGGGATTGCCCTCACCAATGGGCGAGACAATCACACCTCCAGCGTTGTCGATCAAACAGTGAGGGTAATACTTAAGGTTGAGGCCGTTAGCTACTCCGCTGAACAACGAACAGTACTGCGAAAGCGCATGCCATGCAGCATCTTGCATGGCTGCCTCGGCAGTATCCCTCTCAGTGATAGAATAATGTTTTAAGAAGGCCTCTGCACCCCAGAGATCATCGTCTGGACAGCGCACCAAGCAAGTAGCCTCCCACTGGTCTGGGTATAACTCGCGACGATGTTGGTAGACTACACAAGGGTACATAATAGACCAAGTGTGACGGTCGAAGGCCCGACACAGCAAGGTGTCGAGAGCATCGTGGAAGTGACACCTGCGAGCGGTGTCACGAGTGATGGGTCTAGCGATCCATTCTTCGGCTCCTGCTCTTCCAAGAGCTCCGTACTACGGCTCGAACTGCCACCATCATCGTCATCGTCATCGTCTTTGTCAAGGTGTCCTCCAGCAGCTGGGATGCCCTATGGTGGTGTAGGGGGCATCTCTAACTGAGGTGTAGGGGAAGGCTGCCTCCTAGACTCCACCTCCTGCTGAGGCAAGGGGGAAGAGTCATGCTGCTCCTGCTCCTGGTGTCGGTGCTCCTGCTCCTCGTGCAGGCGACGATGCAGTCTCTCCAGGTGGCTAGACTGACCCATCACCGTGCGGCGCAGTGGGCGCTCCGCAAGGCGAGAGGGCAAAAAGGTGATCACTGACTTACGTGTAGTGCATCTAATACGAGCCATCTATAAAAGACATCGTAAGCACAAGAGTGAGAGTAGAACTATATGACCAGCAAGTAAACAGAAAGCAAAGTGAGATAAAAATTTTGTAAGATGAGAATATAGATAGTAATATAACATAGAATTGGTCAAGATAACCAACTTTTGAAGTGACACCAAAGGTCAAGGTAAGGGTTGGGGTCTATAGTCCTTAGGGCGACCATTCTAGTCTAGGTTAGCGGCCCTACAGTCAGCAAGGCTTTGATTAGGGTGACCACTTATGTCACACCCGGTTTTGGAAGGCAAACCGAATGCGAACCATGTACGTACCAGGATCAGAATCTCACATACACACCGATTACATAATTAGACATCATCACACATTGCTCAAAGTAAATAGCGGAAACAATACTTTATTATATCAAGATGTCCAAGACATCCACAGAGTCATTACTTAACATAGTCACTAACGTTATTAAAGTGCGGAATACGAAACGTAGCAGATAAGGCCTTAGAAGGCAGCTCACTGGGGGTTTGCCACTAACATAACTAGAACTCGTCGTAGTCCTGGAACTCCTCAAAGTCCTCCATGTTGCCTGCATCTTCTCCTGAGCACTGAATACAATGGGGACAACCTGGGGTGGGGTGTTTTTTAAAGCAAGGGTGAGTACACATCAACGTACTCAGCAAATGTCGCATTTGGCTAAAGTGGACTGGCTGTATGTGGAGTTAAGGCTAAGCCAACTACACCCCCAGGTTCATCTAATTATTCAGCTAAGAGTGTCCCATTCCACCCTGATGGTTGCACTGTTATCCCGGGTAGTCACTCAACGAACAGGTCCTTAAGGAGAGGTACTCAAGAAACAGCCTGAGTCTCCTAAAGTATCACAAGATCATCATTGGGATAACATCATCGTATCATAAATATTCACATAATGTTCATTGATTAAGTTAATGCAATAGCATAAAGCTAACCATGGTAACCCAAAAAGGTAAATAAGGATAAGGTAAATACAGACTAGTCAATCCTTAGGTTTCAATAATGTAATGTGGGATGGTGAATTATAAAGTAAGTAGGACATAGTAGGTCAGAGGACACTTGTCTTCACCAGGTTGTTGCTCAGGAAGGTCTTTGGCAACACACTCAGGAACCACGGGCTGCTCCTCATCTAAATAAAGCGATCAGACATTCAATACGTTTGGATAAAGACAAATGAACAACACACCAATCATGTACAGACAAGTGAACACATCTCAAAAGAACAACATAAACTTTAGAGGTAGTTTAGGTTATAGGGTGAACTAAAACATTTAGAAGTTTGTTATTCTCGAAGTGTTGTCTATCTCCATGGACTACATAATTAGATTTCACTTAATTTAATAAGACACAAAATTACACCAGGGATAGATTCATAGTTTACTTATTATAAATTTCACAAAGTTACACATCTGGTTACTCTTGGGGTTTTCCTTTTTATTTTCTTATTTAATAAATAAACTATTACATAAACTAATCTATAGTGTAGACATAAAATTAGAATGTGCAGACAGTGGATGATAATAATTTTTTGTATAGAGAATAATCCTATGAACATTTTGCAATTTGAATCACTCAATTTGGAGTTCATATGCAAAAGATATGAAATAAACAAGTTTTGAAGTTTAAAATACAAAATTAGGCCAAATCTGTGATTAAATAGAAGTTCGGGTGTTCAATCTACAAGATTACAGGGGCCTTCACGCGAAAACCAGGGACGGTGGGTTGATTTCTAAAAAGCCAGGGGCCTCTTTAACAATTTTACCGCGCGAAGGAGTATTGGGCGCTCTCAGCCATCAGATCTTAGATCGACGGCCGAGAACAGATCCCGCGGGCGAGCGCACGGGCGCGGGCGCGCACTGACTAGTGGGCTAGGGCGGTCAGCGATCGAGGTCGAGAGGCGGACTGACCAGTCTGGCCCAAATGTAGAGAGCGAGCGGGGGCACGCACTCGAGCGGTCAAATCTGAATCGAACAGCTGAGATTAGATCTATTCTAATTAAACCTAGACCACCAGATCTCGGATGGACACCCAAGATCCAACGACAAGCACGGTTAGGGTTCCATGACCGCCAGCAGTCGCACCGCTCGCTCCCACGGTGGAGGTTCGCCGGAGACGAGGGCGAGGGCATGCTGGGGGCCACGGGACGCTAGGAAGGGCACAAGAGGGTTCGAGGTGGCACGACGGACACGATCGTGGGCACGACACCAGCGAGGGGGCACTAGAGGGCGCAGACCACGACGGCGCGGACTTGCTTCGGTGAGCAATCACATGAGGGACATGGCAACAAATGGGGAAATAGGGGCATGGAGGGGGTCTCACCTGGAGAGGAAACTCTGGAGCACCTGAGCAGTGGCGGGGACGCAGGGATGCCTTGGGTCGACGGCGGTGGGGCTTCGACTGCACGGGGAGAACGCTGGTGAGCACAGACCGGGCGAAATAGAGGGGCTGGGGGCAAACCAGAGGGTGTCCCGCATTGCTGGCGAAGGGGCGGAGCTCACCGATGCATCGGATGCGGCAGACGCTCGATGACGGCCACATAACGACGGTGGAGCTTCGTCGGAGCTCCACAGACGCGTGCGCAGAGCGAGAGAGAGAGAGCGAGGGAGTTCGGCTGAGGGCGCAACTGGGCGAGGGGATTGAGTGTGTGTGCGCGGGCTCCAAAAAGGGCTCGGGCGCAAGGGTCGTGGCCGAGAAACGCGCAGTTGTGGGCATGTCCACGACGGAGAGCGCGAGCGGGAGATTAGGGAAGGGGGGAGTGGCTAACAGGCAGGGTTCGCAGACCAGCGAGGGTGTGCGGGCGAACGGGCGGTCAGCGCTGACAGGTAGGTCCCACCGAGCGGCGAGTGAGAGCGGGCACGTGCGCGGACAGGTCAGCGCGGACAGGCTGGTCCCATCGGGCAGCGGGAGGGAGAGAGGGAGAGAGAGCGCGTGCGCGGTCGTCGCTGACAGGTGGGGTCCCCCTGTCAGGCGACGCGGGCACACGCGCGGTCTGGCTGGGCTGGATTGGGCCTAATGGGCTGCTTTCGGGTTTTCTTTTTCCGAGGAATTTCTAATTTCTTTTCTTTTTATTTTCCCTATGGTTTTCAAATCAAATTCAAACATCAAACAAATTCAAATAATTTCAAACATGTGCATCAAACAAAAGAATAATTTAGGCTCAACATGATGCAAAAATTCATAACTCACATAGTTTCAATAAAATAAATACTTAATTCCTCACTTAATTAGCCTAATTCTACTAAAAACGAAAAGGGAGAGAGAGACTAGAGAGAGAGACAAAAGGTAACACCTAAATTTGGTATGCATTTAGAGAAGTAATTTTATACCACTAAATTCAGGGCGTTACACAGGGTTTTGACAAAAACGAGAAGTTTGCAGGGAAATGAATCAAAGAACCGCCCTACGTGGTTTGGAGCTTATGGACTCAACCCAATCGAGCCCTGCATGGAAATACTCCTTTCTTCATGGTCTATGGGTCGGAAGCAGTGTTGCTAGCAGACCTTGCTTTCGGGGCACCTAGGCTAACCTTCAAAAACATTGCAGAAGCAGAAGCAACCTGACTCAAAGAAATCGGTGTGCTAGAGGAGGAATGGCTAAATGTCGTTATTCAGTCGGCCAGATACCAGCAGACCCTGAGGCGCTACCTTAACAATGTGATACGCCCCCAAGCGTTTGCAGTAGATCTCGTGCTCCGCCGCATACAATCGGGAGAAGGACGCCACAAGATATCACCACCATGGAAGGACCCTTCATAGTCACAGAAGTGGCCCAGCTAGGATCATACCGACTAACTCAGATGGATGGCACTCCAATTGGGAACTCCTGGAACATTGAGCATCTCAGAAAATTCTACCCTTAGCGGCACCATAAGCTCTAGATGGTGTGCTACCATTTGTAAGTTTGTTAACCCATTTCAATAAAGTTCTACATTCTTCCTACTTACAATTGTACTTTGTTATTGTAATACCCAAATTGTGAGTGATAAGAAAAGAAGTTGATGTCATTATATGGGTTGCCCTCTACTCATTACAACATGGGAATAGCCTTATGTAAAGTGAACAATTAACTACTATCACCTAAAATAATTCATGCATCATGCTGGATTTTTGAGTTTGTGCATTTAATACTAGCAATGCTAATAGAAATATGATAACGTCCCAAATTAGGATTTAACCGAAATTTCAATTTAGAGAGTTTGAAAATGACCTAGAAAGGGAAAATACTACATAAAATAAAAATAAATAACTAAATTATTCCCATATTGGTATGATCAAATTATGCACTTAATTTGAGGACAAATTTGCCACAAAATTCGAATTCAAATTTGAGATTTAAAAATAAAAAGAAAAAGATTACAGAAAAAAGGAAAAAGAAAAAAGGGGGAAAACCCAAAACGGCACAGTCGGCCCATCAACCTTGTCCCCGCTGCACGGCCCAGCCAGGGATCTGGCGCGCCGACAGGTGGGACCTTGCCATCCGTCTCACGCGCACATAGACTAGTGGGACCGACCTGGCCATCGCGCGCGCGCTCACGCCAAGTACTCCCTATCGCTGACAGGGCGAGCCCACCCTATAGAGACCCTCTATCGCGCGCCCTCTGCACGACTAGCCCCACCTGCCAGACAGCTGCCCGACTCCGCGTGATTTCCCTGTGTGGATGCCTCGCTGTCCTGTGGACCTGGGCTATCAGTCGCTAAACAACCACCTCGCCGACTATGGCGAGTGTGCCCCATAGACTCGGAGCTCCGTTGCTCCGCATGGCGCGCTACTGCGCGACCATAAAGGTCGGGCCGCCGCGATTCCTTTCCCTATTCTCGACCTAGCCACCCTGAAACCCGTCCTGCACCGGAATCATCTTCGATTTCCACCCGCGATCTAGGAGGGGGGAAAGCCGTCGCAGCCGTTCTCCGCGGATATAGCGAAGTGGAGTACGAGGGTTGTCGGAGATCTTTGCGGTGCCCCCGTGGGTGACGTAGACGCTTTCCCGGTGTGGATTGGTGCTCAACACCGACGGGAATTTCAAGAAACTGCGACCGTCGTGGCCGCAACTTACCATGGGCGAAGCTCGGCACAGCGGAATCCTCGGTAAATATCCCACTCCTCGCGTTGATTACATACGTTATCGTGTAGCATCAACCTGAACCCTAGATAACATCTATGTGCCCCAGAATTGCTCGCCGGCGCTAAATCCCGCCGCGGGTGATTTCGCGCGGCCATTGTCCGGCCAGCTGGGGGAGGAAGAAGGCCCTAGTGCTGTTTGATCTCCTTTGGATGGCTCGGATTTGATACCGCGTATCGCTTCAGATAGAACTAATAGGAACCCTTAGATTGTGATCAGACGGATCCGACCAAACGTGCTCGTTTAAAATCTCCACCGTCGATAGGGGATCCATCGGCCACCGTAGCATACCGCTTCGATTCATTTCAGATCTAATCTGAGGCACACATTTTAGATCTAATGACCGAGCTCGTTCCATACCGCTTCAGCCTGGAATTTTATTGAAGAGGCCCTACGAAAATTCCTATTAAACCCGCGGTCCATGGCAGTGTTAGAGTAATTACAGAATGACCCTGAAATTTATAAGTTGAACCCCGCACTTTCTTGTAATCTGGTGCGCAGTCCTGAAGTATGAGAAAATAGGAAAAAGGATTTAGAAAATGGATTTCTAGTGCCAAAGTAATTCCAGAACTTATATAATTCATAGAAAATTCATCTTAGCTCCTTTTTAATCCATTCCAGTTGCAATAATTTCGTATTAATATTGTTTATCTCTTGAAAGATCTGTTTAACTATGAAACATAGATGAAAATTACTCATTTGAATTACTCTCAACTAAGCACTTAATAACTTCGGAAAATCATAACTCGAAATCTATAACTCTGAATTTAGTGGTTCTTGTTCCTACGATCTCGTTACAATGCATAGATTATTATTATGTATTATATTCTCATGTTTGGTGTGATGTTAATTTCTTCTATCATATGCTTGTTTGTATTGTTGCGAGTAGACGAGCAAACCACTGAGGACCCGGGTGTTCAGCAGGAGGAAACTGCTGAGCACGAGCTCATTGAAGGCAAGTTGTGCCTTTGATCACTTCTATTTACCCAAAAATATTCATGTTAATCATTATGATTTGCATAGGTTAATTTTGACGGGATCCAATAGGTTACCCTAGATTGGCTATCTTTATAGCTTGTTTACCACTAAACTTTTGGGTAGTACCTGCTATTGCTTTATGTGGTTTTGGGTATTAAGATACACATTATTCATGATCATGCTTTTATTATCAGTTTGTTATTTACTGTTCATGATAAGATCATTATGTTAATTGGAACATGGAGCGACCACCTGGGAAAACAGTGCTACCACGAGGGTGGTATGGGACACCCTTGGCTGACTAATTAGGAAAGCTAGTGGAGGACTACCTTACCTGAAAGGGGGTAGTAGGGGAGTGGTCGGTGTAGGGAAGTTCTCAGGATCATTTTGCTGTGATGACGGTCAGACGAGGGATCCCTGCATTGGGGCTTCCTAGAAACTGTAGCGGGTTTTCTGAAGCTAGTGGAACTTTGTAAAGGCCTCGTAGTGTTACCCTACCTCGCTTCCTTGGTAGAGGTGTATGGGATTCATGACCCCTTAGCAGATGGGTAACATGACTTGTGGGTAAAGATGCGCAACCTCTGCAGAGTGTAAAACTGGTATATCAGTCGTGCTCACGGTCATGAGCGGCTCGGACCCTCACATGAGTAACTTATGGAATTAAATTCAATTTGTCATTCGCATCGCATTGTGGTTTATTATTAATTTGATCTATTATTACTCTGGTTTGGTATTTACTTACATTTAGTAATTGCTATAAAATTTGATCATCTTATTAAAAGCAATGCTCAGCTTTAACCATTATTTGTTGATCAGCCTTACACTTCACATGAACTCACACCTTTGGTGAGTTCATGCACATTATTCCCCACAACTTGTTGATCTATGATCTTTTGTGAGCTCACTCTTGCGATATATAAACCCCCCCACAGGTGAAGAGCAGGTGGTCTAAGAGGAGCCCTACAATGAGGAATATGAGCTTATCTAGGTGGCGTCTCTCAGTCAGCTAGATGGCGCAAAGGAATAATATTTAGTTCGCTTTATTGTTATCATTTATTTTTGTAAGATTTCCGCTATGTAATAATTATACTTGTGACATTTATCTCTATACACTTTGTCATTATGTGATGTTCTTCTTTGGCGCACATATGAGACACACCGACTTTATCCCTTAAATCCGGGTGTGACAACTATACTATTTATGGAGCAATAGACTTAAGTTAGGATCGACTTAAGTCGGTGTTACATGCTCACGCTTACAAACAAAGGCTGCACACCCTACCCTACCCCACGAGGCAATTGGCTTGGGCGGCGAAGTCCGACCTCAGTTCGACGCTACATGCCTCGTTTGACTTATGGGTGACTTCTAAGCCCTTACTTACATGAGGCAATCGGTTCGGGCGGTGAAGTTTGACCCCAGTTCAGTGCTACATGCCTTGTCTTACTCCTGGGTGACTTCTAAGCCCTTACTTACATGAGGCAATCAACTCGGGCGATGAAGTCCAACCCTAGTTCAATGCTACATTCCTCGTCTAACTCTTGGGTGACTTCTAAGCCCTTAGTTACACGAGGCAATTGGCTCCGGCGTCGAAGTTTGACCCCCAGTTCGATGCTACATGCCTCGTCTAGCTCATGGGTGGCTTCTAACCCTTACTTACACGAGGAAATCGGCTCGGGCGGTGAAGTCCGACCCCAGTTTGGTGCTACATGCCTCGTCTGACTCATGGGTTACTTCTAAGCCCTTACATACACAAGGCAACTGGTAAGTCTGGCCCTAGTTCGGGCTGCATAGCGAGAGTGAGCACAGATTCAATTCTTACCTCATACCTCAAAAAAGTCTCCTTCATGCATAGCAATTTTCTTACAATATCTTTCATGCCATAAAAATATCCTTAACTAACATGTAGGTCACATGGAAGTCTTAATAGAATCTTCAAAGTTCAATACTCAAAGTTACATGATCAAGAATCAAGCTCACCGACCACTCCGACCAGCTCGGGGGCTGAACCATCGCCGACTTCGCCGACTCACTGCTTCACCAGCTCGAGGGCTGGTCTGTTGCCCGCTTTGCTAAGTCACTACTTCACCAGCTCGGGGGCTAGATCGTTGCCCACCTCGCTGACTTGCTGCTTCACTAGCTTGGGGGCTAGGTCGTCGCCCACCTTGCCAACTCACTACTTCACTTGCTCGAGGGCTGAGCCATCGCCCGCCTCGCCGACTCGCTGCTTCACCAGCTCGAGAGCTAGGTCATCGCTCGCCTCGCCAACTCGCTACTTCACCAGCTCAAGGGCTGGGCCATCGCCCACCCCACCGACTCACTGCTTCGTCGACTCTGGGAGGCTACGCCACCGCCTCGTTAGCTCGGGTGTTGCGTTATTGTAAAGCCCAAAATTTGTAAATAAATAAATAAAGAAAGAGAGAAATAAAAATAGTAAATTCATATATCTCAAATTATATTTGAGCTTTGAATTTTGAGGACTGAATTTTGAAACCAAGAATTAATTTAGAAAAGGTGTTATAGAAAGGTTTTCAATTCAACTAAATGATTATGCATTTCATCAAATGGTACACTATAAGTATTTATTTAAGTATTGATATATAAGTATCAAATTTAGATGACTCAAACTTAGATGGGACTTTTAAAAATTTATTTATAACTTAGAAAAATAAATTAAATCGCAGGATTACCTAATTAGTTGAGAAAATGCCCTTCATCAATATTTTATTTAGAGGCATTAACCAAAGAAGTAAAAAAACTTTGCACCCATGTTGATATTTTTATGTGATGCATTTGCTTTGAATAAAGGGACCATGACTTAGATATGAATTCAAATTATAAATTAGAAATATAACAGAAAATGAGTAAAAGAAAGGAAAATACAAAAGAAAAGGAAAAAGGAATACAGACTTTGGGCCAAAACCCTAGCCTGCGGCCCAACTATCCCTATCTTTGCCCCCACCGCGCAGCCCAAGTAAATCACATCGCGCGTGCCTGGGCTGGCTTTCTCGTCACTGACAGTGGGGCCCGTGTGGCCAGTCGTCCTCGCGCGCGCGTGGGTATCGTCCACGCCGTGTCACAGACCAGTGGACCCGTGCCACCAAACGCCACCTCTCTCACCTGGAATCGCTTACATGGGGGTCCGCCACGTCAGGGTCGTCTCCCTTCTATCTGCGCGCTCGGGTGAAACAAAACCGCACCGTCACTAATTTGAGGGACCAGGGTGTCATGTCCGTCTTTCTCGCGCGGACCTAACGAACACCGTCGAACCCGCCGCCGGGAATCGCAGGGAATAGGCCAGTCGGACCGCTGCTCCTCGGGCTATAAAAGCTCGACCATCGTAACCCTCTCCTCATCTGTGTGCGCCCACATCCTCTGCCCTAATGTCGTAGTCTGTCGTCGGCAAGGAAGGGGCGAGTATTCGCAATCGTTATCCCAATGTCAGCCGCCATAATCCAAACTCCTCTGCGCATATACACCGGCCATAGTTTCCCAAGGGTGTCGGTGCCTATTCCCCTGAGTCTCATTATGAAAGGGAAATGTGCCTTTAGGCCATTTCTAAGTATTTTGGTGATTGAGTGCCAACACAAGTGCTTTTGTGTCAATCTATGCAAAGTGGTGGACAAAGTGCAAATCATGTCAAAAGGTATGTTTCTAGACTTAGTACATTGTTTTATGGACTAATATATTGTGTCTAAGTGCTGGAAACAGGAAAAATCAAGTTAGAGAAGAGATGGCTTTGTTCAGCCAAAGTCTGCTCAGTCTGGGTGCACCGGACAGTGTCCGGTGCGCCAGGCTGACTCTGACGAACTTGCTGCTCTCGGGACTTCGACGGCGGTGTACGGCTATAATTCACCGGACTGTCCGGTGGTGCACCGGACTGTCCGGTGAGACGTTCACAGGCGAACTCGTCGCTCTCGGGAAACCATCAACGGCGTACGGCTATAATTCACTGGACTGTCCGGTGTGCACCGGAGTGTCCGGTGAGCCAACGGTCAGCCGGGGCAAAGGTCGGCCGAGGATTCCGCGCGTGACGCGTGGCCGGGCCAACGGTCACATTGGTGCACCGGATTGTCCGGTGTGCACCGGACAGTGTCCGGTGCGCCAACGGCTCTGGATCTTCAACGGTCGACTACGCCATAGAAGGAAAGAAATCCGCACCGGACAGTGTCCGGTGGTGCACCGGACTGTTCGGTGCGCCAGGCGATAGAAGGCAAGATCAACCTTCCTGGAATGCTCTCAACGGCTCCTAGCTGCCTTGGGGCTATAAAAGGGACCCCTAGGCGCATGGAGGAGAACACCAAGCATTCTCAAAGCATTCCTAAGCACTAAGACTTCGATTCCACGCATTTGTTTCTTCGTGATAGCATCTAGAGCTCTAGTTGAGTTGTGAACTCGTCGGGTTTTGTTGTGAGCTCTTGTTGCGACTTGTGTGCGTGTTGACACTCTGATTTTTGTGTCTTGTGTGCGTTGCTCATCCCTCCCTTACTCCGTGCTTCTTTGTGAACTTCAAGTGTAAGGGCGAGAGGCTCCAAGTTGTGGAGATTCCTCGCAAACGGGATATAGTAAAGCAAGCAAAACACCATGGTATTCAAGTGGGTCTTTGGACCGCTTGAGAGGGGTTGATTGCAACCCTCGTCCGTTGGGACGCCACAACGTGGAGTAGGCAAGCGTTGGTCTTGGCCGAACCACGGGATAAACCACTGTGCCATCTCTGTGATTGATCTCTTGTGCTTATTGTGTTTTGTTGAGACTCCTCTCTAGCCACTTGGCATTATTGTGCTAACGCCTAACCAAGTTTTGTGGCATTAAGTTTTCAAGTTTCACAGGATCACCTATTCACCCCCCCTCTAGGTGCTCTCAATTGGTATCAGAGCTGTTCTCTTCACGAAGGGACTAATCGCCCGAAGAGATGGATCCTAAGGGGAAGGGAATCGTGATCAACGATAAGGAGAAGGAGTCCTTCGTCAACGAGCCGAAGGATGACAAGCCTACCGACTCGGGCTCGGGCTACAAATGCAAAGATGGGAAGAAGAACAAGATGAGACGCATCAAGGAGATCGTCTACTACGACGACAGCGACGAGTCCACTTCTTCCCACAAGGACGACGACAACGACTACGAGAAAAGAAAGACGGTTAATTCGAATTTTTCTTTCGATTACTCTCGTATTCCTCAGAGTTCAAATGCTCATTTGCTTTCCATCCCTCTTGGCAAACCTCCACACTTTGATGGGGAGGACTACGGATTTTGGAGTCACAAAATGCGTAGTCACTTGTTCTCTCTCCATCCAAGCATATGGGAGATTGTTGAGAATGGAATGAAATTTGATAGCTCGGATAGTCCTATATTTATTAATGAACAGATTCATAAAAATGCACAAGCTACTACTGTGTTGTTAGCCTCTTTGTGCAGGGACGAGTACCATAAGGTGAGCGGCTTGGACAATGCCAAGCAGATCTGGGATACCCTTAAGATCTCTCATGAGGGGAACGACATCACCTTGCTCACCAAAATGGAGTTGGTGGAGGGCGAGCTTGGAAGATTCGTGATGATAAGGGGCGAGGAGCCAACCCAAACATACAACCGGCTCAAGACCCTCATCAACAAGATAAGGAGCTACGGAAGCACGCGAAGGACGGACCACGACATCGTTCGTCTAATGCAAGGTCCTTTACTGTACTTGATCCACATCTGGTGAACAATATTCGTGAAAATCCTAGGTACACCAAGATGTCGCACGAAAAAGTTCTTGGGAAATTCGTAAGCGGGTGAATGATGATCAAGGAGGCGAGATACGTCGACGATGCACTAAATGGACCAATCCAAGAGCCTCAAACTATTGCTCTCAAGGCAACGAGGAGCAAGGAGGCGCTACCTAGCAAGGTGGCGCAAGTAGAGGCAGCCGGGCTTAATGATGAAGAGATGGCCCTCATCATCAAGCGCTTCAAGACGACACTAAAGGGTCGCAAGGGATAGCCAAGCAAGACCAAGACAAAGGGGAAGCGCTCATGCTTCAAATGTGGTAAGATTGGTCATTTTATCGCTAACTGTCCCGATAATGGAAGTGACCAGGAACATGGGAGCAAGAGGGAGAAGAAGAAGGCATACAAGAAGGCTAAGGGCGAGGCACACCTTGGCAAGGAGTGGGACTCGGATTGTTCGTCATCCGACTCCGAAAATGAAGGACTCGCCGCCACCGCCTTCAACAAGTCATCCCTCTTCCCCAACGAGCGTCACACATGCCTCATGGCGAAGGAGAAGAAGGTATGTACTCGAGACAGTACTACTTATGATTCTTCTAGTGATGATGAGTCTAGTGATGAGGAAATAGATTACTCTAGTTTGTTCAAGGGATTGGATAGAACTAAAATAGACAAGATTAATGAATTGATTGATGCCTTGAATGAAAAGGATAGACTTTTAGAGAAACAAGAGGACCTTTTATATGAAGAGCATGATAAATTTGTTAGTGCACAAAATTCACTTGCTCTAGAAGTTAAAAGGAATGAAATGCTTTCTAGTGAATTGTCTACATGTCATGACTCTATCTCTAGCTTAAAGAGAATTAACAATGATTTAAATGCTAAACTAGAAGTAGCAAATAAATCTAACTCTTGTGTAGAACATGTTATGATTTGCACTAGGTGTAAAGATTTTGACATTGATGCTTGTAGTGAACACCTAGTTTGCATTTCTAAATTAAATGATGAAGTGGCTAGTCTTAATGCTCAACTTAAGACTAGCAAGAGTGAATTTGACAAGCTAAAATTTGCAAGGGATGCCTACACGATTGGTAGACACCCCTCAATTAAGGATGGTCTTGGCTTCAAGAAGGAAGTCAAGAACCTAACAAGCCATAAGGCTTCCATCTCCGCCAAGGAGAAAGGGAAGGCCCTATGGCTAGTAGTGTGCAAAAGAACCATGCTTTCATGTATAATGATAGGAGACATTCTAGGAATGCCTTTAGAAGTTATGATGCTTTTGATTCTCATGCTATGACTGCTTCTAGTTCCCGTGTTGTGCATGATAGAAATGTTGCTAGGAGAAATGTTGTTCATCATATGCCTAGGAGAAATGTTGTTAATGTTCCTAAGAAAGTTAATGAACCTTCTACAATATATCATGCTTGCAATGCTTCATTTGCCATTTGTAGAAAGAATAAGAAGGTGATTGCTAGGAAGTTAGGGGCAAGATGCAAGGGAGATAAAACTTGCATTTGGGTCCCTAAGACAATTGTGACTAACCTTGTAGGACCCAACAAGAGTTGGGTACCTAAGACCCAAGCCTAAATTTGTCTTGCAGGTTTATGCATCCGGGGGTTCAAGCTGGATTATCGACAGCGGATGCACAAACCATATGACGGGGGAGAAGAAGATGTTCACCTCCTACGTCAAAAACAAGGATTCCCGAGATTCAATAATATTCGGTGATGGGAACCAAGGCAAGGTAAAAGGGTTAGGTAAAATTGCTATTTCATCCGAGCACTCTATCTAATGTGTTTTTAGTTGAGTCTCTTGGATATAATTTGTTATCTGTTAGTCAATTATGCAATATGGGATATAATTGTCTATTCACAAATGTAGATGTGTCTGTCTTTAGAAGGCGTGATGGTTCACTAGCTTTTAAGGGTGTACTAGACGGCAAACTTTATTTGGTTGATTTTGCAAAAGAAGAGGCCGGTCTAGATGCATGCTTAATCGCTAAGACTTGCATGGGCTGGCTATGGCATCGCCGCTTAGCACATGTGGGGATGAAGAACCTTCACAAGCTTCTAAAGGGAGAACACGTGATAGGTCTAACTAATGTGCATTTCGAAAAAGATAGACCTTGTGCAGCTTGTCAAGCAGGCAAACAGGTGGGAAGCTCTCATCACACCAAAAATGTGATGACCACATCAAGACCCTTGGAGATGCTTCATATGGACCTCTTCGGACCCGTCGCCTATCTAAGCATAGGAGGAAGTAAGTATGGTCTTGTTATAGTTGATGATTTTTCCCGCTTCACTTGGGTATTCTTTTTGCAGGATAAATCTGAAACCCAAGGGACCCTCAAGCGCTTCCTCAGTGGAGCTCAAAATGAGTTTGAACTCAAGGTGAAGAAGATAAGGAGCGACAACGGGTCCGAGTTCAAGAACCTTCAAGTGGAAGAGTTCCTTGAGGAGGAGGGGATGAAGCACGAGTTCTCCGCTCCCTACACACCACAACAAAATGGTGTGGTAGAGAGGAAGAACAGGACACTCATCGATATGGCAAGGACAATGCTTGGAGAGTTCAAGACCCCCGAGCGGTTTTGGTCGGAAGCCGTGAACACGGCTTGCCACGCCATCAACCGGGTCTACCTTCACCGCCTCCTCAAGAAGACTTCGTATGAGCTGCTAACTGGTAACAAACCCAATGTGTCTTATTTTCGTGTATTTGGGAGCAAGTGTTATATTCTTGTGAAGAAAGGTAGAACATCTAAATTTGCTCCCAAAGTTGTAGAAGGGTTTTTATTAGGTTATGATTCAAATATAAAGGCGTATAGGGTCTTCAACAAATCATCGGGTTTGGTTGAAGTCTCTAGCGACGTTGTATTTAATGAGACTAATGGCTCTCCAAGAGAGCAAGCTGTTGATCTTGATGATGTAGATGAAGAAGACGTTCCAACAGCCGCAATGCGCACCATGGCGATTGGCGATGTGCGACCACAGGAAGAATTGGAGCAAGATCAACCTTCTTCCTCAACAATGGTGCATCCCCCAACCCAAGATGATGAACAGGTACCTCAAGTGGAGGCGCATGATCAAGGGGGAGCACAGGATGTTCAAGTTGAAGAGGAAGAAGCACCTTAGGCACCTCCAACCCAAGTTCGAGCGACGATTCAAAGGAATCATCCCGTCGACCAAATTTTGGGTGATATTAGCAAGGGAGTAACTACTCGTTCTAGATTAGTTAATTTTTGTGAGCATTACTCTTTTGTCTCTTCTATTGAGCCTTTCAGGGTAGAAGAGGCCTTGCTAGATCCGGACTGGGTGTTGGCCATGCAGGAAGAGCTCAACAACTTCAAGCGTAATGAAGTTTGGACACTGGTGCCTCGTCCCAAGCAAAATGTTGTGGGAACCAAGTGGGTGTTCCGCAACAAACAGGACGAGCACGGGGTGGTGACAAGGAACAAGGCTCGACTTGTGGCAAAAGGTTATGCCCAAGTCGCAGGTTTGGACTTTGAGGAGACTTTTGCTCCTGTGGCTAGGCTAGAATCTATTCGTATATTGCTAGCATATGCCGCTCACCATTCTTTCAGGTTGTTCCAAATGGCTGTGAAGAGCGCTTTCCTCAACGGGCCGATCAAGGAGGAGGTGTACGTGGAGCAACCCCCTGGCTTCGAGGATGAACGGTACCCCGACCACGTGTGTAAGCTCTCTAAGGCGCTCTATGGACTTAAGCAAGCCCCAAGAGCATGGTATGAATGCCTTAGAGACTTTTTAATTGCTAATGCTTTCAAGGTTGGGAAAGCCGATCCAACTCTTTTTACTAAGACTTGCGATGGTGATCTTTTTGTGTGCCAAATTTATGTCGATGACATAATATTTGGTTCTACTAACCAAAAGTCTTGTGAAGAGTTTAGCAGGGTGATGACGCAGAAATTCGAGATGTCGATGATGGGCGAGTTGAACTACTTCCTTGGGTTCCAAGTGAAGCAACTCAAGGACGGCACCTTCATCTCCCAAACGAAGTACACGCAAGACTTGCTAAAGTGGTTTGGGATGAAGGACGCCAAGCCCGCAAAGACACCGATGGGAACCGACGGACACACCGACCTCAACAAAGGAGGTAAGTCCGTTGATCAAAAGGCATACCAGTCAATGATAGGTTCTTTGCTTTACTTATGTGCTAGTAGACCGGATATTATGCTTAGCATATGCATGTGTGCTAGATTTCAATCCGATCCAAGGGAGTGTCACTTGGTGGCCGTGAAGCGAATTCTTAGATATTTAGTCGCTACGCCTTGCTTCGGGATCTGGTATCCAAAGGGGTCTACCTTTGACTTGATTGGATATTCAGATTCCGACTATGCTGGATGTAAGGTCGATAGGAAGAGTACATCGGGGACGTGCCAATTCTTAGGAAGGTCCCTGGTGTCATGGAACTCTAAGAAACAAACTTCCATTGCCCTATCCACCGCTGAGGCCGAGTATGTTGTCGTAGGACAGTGTTGCGCGCAACTACTTTGGATGAGGCAAACCCTCCGGGACTTTGGCTACAATCTGAGCAAAGTCCCACTCCTATGTGATAATGAGAGTGCTATCCGAATAGCGGAAAATCCTGTTGAGCACAGCCGCACAAAGCACATTGACATCCGGCATCACTTTTTGAGAGACCACCAGCAAAAGGGAGATATCGAAGTGTTTTATGTTAGCACCGAGAAACAGCTAGCCGATATCTTTACCAAGCCTTTAGATGAGAAGACCTTTTGCAGGCTGCGTAGTGAGCTAAATGTCTTAGATTCGCGGAACTTGGATTGATTTAGAGCATACATGTGTTTATGCCTTTGATCATGTTCCTTATGCATTTTGTTGCTTATGTATGGTGCTCAAGTTGTACAAGCACTCCCCGGACCTCACAAGTCCTTTGCACGTGATGCACATATTTAGGGGGAGATGTGCTACAACTTGACCCTTTGAGACTAACCATGTGCTTGAGTTTTCTTACTTTAGTCTCAAAGGAGGTTTGAAAGGGAAAAGGTGGACTTGGACCATGAAAGACTTCCACTGCACTCCGATGAGAGGGTAACTTATTCCAAGTTCATCTCATGTACTCTTATTGCCTTTGTATTCTTATTTGAAGATTTTTGTGAGGCAATGGGGTTTAAGGGCCAAGATTGATCTCGTTTTGGTGCTTGATGCCAAAGGGGGAGAAAATAAGGCCAAAGCAATAAATGGATCAGCTACCACTTGAGAAATTTTGAAAATAGTAGAATAGAGCTTTTGGTTTGTTAAAACTCTTTTATTGTCTCTTTTGTCAAAAGTTGGCCTCTTGTGGGGAGAAGTGTTGATTATGGGAAAAGGGGGAGTTTTTGAAATCCTTGATCAATTTCTTTTGGAATACCTCTCTTTATGTCTCTACAAGTGAGTTTGACTTAGAGATAGGAAATTGAGTTTGATTTGCAAAAACAAACCAAGTGGTGGCAAAGTATGATCCATATATGCCAAATTTGATTCAAAACAACTTTGAGTTTTCATTTGCATTGATATTGCACTTTTTCTAGTTGCTTTATGTTGTGTTGGCATAAATCACCAAAAAGGGGGAGATTGAAAGGGAAATGTGCCTTTAGGCCATTTCTAGGTATTTTGGTGATTGAGTGCCAACACAAGTGCTTTTGTGTCAATCTATGCAAAGTGGTGGACAAAGTGCAAATCATGTCAAAAGGTATGTTTCTAGACTTAGTACATTGTTTTGTGGACTAATGTATTGTGTCTAAGTGCTGGAAACAGGAAAAATCAAGTTAGAGAAGAGATGGCTTTGTTCAGCCGAAGTCTGCTCAGTCTGGGTGCACCGGACTGTCCGGTGGTGCACAGGACAGTGTCCGGTGCGCCAGGCTGACTCTGACGAACTTGCTGCTCTCGGGACTTCGACGGTGGTGTACGGCTATAATTCACCGGACTGTCCAGTGGTGCACCGGACTGTCCGGTGAGCCATTCACAGGCGAACTCGTCGCTCTCGGGAAACCATCAACGGCGTACGACTATAATTCACCGGACTGTCCGATGTGCACCGGAGTGTCCGGTGAGCAAACGGTCAGTCAGGGCAACGGTCGGCCGAGGATTCCGCGGGTGACGCGTGGCCAGGCCAACGGTCACATTGGTGCACCGGACTGTCTGGTGTGCACCGGACAGTGTCTGGTGCGCCAACAGCTCTGGATCTTCAACGGTCGACTACGCCATAGAAGGAAAGAAATCCGCACCGGACAGTGTCCGGTGGTGCACCGGACAGTGTCCGGTGGTGCATCAGACTGTCCGGTGCGCCAGGCGACAGAAGGCAAGATCAGCCTTCCTAGAATGCTCTCAACGGCTCCTAGCTGCCTTGGGGCTATAAAAGGGACCCCTAGGCGCATGGAGGAGAACACCAAGCATTCTCAAAGCATTCCTAAGCACCAAGACTTCGATTCCACGCATTTGTTTCTTCGTGATAGCATCTAGAGCTCTAGTTGAGTTATGAACTCGTCGGGTTTTGTTGTGAGCTCTTGTTGCGACTTGTGTGCGTGTTGACACTCTGATTTTTGTGTCTTGTGTGTGTTGCTCATCCCTCCCTTACTCCGTGCTTCTTTGTGAACTTCAAGTGTAAGGGCGAGAGGCTCCAAGTTGTGGAGATTCCTCGCAAACGGGATATAGTAAAGCAAGCAAAACACCGTGGTATTCAAGTGGGTCTTTGGACCGCTTGAGAGGGGTTGATTGCAACCCTCGTCCGTTGGGACGCCACAACGTGGAGTAGGCAAGCGTTGGTCTTGGCCGAACCACGGGATAAACCACTGTGCCATCTCTATGATTGATCTCTTGTGGTTATTGTGTTTTGTTGAGACTCCTCTCTAGCCACTTGGCATTATTGTGCTAACGCCTAACCAAGTTTTGTGGCATTAAGTTTTCAAGTTTCACAGGATCACCTATTCACCCCCCCTCTAGGTGCTCTCACATTTTTGCAGGAAGCCTCAGCTGCAGGAGTAGCAGAAGAAGGTCGGCTCATGACTGTAGGCGCGGCAAGAACATCAGCAACAATGTCTTCAGGCACCACAACGCTAGGCCTCCTCATCAGGATCCGCCTAGCGAGAACGGCCTTGTCCATGGTTTTGTCGCACATCGCCTTCATAACAGCACGGTCATCCTCTAAGGCCTTGATGTTGAGGCGGGTGGCCTCCAGCTCTTACGTGACAAACTTCTTTGAAGCACGCAGCTCCTTGGTGACTGAATCCTTTGAAGACAACAGCTTACCGAGTCGAGCCATTTCATTCTAGGACTCCCTCAGTTCATCTCGATGATGGTCTAGGTTCGACATGGTGAAGCGATGACTCCTCTCTAGAATAGTCAAGGAATTGCTGGCGTCGCGATATAATCTGTCTAGATTGTCGCGAGAAGCAAGGAGCGTTCGCCTCACCTCCTGCAAGCAAGAACAACACTAAGCATCGAAGCAAAGAAAGCAAAGCAGAAGCAGTCAAGAAAGTTTACCTCATAAGCCATCTTCTTAGAGTCAAGTTGAGCATTCAAAGAAGAATTCAAGGTGCGAGCACTGTCCAAAAATGTATAGACTTGATTAAAGTCAGCCTGGCTCTGGGTATACTTCTCCTCAGCATCGGATCACCGCTGAGTCAAAGCTGGTAAAGCAGCAGAAAAAGAGCACAAGATATAAGATAATAGCAGCAATAAACAACAAAAAAGGAAACTGCAGACTCACTAACCAAGGTTTGAGGCCTTCAGATCATCTATTTGTCTTTGAAGTAGTAGAGGGTTCCACTGCATCAAGGACGAAAGTTGGCTTGGGACAGGAGCACCACAAGATTTCAGCTGAGCAGATACAGAATCAAAGACATTCTGCATCTTCAAAAATTAGCAAAGAGAACCCGTTTGCCAACATGAACAATAAGAAGCAAAGGTCAGCTTACCTGGAGATTGGAGAGAAATAAGGGAAGACCTAAAGCTGGAAGCATTGGTGCACTGCTTGTTGAGGGGACATCAATAGGAACAATGTTGAAGGCATGACTCGGAGAGACCTCAGCTCCGTTAGCAGGCAGCAAATTCCTATCATCTGGGTCACTGGCCTCTAAGGTGACCGGACCGATGAGAGCAGCAGATAAATTTGTCACCACGAGTTCCTCAGATTGAACCAGTGGTGATCCAACGTGAACGTCCATAGAAGCAGCCAAAGATGAGCCTGGCCCGACACCCTTGGGGCTAGGTCGCCCTCAGCACCACCCTCGGGGGCTGGGCCCTCCTTAGCGGCAACCTCCGAAACTGAAACACCCTCGGTCGTACCCAGAGGAGCCGGGTGACTCTGACCAACAGCATCAAGGGCCAGCGTGTCCTCATGAGCTAGACCTCCCTCCAAGGTCGACGAAGCGCAGGAAACTGTCCGGGTTACCTCTTGCCCAACAGGATCGCATGACAAAGGGACATCATCCGGAACCTCTGAACAGACGATGGAACTTTCAACTTCAGTAGGCTCTGATAACAAGTTTTAGGGATAATCTCTTCTAATGCATGGTCAAAGGCAGACATTGTCAACCCCTGGAGGCTAACAAGTCCTGATAAGGCCTACGTCGGAATGTCACTGCTCCTGCTACTGTGGCTGTTCTTACGAATCAAGGGAATTTTTTCTTCTTCCTCCTCTTCGTCCTCATCAAGCACACAACCGCCAACTCTAGCATCATCACAACCTCTAATATCGTCCTCGAGGGTGGTGCTCGCCGAGCCACCACCGAGGAGTGATGTCGAGGGACCAGCATCTTGTTCTAAGCATGATATCCACCGAAGTCTTTTCTTTCTCTTTTTCCCCTCATCAGGCGCAGTTGGGTAGTTCATCCGGCGCGATCGGTTGCGACAAACACCTTTAGGATTATGAACTTCTTCGTCCTCACCAAGATTCTACCCAATCGCAACAGCTAGCATACTGAGAACAACGTTCACCTCGGCCTCATCAGCACTGATCGGCATCTAGAAATGAGTCTGCCTCTCTGCTTCGGGAAGATTCCAGAATGGAGCGATGAAAGCCTCGATGTCACCCAATGAGGGTCGCACTCTATGACCCGGACTGCCATCTTGAACAGGAGGATTGGAAATGAATTCAGAAAAGGGACTCTGTGGAGGCAGATTCAAGGCAGAATAAGATAGGGGAGCATTAGCATTCGAAGCCTTGCCCCTTAACATCAAGTCAATCCGGCTCAGCAGGTCCTTGTCAGGAATCCGTCTATTGGTAATTCGGGTAGGGTCGTTGAGCCTGGTGTACAGATAAGCTAGGTACACTCTATCTTTCAGAGGCTGGATGTTCTTGAAGACAAAGTCAGCAACAACAACTTCGGCAGTCATGCCCTTGTCTTTCAGCGCACATATTTTGGCAAGCAGTACCCTGGATTCGGCTAGCTCTGAGGCTGTGGGGGACTCTGTCCAGCTGGGCATGCGGACGTCAGGATGCCTCCCCGATCGAGGGGGGAGGGACTTGTTGTGGTTCTCCATGGTAAACCACTCAAGACGCTATCCTTTAATGCTATCCTTCAGGGGGATATCAAGATATTCGATTTTCCTACCCCGATGAAGCTCCAAGCTGGCACCACCAACAAGATGATGCTGTCCTCCAGCCATCCTGGATCGACAGTGGTAGAGATATTTCCAAAGCCTGAAATGAGGAAGAATTCCAAGGAAAGCCTCGCAGAGGTGAACAAACACGGCAATTTGAAGAACATAATTGGGGTTTAAATGTGTAAGATTCAGAGCGTAAAATCGAGGAGGCCGCGAAAAAGGGATAGGCCGGCAGGGCCAGTCCTCGGATGAGAAAGGGCACGAAGACGACATGTTCGTGGGTGTTCTCTGTTGGACTTCATGTTCTTGACTTAAATAGGAGGGCCCATTACGACCTCTCTTGTCCTTCTTTCTAAAGAGCGAAGGCATTGCCATAGCCTTTGAACCCTTCAATCGACTCATTGGTCGAGGTCTTGCTCAGCCTTATCAAAATGTTTGCTCCTCGGATGGATGGTTTGACGGTGTCAACCCAACCGATCATCAAGGTCCTATTCGATCTTCTCTCCCAACAACTATTCTTATAGCTGTTAACATGTTTCTCAATTTCAAAGTATAAATTATTTTTATTTTTAAGATTAATATTTTTTACATACATATCTTAACAAGGTGTATATATTTTCATACATAGCAAAAATTATATACTTGAAAAGGCTAAAATACTTTATAATTTGAAACAAAGCAAGTAAGCTTATTTATCTCCTTAAAAGGGATATTTGTGGAAATTCATTTCTGTATATCTTCTAAGAAATTATAATTAGTTCAAAACGGCTGATAAGTGGACACTCGCCCTTCGCACAACCAAGAAAATTAAAAGTGCAACCATGCGTAATCTTAATCTTAATAAAAATTACTCACCCTGTCCCAATATATTAGTCGTTTTAGCTCTTTATTTTTTATGTCCATATTCAAATAGATGATAATAAATCTAGACATATATGTAAAACAAGTATATTAATTAATATACCAATTAACTAAAAAGGTAAAACAAATTTTATTTTAGGACAAAGGAAGTAACAAATTAAAAAAATAGTACAATGTCCGTGCGGTGACACGCAATCATATTTGGTACCATAAAAATTAAATTTAATATTAATGTGAATACATGATCCATATATCAGATATTAAACTGATACGAATAAACCTTATACTTTATCTGAATCAAAAGATTGATAAAGTTATGAATTAAAAAGGAGTCTAACTTTTTTATAGCTCGTTCGGTCGCTCATCCTTCTACAGTTAGCAAAATGGTATGTGGACGTTGTGTTGTATTATATTGTGTTAGGCTTTAGTGGTTTCTAATGATTATCCCTATTTGATGCATTGTTAGACGAATTTGATGCACAGAACTATGCACTTTACACGTGAAGTGCGACGTATGAAACTATCCTTTCAAAGAAGTAGAGAAATAAGATAAATAAAATTCATAAATATGTTTTCCTACACAAAGTCATTCGTTAATGTAAGAAACACACAAAAAAAGTCAAATCTTAAAATGGCGAACATGCGAGCCCCTAGAAACGATGACAACCAAGAGAGTGCCTCCTGTCCTCCTCCCATCGATTTTCCTCCGGAATCGTAACCTCAGAAAGCCAAATCTCATTCTCCGGCGCTCAGGCCCACCCAAGCGTCGACTCTCCCGATCCAATCGGTACCTCCTAGTTCCTCGCCGGCGGTAGCGGCGTCGGGCGAACAGCGGTGACTTGGCGAGGGCGCTTGGCCGGCGACAATCATCCACTAGGTACGCTGTTCTTTCTCTTGCCTTCCTGCTGCGCGCAAACGAGCGCCCCCAAGTTATATATGCATTCGGATCTGACCCAATTACGTTATATACATGTGTGGTATCCACTAAATTCGGGTGTACATGTCTTTTACTCTGCCCGCTTCTGACTCTTTTCCTTCTCCATTTCCTGTAATCTGATGTGCTCAAAAAATTATTCACGGTGATTTTATGTTGATGATGCTAAAATAGCAGATCCATCATCTATTTGTGGGAGTATTTGATTTGCAAAACTCAAACTTTTCAAGTTTTGACCAACAATTGGTCACATTATTATTCATGCTTCGTGCACAAGTGTTGCATCAAAAGATTCATATCCAACTTGACCAACAATTAGTGGAATTATTCATGCTTCATGCACAAATGTTGCACCAATAGGTTCATATCCAAAGCGCTTTTAGGATGGTGTTGATTCTGTTGTAAAGATAAAATAATTCAGGACCACCCAATCAAAATATGCCTTGTATTCATGAATGGAGGGAGCAAACATTTGTAGCACCAGTGAGTTATCCCATTAAAACTATAAGAACGATTTTGCAGGATGGAAGGTGAGGCAGAGACCGTGGTTGGTTCTTGTTCTAAACCATGTGGGCCTCTGGAGGACTACTACATTCCAGATTACATTCTGAAGCCAGGTGCCCAACAAGTATTTGTTGATCATGCGGCACCCTGCCCCGTTGTAGTGTTCATCAACTCAAGATCTGGAGGCCAACTTGGAAGTAGTTTAATCAAAACATATCGTGAGCTTGTCAATGAAGCACAGGTACCTTTTGTCTTTCTGGAAATGCTAGACCATGGAAATATGCTTCTGGTCTTAATTGCATTTTGAATCTGTAATTTTTGTGAGAGCTGCTCAGTTACTTTCAGGTTTTTGATCTCTCAAAAGAGGCTCCAGATAAGGTATTGCATCGTTTATATGCCAACCTTGAAAGGCTGAAGATGGAAGGAGACATTCTTGCAGTTCAAATTTGGAGGACACTGAGGCTAATTGTGAGTCATAACACTTTCAGAATTTAGATTATTGTTATACTGTGGTATCTATCTCTTTTGCTTTCCCATTGTACTTATTTTGACTTAACAGATTTCAATTAGGTTGCAGGCGGTGATGGTACAGCTAGCTGGCTGCTTGGGGTAGTCAGTGACCTTAAGCTTTCCCACCCACCTGCAGTGGCAACTGTGCCTCTGGGAACCGGAAATAACCTCCCCTTTTCATTTGGATGGGTAAGTGGCCAACATCATTCTTATAAACAGATTTCCTTTATATTGTTGTGTCGCTGATGTTTCACACAAAAGGAAAGTTGAAGTCATTTTTATGTTTTCTCATCCATGATTAAAGATAGAATAATCAAATTCTCCTCTATCTCATCCATGGTGAAAAATTGAACATACTGATTAGTATACTGACGCTCCAATCACTATCATCCATCTACTTGTTACCTGTATACATATTGTCTAATACTTTGTACTCCTTTTGTTCCAAAAAAAACTTGGTCCTAAGTCAAACTATCTAATGTTTGACCAAATTTATATACTGGAATACTAGTGTTTATATTACCAAATAAGTATCATTGGACACATCATGAAACATATTTTCATAATATAGTTATGTGTTGTCATAAACATTAGCTATTTTTTGATTTTTCTATAGATTTGGTCAAACTTAAGATAACTTGATTTAGGACAAAACTAAAACATTATGTTTGTTTTGGAACAGAGGGACTACTTTGCATATGTTCAAGCTGTTGTTTTAATATTTATTTTTATTGATAAGCTGCGGTGAGTGTAGAAATTTTGAAAAGTTGATGCACACTTTTGAGTTCTATGATTCTATCAGGTCATATGCAAATCCAATTTAGTTGATAAAAAAACTATTTTCTTACGTGACTTTAGCTTGCAATCTTGCATGCAATTGCTTCTACATGTAAGAAAAGATTTGTTTATGTTGAGTTCAACATTGCAGGGAAAGAAGAATCCTTCTACTGACCAAGAGGCTGTAAAATCATTCCTCGGGCTAGTAAAGCATGCAAAAGAAATTAAGATTGATAGGTACTGCCCAAGAAAAAGAGCTCGTTGTTAGTTGTTTTAGGTTATGTAATGATTTCCCTAAAGATGAAAATATTGCTAAATTTGTGTAATATTCTTCAGTTTGTAGCTTTGTGCTTGTCTAGCCCATCCTTGTGGTAGCCTGTACGGAATTATTTTCTTCGTAAAGAAAATGTCTCCTGTGTGTTTGCGGCAAAAAAATGTCTAATATTGCCTCCAATAATGGAGCATGCTCCTATGCTCATTTTTCTGCTGCTTGTAGGATGCAAAGTTATTTATTACAACAACAAAGCCTTTTAGTCTCAAGCAAGTTGTGATAGGTTAGAGTTGAAACCTAGTAGAAGTCACTAGTGAAGGTTGAGGCATGTGTATAGCTCTTTTCCATGCACTCATATTCATGGCTAAAACTTTGGGTATATTCCATCCTTTTAAGTCTCCTTTTACTATCTTTTTCCATGTCAACTTCAGCCTTCTCTTGCTTGTCTTTCCCATGCAAAGTTATTTATTTACATTAAAAATAATTGAATAGTTAACCCTTCATCATCATGTCTTTCCTCAGTTTAAAGCATGCTTATTCTCTTCTCTCATGCTAAGGCAGACACAATTTACTGTAAATTTTGATGTTTCAGTTGGCACATCATTTTGAGAATGCGAGTTCCAGAGGAAGGTCCATGTGATCCTATTGCTCCATTAGATTTGCCTCATTCATTGCATGCGTTCCATCGTGTCTCAAGTAGTGATTCTCTCAATATGGTAGTACACTCTTTCTATTGCAACTTGTTTTTGCTATGAATTATGTTTGCTTGAGATAATGACATGCACCATTACCATCAAAGGCATTTGGTTAATGGATTTAATTCAAAGCTTCCATGATCATTCTTGATTACTTCAGGAAGGTTACCACACATTCCGTGGAGGATTTTGGAATTACTTTAGTATGGGTAAGGCTTCAATGTTGTTCTCATCTTTATTGTTACACAAATGCAGCAAGACTATTATGTACCTATAGTCCTATACTATCCAGTTGTTTATTTATATTTTTTATCTTGATATGTGATCCTGGGTAGTAGTTCATGCTACAAAGGCTAGTGTTTCGCCAACCCACTAAGGAAAGTAGTGCAAGTCTAGTGAGATTATTGTTATGGCATCATTCTCTTTTTAATTAAATCTATATCTGGTGAGTTCTTAAGCAGATAACAAATCAAAGAATTCAGGCACTAGACTAGAGTCAAACATGATGATCATGACTTGACTTGTTGCAGGGATGGATGCAGAAGTGTCTTATGCATTTCATTCTGAAAGGAAGAAGAATCCAGAGAAGTTCAAGAATCAGCTGACAAATCAGGTAAATGTGTCATATTTTAGTTTTGTTACTATATTTTCAATCTGCTTGTTAAATAAATGACCACCTAGTTATGCTAAAACTTTTGTTTTGTTAATCTGCATCAATTATATAGGGTACATACGCTAAGCTTGGACTTAAACAAGGATGGTTTTGTGCTTCTCTTAGTCAGCCATCATCAAGGTAAAATTCGCAAAATTAGTCATAATCCTAAATCACAGACACTGCTTCCATGGTGCTTGTCTTTTGTGATATTTACTGTCTATTGTTGTCATGGGCATCATAGGGAGCGGTCACCACCATGCAGTCCGCACCCGCAGGAAAGGAAAGCAACAATCGGTGCCAAGGCTAGGAGGAAAGAGAGGATTAGTTGCTATCCAAGGCTAGGAGGAAAGATAGGATTAGTTGCTATTGTTAGTCCTTAATTCTAGGAGCCGATTGGCTCTAGTCATGCCGGCCAATGGCTATATATAGCCCCTGTACTCGGCAGTTGGAGGGGAAGGAATTATCAAACCAATCTCTCTCTCTTGCAATGACTCTCAAGCGCCTAGGGCTGCTACCCTAGAACCAAGCCTACGGCAGAGGGTATAACCTCGCCGGAGAAGACAGCTATCCCCATGGACCGAAGGTCCATGACACCTGGTATCAGCTCCAGGTTATCCTCACCACCACCAGCCGCCCATCCCTCACCACCACCAGCCGCCACGCCATCAGCCGCCGCAACGCCCTCCCACCCGCCCTCTCCAACTCCAGATGCATTCACTCGGTTCGAAGAGAGTTTTGGCCGTTTTACAGAGAAGTGGGATCAGTTCGTTGTGATGTTCCACCGCTACAAGGAGAAGACAGAGAAGGAACTCCAAGTAGCGGTGCGGCTTCAGGCAGCAGCGCGAGGGTTCCTGACACGCCGCCAGGTACAGTCCCTTCGTGGGGAGAAGCACCTTGCTGTGGCCTCCAGGGCCACCCCATGGCCGTCATCACATGAGCAGGCCGTGGTGCGCCTGCAAGCCGCAGTGCGCAGCTTCCTTGTTAGGCGGGCGGTGCGGAAGCTGCACTTGCTGATCAGCTCATCGCTGCACCAACTCGCAGCCTGCGCGCCCAACCACCAGGTCTCGTCTATACTTTTGAACCCCCTGCACGGCCAAAGAGGGTCGTCTCCTTCATTCGGGCACTTGCCTTGGTGCTGGACAGACCCAACATAAGAACGGGGTGATTCCTCCTCCACCTTTCATCCAACGTGAAGTCCGCAGTTCAGCTCTTTCCTTGGGATCCAGGAGGACAGGAGGACATCGCTGCAGTTCAAATTTATATTTTAGTTCCACAATTATTTTGTATTTCCGTCTTAAATAATAAAGGTAAGCCGAGATGTAAAAGGCTTAACCTTAAGTCGTGTCAGGTAAGTCTATGGCAGCTCGAGGATGAGCTAGTCCTCAAGGGAGGGGGAGATGTAATGTGCATCATAGGGAGCGGTCACCACCATGCAGTCCGCACCCGCAGGAAAGGAAAGCAACAATCGGTGCCAAGGCTAGGAGGAAAGAGAGGATTAGTTGCTATCCAAGGGTAGGAGGAAAGATAGGATTAGTTGCTATTGTTAGTCCTTAATTCTAGGAGCTGATTGGCTCTAGTCATGCTGACTAATGGCTATATATAGCCCCTGTACTCGGCAGTTGGAGGGGAAGGAATTATCAAACCAATCTCTCTCTCTTGCAATGACTCTCAAGCGCCTAGGGCGGTGTCATGGACCTTCGGTCCATGGGGATAGCTGTCTTCTCCGGCGAGGTTATACCCTCTGCCGCAGGCTTGGTTCTAGGGTAGCAGCCCTAGGCGCTTAAGAGTCATTGCAAGAGAGAGATTGGTTTGATAATTCCTTCCCCTCCAACTGCCGAGTACAGGGGCTATATATAGCCATTGGCCGACATGACTAGAGCCAATCGGCTCCTAGAATTAAGGACTAACAATAGCAACTAATCCTATCTTTCCTCCTAGCCTTGGATAGCAACTAATCCTCTGTTTCCTCCTAGCCTTGGCATCAATTGTTGCTTTCCTTTCCTGCGGGTGCGGACTGCATGGTGGTGACCGCTCCCTATGATGCCCATGACATCTCCCCCTCCCTTGAGGACCAGCTCGTCCTGGAGCTGCCATAGACTTACCTGACACGACTTAAGGTTAAGCCTTTTACATCTCGGTTTACCTTTATTATTTAAGACGGAAATACAAAATAATTGTGGAACTAAAATATAAATTTGAACTTCAGCTATGTCCTCCTGGATCCCAAGGAAAGAGCTGAACTGCGGACTTCACGTTGGATGAAAGGTGGAGGAGGAACCAGCCCGTTCTTATGTTGGGTCTGTCCAGCACCAAGGCAGGTGCCCGAATGATGGCCGTGCAGGGGGGCTGCATACCCAGATCTCGACTTCTGCAGGGGTTCAAAAAGTATAGACGAGACCTGGTGGTTGGGCGCGCAGGCTGAGAGTTAGTGCAGCGATGAGCTGATCAGCAAGTGCAGCTTCCGCACCGCTCGCCTAACAAGGAAGCCGCGCACTGCGGCTTGCAGGCGCACCACGGCCTGCTCATGTGATGACGGCCATGGGGTGGCCCTGGAGGCCACAACAAGGTGCTTCTCCCCACGAAGGGACTGTACCTAGCGGCGTGCCAGGAACCCTCTCGCTGCCGCCTGAAGCCGCACCACTGCTTGGAGTTCCTTCTCTGTCTTCTCCTTGTAGCGGTGGAACATCACAACGAAC
This sequence comes from Zea luxurians, assembly GCA_029449295.1. Classification (NCBI taxonomy): domain Eukaryota; kingdom Viridiplantae; phylum Streptophyta; class Magnoliopsida; order Poales; family Poaceae; genus Zea; species Zea luxurians. The sequence goes on along the minus strand of JAOPSE010000010.1, from coordinate 9,610,752 downwards.
TGATCCCACTTCTCTGCGAAACGGCCAAAACTCTCTTCGAGCCGAGTGAATGCATCTAGAGTTGGAGAGGGCGGGTGGGAGGGCGTTGCGGCGGCTGATGGCGCGGTGGCTGGTGGTGGTGAGGGATGGGTGGCTGGTGGTGGTGAGGATAACCTGGACCTGATACCAGGTGTCATGGACCTTCGATCCATGGGGATAGCTGTCTTCTCCGGCGAGGTTATACCCTCTGACGCAAGCTTGGTTCTAGGGTAGCAGACCTAGGCGCTTGAGAGTCATTGCAAGAGAGAGAGATTGGTTTGATAATTCCTTCCCCTCCAACTGCCGAGTACAGGGGCTATATATAGCCATTGGCCGGCATGACTAGAGCCAATCGGCTCCTAGAATTAAGGACTAACAATAGCAACTAGTCCTATCTTTCCTCCTAGCCTTGGATAGCAACTAATCCTCTCTTTCCTCCTAGCCTTGGCACCGATTGTTGCTTTCCTTTCCTGCAGGTGCGGACTGCATGGTGGTGACCGCTCCCTATGATGCCCATGACAGGCTGCTACCCTAGAACCAAGCCTGCGGCAGAGGGTATAACCTCGCCGGAGAAGACAGCTATCCCCATGGACCGAAGGTCCATGACAATTGTCTAGGAGACTAGGGTCTAGGAATAATGGTGTATCGTATCTTGATCACATTCAATATACATTTGACTTCAGGCTGCAGGAGTGCCATATTTGTCATTTTGTCACTCTCTAACTGTAGTGACTAATTCATTTTGTGTTTTTTATTGCTCCAAATCACCAGTTCACCACCATCCTTTGCATTCTGAATTTACAATTTGGGAGACCAGCTGTTTTTTTGGAGTATTATTTACAATACTAGATATTCTAATTCTGTCACTCTCGTGTATCTTCCAGGTTTCCCATTTCTCCTTTTGTGTTTAAAGGATAAACCAGATTGCTTTGTTTCAGGAACCTTGCTCAAATTGCAAAAGTAAAGATCATGAAAAGAGTTGGTAGCCTCTGGGAGGAACTTCACATTCATCACAGGTAAACGTAGGCGATTTTTTTCTGTTATGGGTCCTAGTTCAGAGGGGAATAACCAACGCCGGAAAGATAGCCGGACAGTCGGCTGGGGGGAGACTAGAGTAGAGAGAGGTGTTAGATTAAACTTCTTTGATTGATTCCCCCTTAAGGAGGTACAACTCATCCTTATATAGATAGGAAGACTTGGCCCCCAAGTAACTAACTCAATCTTATCTTTTAGAACGAAACCAGCGCACATTTGCGCCCAGAGAAGCCCTCCACGTCACCATGATGCATATCATCCGTAGGATCTTGATCGAACAGTAAGACCTTTCTCGAAGATTGTCCTCAGTCCTCTGCTATATAAAAAGAAGAAAATGAGTGGAGTCTCACATCGCCAGTCTGCCAAGCAAACAGTCTGCCAGGCAAATTACCAAAGACCAAAGGAGACTCGCGGAAAGAAAATAGAGTAAAAAAGATAAAAAGAAGAAAGAGGAAGAGTCACAGTTGTTCAACATGCATCTCTGAACATCCTCTGCTATATAAAAAGAAGAAAATGAGTGGGGTCTCACATCGTACCAGTCTGCCAAGAAAAATATTAAAGACCAAAAAGACCCCACAGAAAGAAGAGAGATAGCAAAAAAGAGAGAAAAAAGGAACACAAAGAGTCACGGTTGTTCAACATAAAAAACAAAGATATCCTTGGTGATCCAGGAGTGCAGCAGGGGGAAAGAGGTACGAACCGAACCTTAACAAAACATTTGCATGTAGATTATCAACAAAAAAGAATACAATAACCATTTGAAATAACTAATTATTTTCATATGATATTCATTGCCCACTCGTAATTTTTACCAATAATAAAAGACAAAACACCATCTTGGTTCCATAGCCTTGCCATTTGCTTCTCGAGAGGCATCTCCATATTCCCTTCGCCAGCTTAAGAAAAATATAAAGTTCCAACAATTATGCAATCTTTTCCTTCTTCAAGTCCTAATATTGTACTAACTGCAAGGTGTAGGAAAAAGGTTACCTGAACTCTCTCCATGCATAAATAAAAACATGCCGTATGAATAGCTTACATGGAAAAATATAATTGTACCATCAAAACATCTTTCGAAGGTACACAATAGCAGTCCTAGTGACCTACTCTCTACAGTCAGTCAGTCACAGATAAGTGACCTTTTGCAATTGTTTTAGGCCAACCATTTCAAACATAGGCTGCATATTTGTTGCCGACTCCTCGCTGGTGAGTCCGTAACCTTGGTTTCCTGGTGTCCTTCAATGGGGAGTGGAGAGGGAGATTGGAGTGGCGCAAGGTGTATGGAAGAAGAGGGCGCTGATCACCCAGATCTCCTGCGCCGGCGTCGTGCCTGGCCAGGATGATCCCAGGTGATCTTGCCCAAACAAAAGGGAGATCTTATTCCTGGTTTCCTTATTACAGCTGATGGCCAGCCGCCTTTATAGCCATAGGCGGTCTGGATCATCTCAGGATAGACATATCTACTGCTACTATTTAGCCACATAAAAAGGAACTAACCTATTGTTTAGGAACTGCTACTATTTAGCCATATAAAAAGGAACTAACCTATTATTTAGGAACTGATTAAACATAAACTATTCCTGACTTATCTCTTCTCCTTATTAGGCACTGGTCTCTTTTCTTGGCGCCTCTTTCTTATTTCTGCGCCTTGTGAATTGGCGGCCCACAAAAGCATCTATAACATTTCCCTCCTCTCCGTCAAACAACTCGTCCTCGAGTTGTATTTCTGGATATCTTCTCTTGAACTCATTACATTGTTCCCATGTAGCATCAGCCGGCTCACGTCCAAGCCACTGGACCAGTAGCTCCCAGACACCTCTATTTAAATGAGCCTTCACTACTTGTGCTGGAACCGGAAGTACCTTGCCATGCAGAATCGTTGGTAAGGGTACTGGTGCGGATGGGGGCACCCCTTGGAATTTCTTGAGAAGTGCCACATGGAAAACATCATGGATTCTTGCATTGGTTGGCAGTTGTAGCTAATAGGCGACCTCTCCGATGCGTTGCAGAATTTGATATGGCCCATAGAACTTAGGTCCTAATTTGGATGTTGCTGCTGGAGTGACACCCACTGTCGACCTTTGGTGCAGACGCAGCCAAACCCAATCGCCGACAGCATACTGCACATCTCGACGGCCACTGTCCTGCGCCTGCTTCATTGTTACCTGAGCTTGGATTAGCCTTTGTTTGATGTCTGCTAAGAAAACATCTCGATCCTGAAGTTGCTGATCGACGGCAGCTACTCTGGCTGTCCCAGGTGTATAAGAAAGCATTGTTGGAGGGTCCCGGCCATATACAATCCTGAATGGAGTGCACTTGACCGCAGTCTGGTATGACGTATTGTAACAAAATTCAGCCCATGGAAGCCATTGTAACCAAGTTTTTGGCCGATCACCTGCCAAGCAGCGTAAGTACATCACAATAATTCTGTTAACCACTTCCGAATGTCCATCGGTCTGGGGGTGAAACGCGGAACTAAGTAACAACTTGACCCCAGCAAGGTGAAAAAGCTCGGACCAGAAGGCACTAGTAAACATTGTATCTCTATCACTTACAATTGAGCATGGAATACCATGAAGGCGCACAATCCCTTCGAAAAATGCCCTAGCCACGGTCACTGCGGTATATGGATGGCCAAGAGGAATAAAGTGGGCGAACTTAGAGAACCTGTCGACCACTGTTAACACCACTGTCTTGCCACCAACCTTAGGAAATCCTTCAACAAAGTCCATGGAGATGTCGTTCCAAATTTCCGATGGTACCGGCAGGGGTTGCAGTAGGCCTGCTGGATGTAGATGCTCAGTTTTATTCCGTTGGCAAGTGGCGCACGCTTGCACAAATTCTCTGACCCGTCGTAAGGCCTGCGGGCTGTAGAAGGATGCTCTCCATCGATGTACAGTCTTCTCAATGCCCTCGTGACCACAATTGTGTGCTGCTGCCAGGATTTCTGTCCAAACTGCTGAAGGGTCCGGGATGAAGACCTTCCCTTGAAATAGTAGCAGACCATCAGCTTCCGTCCATCCTGATTTTGCAGTTCCCGCTGTAATGGCAGCCCGCAAGCTTAAGACCTGTGGGTCGGTGGCAGCTTCATTGCGAAGGGTGTCAAACAGCTGAAAATGTGGTGCCGAGATGCTGTTAATTTCTGCGGTGTCTTCGTCGCGTCGAGACAAGGCATGTGCTGCACCATTCAATTTGCCCGGCCTATACTCCACTGACAGATCATATCCAAACAATTTGCTGACCCATGTATGTTGCGGTATTGTAGACAGCCGTTGATCCAGGAGGAATTTAAGGCTATAGTGATCTGTCCGTACCAGAAAAGTTCTTCCCCATAAATATGGTCTCCAATTCCTCACTGCTTTAACTAAACCAATCAATTCCCGCTCATACGCTGGTAATTTCTGATGATGTGGTGCTACAACACGGCTGAAATATGCAATGGCCCCATCTCCTTGATGAAGGACTGCTCCAAAACCAGTCCCTGATGCATCACAGTCCAGCATAAACTGTTTAGAAAAATCTGGCATCTGTAACAGTGGTGCTGATATAAGGGCTTGCTTGAGTTGAAGAAATGCCTCCTCTGCCCTTTCCGACCAACGAAACGCCTCACACTTGAGAAGAGCCGTGAGGGGTGCAGCTATGGTCCCATAATCTGCTATAAACTTGCGGTAATAGCCAGTGAGACCCAAGAAACCTCGAAGCGCCTGAATAGACCGAGGGCGCGACCAAACTTCTACTGCTGCCACCTTATCCAAATCCATAGAAACGCCCTGAGCTGAGATAACATGACCCAAGTAAGCGACTGATGTTTTGCCAAAGGAACACTTGGACTGTTTGACTGATAACTTGTTTGCTCGGAGTGCTGTAAATACTTCCCTGACATGCTGTAAGTGCGCTGCCCAGGAAGAGCTGAATACCAGAATATCATCGAAGAAGACCAGGACAAACTTCCGGATGAAGGGTTTCAGGACATCATTCATGAGGGCCTGAAATGTGGACGGTGCGTTGGTGAGGACGAAGGGCATGACTGGAAATTCGAAGTGACCTCGATGAGTGCGGAACGCTGTCTTCTCAATATCATCTGGGTGCATGCGTACTTGGTGATATCCACTGCGGAGGTCCAACTTTGTGAAGAAGCAGGCACCGTGTAACTCATCCAAGAGTTCGTCGACCACCGGAATGGGAAACTTGTCCTTGACTGTTTTGGTATTGAGGGCCCGATAGTTAATGCAGAAACGCCAGGATTTATCAGCTTTCTTCACAAGTAACACTGGAGAAGAGTAGGCCGATGTGCACTCCCGAATGATGCCTTGCTGCAACATGTCTTCGCACTGGCGTTCGATCTCGTCTTTCAACAATTGGGGGTATCTGTAGGGCCGAACTGCAACTGGTGGCGTCCCTGGCAGCAGCCTGATGTGATGGTCGTGACGCCGAGGTGGCAGAAGGCCACGTGGTTCAGTGAAGATGTCGGCGTAGGACTGCAGTAATGCCTGTAGTAGTTCGCGGGGTTCGGACAGGACTGCGCACTGAGTATGTGGCGCACCCAGTCCTACCCAACGCACCTTGCGTCCCAGGCGCCAGAACTCCATGGATAAGGCGTTGAAGTTCCACAATATGGGTCCCAATGACCGAAGCCACTGGACCCCCAGGACAATGTCAAAGCCGGCCAGAGGAAGACCGTAGCAGGTGATGTGGAAGGTCTCCTCAGCAATAGCAATTCGGAGCTTGGAATATATCCCACTGCTGGCGACGTTGTCCCCGTTTGCTACCTTGACGGAGAGACCCGGTCTTGGTGTGACTTGGAGGCCCAGCTGGGTGGCCACAGCTTCCCGGATGAATGTGTGGGTAGAGCCTGTGTCCACCAACGCCACCAATGTCCGATCCTTGACCCTGACCTGAAGCTTCATGGTGCTGCTGATGTCAATGCCCGTGAGGGCATGACGAGAAATGCCCAGGTCCTCCGTTGCTGCATCTTCCTCCATGTCGTTGTCCATTTCCAGCAAGATACCCCCCTGGCGGTGCACTTGTGATCAGCCGAGTACTTCTCGTTGCAGTGGTAACATTCTCCACTTGCCCGTTTCGCTGCTAATTCTTCTGGTGTTAGACGTCTGAAACGCGGCCGATTTGTAGCAGCCGGCCTGGCCCCCGGTCCTGAACCAGTCCCTTTGATGGCGGACGGGTTCCGGTGACTTTGTCTATCTCTGAGTGCTGCAATGTTCTCCTCCTTGCGCTCATAAGCACGGGCCAGACTCATTGCTGTCTGCAGGTTTGTTGGGGCCATCAACTCGACATCAGTGCGGAGGGGATCTCCGAGACCTGCTGTAAACATGTTCACCTGCTGCATAGGAGACAAGTCATCACAGCGACAAAGCAAGACTGAAAACTGTCGCTGATATGCCTCCACGATGCCTGTCCTATAAAGGGCTTTCAGTTCTGCTAGGCCATTGGATCAGATGGGTGGTCCAAACCTCATGTGGATGTAGTCAACAAATCTCGCCCATGACAGAATGCCATGATCACGTTCCAGGGCATAGTACCACTCGGTTGCTGCTCCCTCCAAGTGTAATGATGCTAGCCAAACTTTTTCTTCCGCCATGGTTCGCATCCCTCGGAAATAGATGTTGCACTTGTTGATCCATGTCAATGGATCTGATTCGCCGTCGAAGGATGGAAAGTTGGGTCGCGGTGGACGGCCGCCGCCCTCCTCGTCACACCCCGACCGCGACCATAGCGCCATCTGGTCGGCCATAACGATCCGAGCGGCTGTAGAATTCGCTGCCCCCATCACTGCGCCCGCGACGTGGGGCCTGACGGCCACCATTGTTGCTGTCGTGGTCGCCATGGTGTGGTGGTCCGTCAGCGTCGTCAATCTCCGTGATTTCCTCCAGCTGGACGCCGTCGGGTGGAACCGTTTCCACCCGCGCCAATCGACGATCATGGGTGTCCAGCCGATCATTCATGGTTGTCAGCTAACCCAACATCCTGTTCATTGCGTCCATGAGGAAGTCCAGCTTCTGTTCCGTGCTTTTGTCTTCAGGATCGGGCATGATGCTGGACATGATTGTCGCTGCGTCTGCTGAATCTGATACCAAATTGTTACCGACTCCTCGCTGGTGAGTCCGTAACCTTGGTTTCCTGGTGTCCTTCAATGGGGAGTGGAGAGGGAGATTGGAGTGGCGCAAGGTGTATGGAAGAAGAGGGCGCTAATCACCCAGATCTCCTGCGCCGGCGTCGTGCCTGGCCAGGATGATCCCAGGTGATCTTGCCCAAACAAAAGGGAGATCTTATTCCTGGTTTCCTTATTACAGCTGATGGCCAGCCGCCTTTATAGCCATAGGCGGTCTGGATCATCTCAGGATAGACATATCTACTGCTACTATTTAGCCACATAAAAAGGAACTAGCCTATTGTTTAGGAACTGCTACTATTTAGCCATATAAAAAGGAACTAACCTATTATTTAGGAACTGATTAAACATAAACTATTCCTGACTTATCTCTTCTCCTTATTAGGCACTGGTCTCTTTTCTTGGCGCCTCTTTCTTATTTCTGCGCCTTGTGAATTGGTGGCCCACAAAAGCATCTATAACAATATTACCTTTTATTCAGAGTAGTAAATACACTTGCATGAATTAAAATATGATGGATGGAAGAATCCACTTTTCCTTTAATATTAGGTATATATATATCCGGGAAAATGGTATGAGTATTTTTGTTTCTCAATGTAGTTCCATAAAAATATATTTTTGCTCACTGTCTCCAATCACCAAAAAAATTTAGGGCAAGATTTAGTACCATCCACTTGATCACTATAAATATGTACCTCATCCAACCCACTGACAATATAATACATACATACATAACAGAAAATTAACTACCCAAGCCCATAGCTAACCAATGGCCCTTTTGAGAGCGCGCCAACGGCGCACCATGCTTTCTAGTCTAATCTAATCCCAAGTAACTAACTCAATCTTATCTAATTTAATCCCAAGTAACTAACTCAATCTTATCTAATCTAATCTTTATCCACTAATCATAACCCTGAGCCTATCCCTATGGCTTCCATGCTCTGGGCTACCGCCCCATGACATTCCTCCACCCTTTGAAGACAGCTTGTCCTTGAGCTGTAATAGGGTGCATGGCAACAGCCTTGCTGTCTATCTTGATCTGCACGTGAAAGTGCAACCCTAACTAGAAGCCTTTTACATCTCGACTTTAATTTATTTGCAAATAAAATAAAGAACCTAACATATGTCAAGGTTGGTTCCCCTGGATCCCATGGGAACAACCTCGTCCAGGCTGCAAAGGCCAAGACGTGGCAGCTCACCAGTCCTATGGCCGGAGCTGCCGCGCGTTCTAGTGGAGACAATGCCACCCAACCAGACATGTTCTTGTTGTACACATGGCTATAGATCAGGACGGTGAACTGGAGTGGAGGATCGGCCAACCCTGCTGAAGCCCTTGCCTCCCCATGTGTTGTCTTGTTCAACGCGCAATATCGATGCAAGTTGTTGTGCCAGGGAACGACGGACCGCAGCCTCAGCCGCGTCGTCGCTTGACGTGCTTGATGCTGCGCCAAGACTGATCGGCCGCCAGACTCCACCTTTGCCGCGAGTAGATCACGAAGTTGGAGGATAGTAGATCGGGCTTGCTCCACGAGCGAGCTCCTCACGCCAGGTCTGTCATCGTCCATGGCAGAAGTCATGGGAAGACTCACTATACCAGATGTTATGGGTCCTAGTTCATAGGGGGATAACCAGCACTGGGAAGATAGTCGGGCGGAGTCGGCTTTGGGGGAAACTAGAGCAGAGAGAGGTATTAGATTAAACTTCCTTGATTGATTCCCCTTTAAGGAGATACATCTCATCCTTATATAGATAGGAAGACTTGCCCCCCAAGTAATTAACTCAATCTTATCTAATCTAATCCTAAGTAATTAACTCAATCTTATCTAATCCAATCCCAAGTAACTAACTCAATCTTATCTAATCTAATCACAATTAACTAACTCAATTTTATCTAATCTAATATTTATCCACTAATCCTAACCCCGAGCCTATCTCTATGGCCTCCATGCTCTGGGCTGCCGCCCCATGACATTTTCTCTCCTATGCATTATGTTGTAATCCTACAATATGGTATGAAGACCAAAGCTTCTTGCTTGAACTTGGGAAATCATTGTTCTGTTATATTTGTTCATCATTCCATCATACTGCTCCGGCATCTGTATTTCTTTTGGGCAGTAGATGGGTTTTTAACCTCTGCATTTGTACCTCTTGCAGCATTCGGTCCATCGTGTGTCTGAATTTGCCTAGTTTTTCTGGAGGTTTGAATCCTTGGGGCACACCTGGCACGAGGAGAGCAGAAGATGTGAGTTTCGATGTCTTTGTTTCTGTGAACTGAACATGCATAATTTGCAAGCCATGGAGATTAGTTGACAAATCTATTATGGCAATGTGCAGAGGGAGTTCACTGCACCTTTTGTCGACGATGGACTTCTTGAGGTTGTTGGCTTCCGTGACGCCTGGCACGGGCTGGTCCTGCTGGCCCCTAATGGACACGGCACTCGCATTGCCCAGGTATGAATTGCTTCTGCTACCTCTTCCTCCTGATGGAAATCCTTACATCTCAGAAAGGTGAACTCAGGCCCATCATGGTTTTGTGGTACACTAAAACGGGGTCAGTCTTCCCATCTAAATCTGATTTCACCATCCTGTTTCACAGGCCCATAGGATCCGCTTTGAATTCCACAAAGGCGCAGCAGTCCACACGTTCATGAGGGTTGACGGAGAGCCATGGAAGCAGCCCCTTCCCAAGGACGATGACACGGTTGTGGTGGAAATCTCTCACCTTGGGCAGGTCACCATGCTAGCAAATGAGCCATGCAGATCCAAGAGCGTCAACGACCAGTCGTCACTGTTGCCGGCGCACGACAGTCATGGTGATGACAAGGATATCGCTGAGGAGGACGAAGACGAGTGGGAGGACGGCAGGAGGAAGTTTGGGGCGGCAGATACATTTAAGATTCCTGACGAGATTGACATTGCTCATTTCAGTTGAGCTTTGACTAGTGCATCGTCGTGTGCGTTCTGATCATACGAGTATGGTTTGGTTTATAACCATCTCCTTTCTTTTGATTTCATATATTTGCGATATGATTGTTGCAGCCATGTATAAGTGAATCCTAGGTAACCAAGTGCTGCGTTGCTATATATGACCAATGTATGTATAGATTCAGTGGAACGGTAAAAACACGCGAACTCTACAGTTTTCTCCTTTTGTTGTTACCAGTTCAATTGAAGAATATAGCGGGTGTTTGGTTTCGGTAATCACTCTATTCAAAATATTCAAAATAAGGTGATACATTATGGGTCCATTATCAAGGGGTGTTTGGTTTAAGCAATCACTCCATTCTAAATAAGTTGGTGTATCATAGGTCCATTCCTTAAATTCGATGGGATAACTCTATTCCTCATATCTAGTTAATCATGGATCAACTCATTATATTTCACAAACTAAACAAAAAGTGAGCAGTAAGAAGATGGACTAATTCATTTCTCAAACTAAACACCCAACAAATTTAGTGGGATGACCTCATTTCTCATATTAATACTAATTAACTATGAGAAATAAGATATTGATGGATCAACTTATTTTATTCTATAAACCAAACAAAAAAAATGAGGAGTGCTGTAAACCCTAAATATGACATTAATGAAGTTAGCAGTGCTTTTATTGTGTAATACCCAATTTGTAAGAAAATATTAAAGGAGAAATTATTTCCTTTATATATATATATGTTATCTCTATTTACCATCACATGTGAACATCTCATTTAAAAACAAATAGTTAACAAAGGACATGCCACTAAATTGTGCATCATGATGGAGTTTTGCTTGTTTGTGCACTTGATAATAAAATAATAATAATAGAAATATAATAATGAGGTTGAAAAATTTGAATTTAAACCAAAGGTGCACTTTAGGGAATTGAGAACAATATAAAGAAAATAGGGAATAAATATTATGCAACACAAGATAAATTTATAAATAAATAAATTTATCACATTTTGGGTATGTCCAAATTGTACTCTTAATCTGAGGATAATTTATCACAGTATTGAATTTGAAATTTGAATTCAAAATGAGAAGGAAAAACAAATCAGAAAAAGAAAAAAGAAAATGAAATAAAAAGGAAAGCTTACCTGGGCCCTCAACCCTCACCTCGGCCCATTCCCCTCTTGATTCCGCGCAGCCCAGTTCCGAGGATCAGCGCCGACATGTGGACCACCACTGTCAGTTGCGCGCGCCCAGCTACACTGACGAAAGGGACCCACTAGCCAGTCGTCCGATCGAGCGTCCGCCGTCGAGCGCTCACAGACTCCGTGACCCCACCTATCACCTATTTACCGCGCGACTCAAGGTCTCTCTATCGGGTGGGTCCTCCCTGTTAGTTTCACCCCCAACTGCTTCGCGAGGACCTCGGCGGAGCTTGCGGTCACGATCGCGGCGTGCCCAGCTACACTGACGAAAGGGACCCACTAGCCAGTCGTCCGATCGAGCGTCCGCCGTCGAGCGCTCATAGACTCCGTGACCCCACCTATCACCTATTTACCGCGCGACTCAAGGTCTCTCTGTCGGGTGGGTCCTCCCTGTTAGTTTCACCCCCAACTGCTTCGCGAGGACCTCGGCGGAGCTTGCGGTCACGATCGCGGCGTGCTTGGTGCGAGTCCGACCCATCCCAGGGGTATAAGACCTAGCGTCGCCATTCCTTACCCCTTCCTCTCCTCCCTTTCTCTCCAATTTCTAGTCAGGCACCACTAGAGATAAGGCGACACCGGGTCTGCGTCGGTTGCCACCGTCAGACCACGGGTTCATCGCCATAGAAGCATGAAGATCGGGCTAGGAGGCTTCGTAGCATCACCGGCGCACTGGTGTGCACGGAAGGGGGGAGATCGACCACCAAACCGACGACAATTTCTCGTTAGAGCTCAGCGACCGCGCCAATTCGCACTTCACCGCGGACCGGTCTCCTGTGTGCGCCACCCTCAGTGAGTAGAGGTTTCCCTATTTCGATTTGCTCGGTGCTACCTTTTGCAACCAGGCGATTGAAGTTTAGTGCAGTAGTTCGGGTGATCGTAGTGGCCGGAGATGGGCGTCGCCATGTAGCTCTCGTGCCGCCGTTCCGTGGGGGAGGAAAGGTAGAAGATGTACCTGTGCGGTTCGATCGTTGTTGAACGGCCGAGATCGATTGATAGGATACCCCTTCGCGCGATTATATCATGGCCGTAGGATCTCTGATGGATGTCGTAGATCAGATCTAGGGTACCCCCTTATGTTCATTAAATACGGGCGGTCCAATTGGGATCGGGCGATCGTAACTGGATTCGGTGTTCATAACACGTCGAACCGTAGGATCTAGATCCAAGGATTCGCGTGGCATACCGGTTCACGGTGGGACAGATCTAATCTGCACCGTCCACTTGCGATCGTGCGGCCGAGAACATAGGATACCCTTTTGGCATTGAAAACTTGTAAAAGAGACCCTCTATTTTTATAAAATAAACCCGCAGTCCTGGCGACTGAGGATCTTAGTCTTAAGGATTTTTACGCTAGGGCCCCTGCGTTTCTGTTTATTATACGTGCAGTCCAGGGAATGGAAAATCAGAGAAATTGATTTAGAAAATGAATTTTTAATATAAAAACAATTCCTAGAACTTGTTTAATTCATATAAAATTCATACTTAGTCCAAATTGGTCCATTCTGTGGCAGAACGTCCCAAGTTATTGGGTCCACATGCACCTGCCCTTGTCTCAAAGACCTCAAACGGCTATGCATGTGCACTAGATAACTTAACAGGATCTGTCCGAGTGTCCCAAGGACCCCAGATACAACCAAGATCGCAAGATTAAGTAAACACAAATCACACAACAACATTTTGCAGCGGAATTTCTTTATTATAAAAAGTTACAGGTTACAACAAATTTACATTATAATTATCGGAGTGATTACAAAGTGATTCAAAGGAATAAACTTTGAAATGTTATAAATTATTTATAAGTTTGAAATATATATGCTAGCTCAATGACAATCCTCAATAAGAAGTATAGAAGAGCTACTTTAACCTATAAGAGGGTCGTGCCCACCGTCGCTTAACACCATCCACAGTAGCACAAATCTAGTACCTTCAACAATATGGGTTCGAAAACCCTGAGTACAGAGTGTACTTTCGCAAGTCTTACCTGACTAAGGAAATAGACTCTCAAGGATATGCTGGATTTGGGAATCAAGAAAAGGCTTTTAGCAAGAATCAACATTAATAGTTTGCAGAAAGCTTACTAAAATGAGTCTTTACTTTCAACATTTTAATGCTAGATTAAGTATTAATAGACCTTGTTTGCATCTAGTCTAATTTCATCATCACATTAATCAATACAACATGATTTTTGCTCATTATGATTCCATCCATGACTTAGATTGCAGGTCAGTGACCAAGTCTTCATATCCGAGAAGTAACGGTGATCCGAATCGATTAATACCTAGTTGGGGATCTCCAACCACACGACATATGTAACACTTGACCCTTGCATATGTCAACTCGCCACTGGGTTTCTGAAGACTAGAATGTGTTTACGCCAACCGAGAGCACAGATACTCCACCGTCTAGCCTCTTGCCATGGAGGGTACACGCTACTCTCGCCATCTCTCCAGTCCCATTGTGTGGTGGCCTTTCCGGTATTGGTCCGACCGAGGCAAAGCTTACCCTTGACGAGGCATGTGGCCAGTTAAAAGGTCCTCGATCATCAAGCCTACATTCCCTATAATCCTTAATCAACCTAGGTAGAACATCACCTGTTCCTAGCCCAAGTCTCGATTTAAGTACTTCCATCCTTAGGATTGTTTGTGTTCCTTAGGATGAAAAGAGCATTATAGGGAACTTTTAGTAAGATCCCACCATGCTTCCAATGAAAATATTCTTGCAGGCAGAAGCCATCCTTGCTCAGGATAACCCCTGAGCTAGGCATTAGTGCAAAGGACAAACTCTATCCGCAAGATTTACCTCTAGGCAGGGCTAAGCAATTTTTGTAAACAATATTTGATACTTCACCTGAAGGATCTATAAAAGGAATGGATCTTAAGGTAGCTGTTGGGGACTTGTTCTCAAATGCTTTGAATTAAGAACAAGACAACACAAAATATTAAATGTTAATGTCCTTCGTCCTTCGAAGCATTATTTCCCTTAGGATATAATGATCTTCAGACGAAGGTTATGAAGGACACATCTTCATCAATGCGATATATGCTAATAAAAGAAGAAGCATATAAAATATAAGAGACAAGATAAACAATCATATAACATTATTAATTCATTATCATTGTGTTATTCTAAAAAGACAGAGACAATATTGAATTACAGATGTACCTTTGACTCGATAGAAGGCAAAAAGTACAAGAGTGACGCAAAAGTCAGTACAAGTCAACGTGAATAGTACGGGGGTACTGTTCATCTATTTATAGGCACATGACACAGCCTGTGAGAGATTACATTCATGCCCTTTACATTTATTATTGACTTATATACAAATCTATGGGGACTAGATAGCATTTTCCTCTTTAAGTCGGTTCCTTTTTCTGCCATTTAGCTGAAGCTCCCCTGCGCGTAGCTTTGGAGCAACCACAACCTTCGTCGCGATCATGCTCTTCTCATCGTATATGCCTTTAACCTGAGTCCGAAGGTACCTGTCCATAAACCATGCTTGGAAGACATTGTTAAATTATGTTTTTGAGGACCTTCGCAGGATGAAGGCCCCCAACAGTAGCCCCTCGCAGTATTAATTTGTTTAAGATAACGAATTAAGACTGCGACATGGACGAAGGCCTTAAGCCGAAGGTCCGAAAAAACACCTTCCCTTTGCTAGAATAGCAACAGTCAATGACAGACGGGACCCCCCAATTTGGAGCATGCCGAGCGTATAAATAAGAACTCACACCAACCACATTTGGTACGCTGCTTATGCCATTTGCTTTGTTTTCTCAATTTTATAGCTCTTGCTTACTAACGCTTGCTAGTTTCTCAAGCTTCCTGAGCTTCGGTTTAAAAGACACATTTTTGTCATTTCCGAAGGAAAAAATGTCTCGAGACAAGAAGGTTGCTGCTGAGACGAAGCTAACTGAAAAGGAGAAGCTCTTTGAGGAAAAGAAGGCTGCAATTCCTTACATAGCTGGGTTTATCGAGTCAATGGCAAAATCGAATACAGAGAAGATTACTAAGGAAATACTGGAAGGCCTGTCTGAAGATATTGGTGACAGTGATGATTATGATGCTGAAAGCGGGGGAGAAGATTCTGAGGATCGGCCGTGGAGGCCGAGCCATACAATTTTTGGGAAATCAACGATAAAATAGAGTCATCTTGACAATATGAGGGGAAGATACTTTTGGGATATGTCTATTGTGAGAGTTGGTGGAGACAACAACGTCCCTGCCGCCGAGGAAGACGAAGTTGTGATTTACTGAAGCTTCTTTAAAGCTGGGCTTCGGTTTCTGTTGAGCAGGTTTGTAGTTGAAGTGTTGAAAATCTATCAGAATTACCTTCATTAGATAACCCCCGAAGCTATTATTAGAATGGGGATTTTTGTTTGGGCTGTGAAAAGCCAGGGACTGGAGCCAAGCGCAAAATGCTTTTGCAGTATGCACGAGCTTGTATATGAGACGAAGGCCATGGGCAAAGAACAATATCATAACAATTTTTGCTGTTATGGATTTATCGCCTGCCCCAACGCAAGCTACTCGGTGCCAACATACCGAAAAAGGTGGCCCGGGGCCTGGATGGAGGAACGGTTTTACGTGAAGAATGACTTGAAAGCAAGAGAAGATATTAAGGAAGTTATTATGCGTCCCATTTGGTCCCGCTTCGACCTCCGAAGGCCGAAGGTTGAAATTGACAAAGCCGCCAAAGCATGTCAGAAGGCATTTGGTACTGTCTACTTCTTTATTGGTACGAGAGATTTGGTTCAAGAGCACATAGCATACAGAGTATGGCCGCTTGTAGAGAGCTAGGAAATGCCGAAGGAGACGATCACCGAATCTAGTGAAGGTGAACTGGTCCGGCTGAAGTACACATTCAAATATGGGGATAAATTCGATGAACCAAACGATGACTGGCTAAAATGCATCGAAGTTACAAGTGATGAACTGCTTGGATCATATTCCAAGGCGGAAGACAATGCATTATCCACAGCCTTCGGAGGCTGGGGAAAAAAGAGATTGAACAGAGTTTTTGATGCCATTGGTTTCGTCTACCTCGACTACCGCTATCCACTGCAAGGTCAGGGAAAGAAGAGGAAAACTGCTACTTCGGCCACTCTAGACGAGCCTGCGTCGAAGGGTAAAAAGTTAAAGGTCCTTACCCACTGGCCACGCTATATTGAACCGGCCGTGGTGCCTGAGTTTGGTGGGGAGACTTCTCCAGCTGCTGAACCAAGAGAACCCACTCCTCCTACGCAGAAGGCTAAAGAGCCGGCTACAATGCCGAAGGCACCTTCGGTTGATTTAGCTGAGTCGAAGACTGATAAGGATAAGGCTGAAGAGTCAAATATTGGAGAAACAAAAGTGTTAGAAATTTTAAGCCCTTCATCAGTAGTAGTAGCCGAAGGCACAAAAAAGTTCTGTCGCAACTCCCAAGAGGAGAAGGATGGCCAATGTACTAGATGTGCTAGAAATAGTAAAGACTTTGAACTCTACTCCTTCAAGGAAAACTACCGAAGCTTCAAAAGCGCAAACCGAAGCTTGAACAAAGCCGACCGAAATTGAAGCTGCTGTAATCCAAGTTGACACCGAAGCTGGGCCTTCAGAGCCCGCTGAGAAAAAGCTGCGGAAATTGAAGAAAAGGCAACAGAACAAAAGGCCACAGAGCAAATTTTGCCTGAAAAGGTTGCCACTCCTGCTCCCAAAGCTTTAAAAGATAGCATTGATTACATCATCCACCATGCTTCAGGAAAGGGACTCTCTAAGGAAGAAGAACGAGAAGCTCAACATTATGCCCAAAAATTAAAATACCCGAAGGGGCATTAGTGTTTAATGGCAGCAGAGAGGAAGATTTTTTGTATTGTCTCCCGGATAGTAAAGAGATATCCGTCTGCCGGGAGATGGGTAGAAGCTTCAGATTTCCGAAGCTAGAAGATGGCCTTTCAATACTATCAAAGGATGAACTGGCTGACAACTTAGCATATAATAGCATAAAGGTATAAAAGTCAATTTTGTATTTGAAAACGAATTACTTCATTTGTTTATACTTAATCTTGTCCTCCTCTTGCAGGGCTTAATCCTTAGCAATGCCCTTAGAGCACAGAAAAACATTGAAAATGAAGGGTATACAATGGCTCTGAACAACCTTCGTTCAGAGGTGATTGAACTAAGGAACGAAGGCCTTGAAAAAGACAAGATATTAATTTCATTGGTAAACAAAGTAAAAGAAGATGAAGCTAGTTCCAAAGCTCAAACTGAGGCCCAAAAGAATGAAATCGAAGACCTTCGGAAACAATTAACAGAGGCCAAAGAAAAATGCGCTGTAGCTGAAGCTAACCGAGATGCCAGCGAATATTGGAAAACTATTTAGAAAAATAGTTCAAGAACTTCGCGCATCCAAGGAAAGATGTTTTGAAAAAATCTTTGGGCTACGTGGAGAAAATAAAGGCTAGCTTCGCCAACATGGGCGCCTATTCAAACGAAGATAACTTCATACGAGGCGACCCTGAGGGTGTTATCGAGTGGATCAGTGGAGAAGCCGAAGCTTTTGAGGAAATTTTATGTGATCGAGGGGATGTCTGCGCGTTCTCTGGTGCGAGATGAGTTTTAGCCATCCTGGAGAAGGCGGGTTGCGATCATGTCAAAACCCTGGCCCAGGTCGAAGCTGCCTTCTCCGTGGATGACACAAAAGATCCCTCAGCTGAAGCAAGCTTAGTGGGCGGAAAGTTTTTCACTGACATCTGGGAAAATGGTGGCCGAGAAATGGCTCACGAAATAATGAAGAAAAGTGAAAAAGATATTCATGACGCTTGAGAAGCAACGGAGAAAGCTGAGGAAACTGTAGAACGCGAGAGACGTTTAATGGCTTTTAGCTTCGTCGTTTGTTTTCGTGACTTCGAACTGATTGATTTTTTCTACCGCAGCTGAATTATCTCCTCCACCGGAGCCGTTCGACCCCCTGACCGACCCAGAAACGAAGAAAGCAATAGAAATTATCAACATGGTCGAAGCTATTGTTGATGAAGTTGTTAACAAATTGCTTAACAAAGTTGCAGAGAAGGTTCTGAAGGAGGACTAGTAATTATTGTAAAAACATTTTTAGGCTATTAATATAACATTTGCTGAACTAAGTCTATAATATTTGATGTGTATAGTTTTGAATCTATTATGTAAACTATTTTGCAATTTACTTCTTTGCGATGCATGAAACTTTTATATACATACCGCTTTTGAGCCTTCGGCGAAAAAACACCTTCCCTTCTTTTTATGCTTCGTAAAGAAGAATATTTATGCTTCGTGAGAATATCCACACTTCGTAAAGAACATCCAAGCTCCGTAACAACATCAATGCTTTGTAAACAATAGATCTCTTCTTCCACATCGAAGCCGATGAAGCTGTAATTCTCAGCTTACTTTGTGCCTTAGCACCTTTTCATTTTTGTAAAGCATTCTCTGAAGATCGACCTCATTTCCAATTCGTGTCATTGGTGTGATATGATGTATGATGTGATTGAAAGGGAATTAGGCTTACACCTAGTCCCTAATTAATTTTGGTGGTTAAATTGCCCAACACAAATAATTGGACTAACTAGTTTGCTCTAGTGTATAAGTTATACAGGTGCCAAAGGTTCACACTTAGCCAATAAAAGACCAAGTATTGGGTTCAACAAAAGAGCAAAGGGACAACCGAAGGCACCTCTGGTCTGGCGCACCGGACTGTCCGGTGTGCCACCGGACATGTCCGGTGCACCAGAGGACTCCAGCGCAAACTCGTCGTCTTCGGAAAATCCAGAGGCAACTCCACTATAATTCACCGGACTGTCCGGTGTACACCGGACAGTGTCCGGTGCTCCAAGGAAGAGCGGCCTCAGGAACTCGCCAGCTTCGGGAAACTGCAACGGCTGCTCCGCTATAATTCACCGGACATGTCCGGTGTACACCGGACTGTCCGGTGTAACTGCGGGGCAACGGCTACTTCGCGCCAACGGTCACCTGCAACAACAATTAATGCGCGCCAGAGCGCGCAGAAGTCAGGCACGCACGTAGTGGCGCACCGGACACTCTACAGTACATGTCCGGTGCGCCACCGGACATCTAGGCGGGCCCAGAAGTCAGAGCTCCAACGGTCAGAACCCAACGGCTTTGGTGACGTGGCTGGCGCACCGGACATGTCCGGTGTGCACCGGACTGTCCGGTGCACCATGCGACAGACAGCCCCACCAAACGGCTAGTTTGGTGGTTGGGGCTATAAATACCCCCAACCACCCACCATTCATGGCATCCAAGCTTTTTCAAACAACTTGAGTCTGTTGGGCGAGCGGTAGATAGGCAACTTTACCCAAACAGAATTAGTTGCAACCACTTGGGTAAAACATACAAAAATAGGTTTACCAACAAGTGGTCATTGGAAATTCATAGCACATAAGACGAGTGTGGATGTCGAACAACATCACAGTTAACTCGTGTTAGCCAGAGAATCCAAGTCCAATAAAAATGATATAGACTCGAAAAATCACCAGCGAAGGGATCTGTAAATGTTGACTTCGCGATCAATCCACTTTTTCAAGTACTAAGCATTGCTCGACTTGATCACACAGGTTAGAAAATCACATGTGAGGCATTCGAGACACGACTAGAACTGTGGTCAGGCTGTTACCAGTTAGCTGAGGATGGCAAAGTACCTCGGCCAACAATAATGTAGAGTTAAGATGCATAGGCTCATAATCTAATCCATATGGCACAACATATGCACATATGTTCTTAAATTTCACTTGATCTTGATAAGGGTTTCTTCAGGATAGACTAAACTAAAGTGAGTTTAGACAACTCGATAAAACGATCTCTAAACTCAACCTTTGTTCATTGGGCAATTATAAGTTTGTAAAACCAACTTGTTGAACTACTTTTTACATTGAACAAGTCTTCTTATTATCCATTGGCAAACCAGGGTTCGAGAGTTCAATTTCATTAGCCAGAGGTCACATATTTGGATAGTAATCCACTTGGTCAGATTTGTTCATCCATGCTCTATCCGCTTAGAAAATGTATAACTCAAACAAGAGAGCAAATGGACAAACTCCTGCATTCTCAGCAGCAGGAAAAGTCAATCTCCGTTTGAGAACTAATTAGCTGTCTCTCAACACTAAAAAGCTTCAAGGCTTCACCTTTATACAAAGGACGTAAAGGGAACTTGTATAAGTAGTCACTACCAAGATCAAAAGAAAAGAGACCACATATGAAAGTGGTATGCCCTTTTGATCCAACGGAGATGATAGATGTTGCTTGATCACTTGACAAACAACATCGAAATCGTTTCAAGGAAGAGATCTATGGAAGATAACATATTAGTGTAGTTCCATAATGGATCATGACTAGAGACCTCGATACCAGCATGCGCCAAGCAGCATAACCTTGCGTGTACATTCACAAGGGGCTCTTAGTTCGCGGCGGCACCATAAGTCATTAATCGTGACACCATTACCGAATAGCACCAATAATGAATCCCACGTGGGAAAACTAGATTGTGCTAAGATAACACATTGATATAGTCTCATAATGGATTACAACTACTAACCGTGATATCAGCGCGTGCCGAGCAGCACAACCATGTGTGTACATTCACAGGAGGCCCTCGGTTTCGTCATGGCACCATCAGTTTTAGTCATAACACCATTACCAGAGGTAACCAATAAGAAATCTCACACGACACAATTAGACTGGGCCAAGATGACAATATACAAAAGCGACTCCACCTGTAAGAATAATTACAAGTAGAGAGCCAAATAGATCATGGCCCGATGAAATAAACAAGACATGGCCATAACCTAAACTTGGTTTGATGAAGGGAGTATGATGGAAGACTGTTAATTCAGCCCCAAGCATATTTCTATGCCTATCACCGAAATTACAAGGTCAAGGATTAGTATCTGATTAGAGACGCAGGGGAAACAATCATAAGATTAGGTTGGTATGCCTTCGATAGATATGAAGAAACCAAAGGCATCAAATTAAAGAAAATGATCAGGCATGACTTCGCTAGGTTAGGTTGATAAAGCGACAATGCAATCCTCCAAGAGAGGCAAAATAGAATAGAGACATCAACTTGCACCAATCGAACAAGGTAATGGTTTTGGAAGGAGACATGACTTGAGATTCTCGTTTCAAGCCTGAGTACACTTTATGTCCAACAAAGAAATTATCTAAGCATTCATTTGCATTAGTTTGGTCATGGAGGGATAATGGAAAATTCAAATTTGGATCATGGTTCACTAAATAAGAACATGGCCTAGTTTTGGGTTTATGCTAACAAGCCACAAACATCCTATCAACACATCAAGCACAAGAGTAAACACATATAACACCTAAGTAGATTACCTATAGGCTAGAGGACAAGAATTTATTAGAATTCGTAAGATAATATTACCCCACAATATTGACAATCACCGGCTACTGGAATAAAGGTGAGAAAATCATTTTCGTGCATAGGTGACAAACACGATGCAACAATCAGGATGCATGCTCATCCTATGCGTCCTCACAAATTTTTTTGCCAATCTAATGTGGCAATAACGTTTTATCTCGGTGGCATACTTACGACTCTCTCGGTATTTTGCTAGTCGTCAGCTACACATACGTTTTCGAGGTTAGTGTACCTGCAGAAAATTCCATCACATCCCATTTTCCCATCATGCAAGATCCACACATGACAGTTTTATCACAGTTTATACTTCATATATTGCTATATGGAGTCCAGCTCTTCATTAAGCGCCGAGCCACGCATAGGCGCCGCTGCCACACTTTAACCATAGGGCAGCTCATTATGGTAACTCACCTTCTTACCCGAGCGTAGGTGCGTCGTTGCAAGTACATTACACTTCTCAGTATTCCCTTGTCTGTATGCCCATACACATCCATGGGGTACTGAATTCCTAGAAAAGTACATACTCCACATCACAGCCTTCATATATACATATGTGGAACATGTATATAATCAAGCGCTTTTTATGCTCTCCCCTAGACCGACGTTTGTTCGGTCATGCTCTCACATCTCACCTTACCTGAGCGTCGATCCATTCAAAACTGAATAGTCTCAAAAACAACATTACACATGTATGCAATCCCCCAGTTGTGGGTTAGTGTTTTGAACTAAGCCACCTCATAGTCCTTAATTTAGGGCTTAACAGAGGATGTCGCTAGCATTATAGTTTTCAAATCTATAGTTTTTCAAAACCAAATAATGTGTTTAGTTGAAAATATGTTTTCAAAGCCAAAACTTTGTTTTGAAAATATGTATGTGACCATATTATACTTAATCCTGCTCTGATACCAGCTGTGGCAGAACCTCCAAAGTTATTGGGCCCACATGCACCTGCCCTTGTCTCAAAGACCTTAGACGGCTATGCATGTGCACCAGATAACTTAACAGGATCCGTATGAGTGTCCCAAGGACCCTGGATAAACTACTTACAACCAAGATCGCAAGATTAAGTAAACACAAATCATACACCAACATTTTGCAGCGGATTTTTTTTGCTACAAAAAGTTACAGGTTACAACAAATTTACATTATAATTATCGGAGTGATTACAAAGTGATTCAAAGGAATAAATTTTGAAATGTTATAAATTATTCATAAGTTTGAAATATATACGCTAGCTCAATGACAATCCTCAATAAAAAGTATAGAAGAGCTACTTTAACCTATAAGAAGGCCGTGCCCACCGGCGCTTAACACCATCCACAGCAGCACAAATCTAGTAGCTGCAACAACATGGGTTCGAAAACCCCGACTAAGGAAAAAGACTCTCAAGGAAATGTTGGATTTGGGAATCAAGGAAAGGCTTTTAGCAAGAATCAACATTAATAGTTTGCAGAAAGCTTACTAAAATGAGTCCTTACTTTCAACATTTTAATGCTAGATTAAGTATTAATAGACCTTGTTTGCATCTAGTCTAATTTCATCATCACATTAATCAATACAACATGATTTTCGCTCATTATGATTCCATCCATGACTTAGATTGCAGGTCAGTGACCAAGTCTTCATATCCGAGAAGTAATGGCGATCCGAATCGATTAATACCTAGTTGGGGATCTCCAACCACACAACATATGTAGCACTTAACCCTTGCATATGTTAACTCGCCACCAGGTTTCTCAAGACCAGAATGGGTTCACGCCAACTGAGAGCACAGATACTCCATCGTCCAGCCTCTTGCCACGGAGGGTACACGCTACTCTCACCATCTCTCCACTCCCATTGCGTGGTGGCCTTTCTGGTATTGGTCCGACCGAGGCAAAGCTTACCCATGACGAGGCATGTGGCCAGTTAAAAGGTCCTCGATCTTCAAGCCTACATTCCCTATAATCCTTAATCAACCTGGGTAGAACATCACCTGTTCCTAGCCCAAGTCTCGATTTAAGTACTTCCATCCTTAGGATTGTTTGTGTTCCTTAGGATGAAAAGAGCATTATAGGGAACTTTCTAGTAAGATCCCACCATGCTCCCAATGAAAATATTCTTGCAGGCAGAAGCCATCCTTCCTCAGGATAACCCCTGAGCTAGGCATTAGTGCAAAGGACAAACTCTATCCGCAAGATTTACCTCTAGGCAGGGCTAAGCAATTTTTGTAAACAATATTTGATACTTCACCAGAAGTATCTATAAAAGGAATGGATAAAGGTAGCCAATGCATCAAAGGGTTTCCGAGCAACTCCTATAAACCTAATGCACATTTCACTAGACTTAAAGTGTGTAAAAATCATTTTAAAACACAAGGAAGGGGTTGCATGCACCAGGGCTTTCCTGGAATAAACACAACGTTAGTGTTTGTTAGACGACGATCACTTGACGACCATCCTTTGCATTGGCACTCGTTCAGTCTGTCCATCTTCAGGTTGATCCACCAGCCTCGCCTTGTGGAGTAGCTTGCACTTTACGACATCTTGGGGTTGACTCGGCTCTTGTCCCCCGCATCACGTGATCAACTAGAGCATCTAATGAAATGCATAATGCACATGAATGAATATACAGAGGAATAACATAAGACAGATAATCTACACCGAAGATGATGAAACACATATAACAAAGCATTAGAATTAATCACAAGCAAATACTAGCTAGCGATATAGGACTAAATATAATAATTACGCTTTTCCAGCCTATTTAGAGGTAGCTCATACATCACAAAACAATAAACTAAACACACAACAGTCGCGTTCTTCCAATTTAACTAGATCTAGTTACAACATCACGAAAACGATAAGCTATACCCACACTCTACTTCCCTTAATTAACGTTCAACACCAGAAGAATAACGAACTTATAATCATTAGGCTTTGACATCTAATGTTGGAATAAGGATAGAAGCACATTAACTGACTTTCTAAATCACTTATTTAGACTAATTTGGATAACACACTAATTACATGAATATCACATTAGTTTTAGATCTAGCAGACAACTTATTATCAACTTAATAGAATTCTATATGATTATAGCTTTAACACCTAAAACGTACAAACACTGGTAAATCCTGCCCGCCAGCTGTTTTAAAATATTTAACCTACCTTTCGTATTATTAATCCAATCACACTTCATTTATACATTCAATAATACATTTCTAGCATAATATGCATTTAAACCTAAGCTTTATGCGACACAATTATTTGTCAAACACGAACACAGTTGCAACAATACATGTAACAAGACACTTTATCAAACATAACCACAATGTGCCTGTTCTACAGACAAGATATTCGTTGCATAATTTTGCATCAAAATTCTAGACCTCAACCACTGACTCAACTACTTTATAATTCTAAAAACAATCATATCACCATGGAACAGCACACCGACACGACAACGGATCTAGCCATAATTACCAAGCGCACATATACTAAATAAAAGGATCATCACACTAACCCATTAATTTATTCAATTATCTAATTATCACGAATAACACATGAACACAGGAAAGACGTAAATCACCACACGAATACTAAAACGACGTCGGTCACAAGATATATTTACAGCACCCACCTGCTCACCTATCTGCGGACGCTGGCGAAGCTTTTGACGGCATGGGCGAGACCGATGGTCTAGGCACATCAGCATGCGGAGACGCAAACCTGTCCATAGCAAGGGCGAGTAGATGAGCAGTGATGAGCTTAGGCGACCGTCAAACCATGACGAGGACAAAGTCGATGACCGATGGAGTAGACGCGATGAGGACAAAGCATGACCGACAAAGAAATATAGTGCAGCCTGGCGATGGGATGAAGGACGGCGCGACATACACGCGAAGGGAGGGCGCAGGTCCGGCGGTCTGATGCGTTGACCGTGGAGCTCGGCTGGAGATGAAGCACGACACGACTGGGGATGGCAGAAGGGACTTGACCCAGCCCAAATGTCAGGTCATAGCACAACGACCTTGAGTGTGGATTGGAGAGACACACGGCAGCACCCAACAACGAGGTCGACGGAGGCGACCAGAGGGCACACAAGGAAGCAGGATGAACCGACCATGGCTCACAACACCACAGCAACGCAGGGGACCTTCAACGGTGTCCATGGGGCGAGTTGCTGAGGCTGGACATCGAGCAGTGATATTGTCACACCTGGTTTTAGAAGGCAAACCGAATGTGAACCATGTACGTGCCAGGATCAGCAATTCACGTACACAGCAGTTACATAACATGGACATCATCACATAGTGCTCAAATAGTATTAAAAAGGGAATAATAGTCGATTACATCATATGTCTGAGACATCCACATAGTCTTTACAATAAATCAAAGTGCGAAAACAAAACGTAGATAAAAGCGGCCTTCACAGGCAGCCGACTGGGGGTTTGCCGCTAACCCACGCCTAGAACTCGTCGTAGTCTTGGAACTCCTGGAAGTCTCCTTCCACGGCTTCATCTTCTTCTGAGCAGTGGTTGCAATGCGAACAACCTAGGGGGGGGGTTTGGTGTGTAGAGCAAGGGTGAGTACACATCAACATACTCAACAAGTGTCCTGTTTGGTTGTAGTGGACTAGCTTTATGTGGGGGTAAGTCAAGCGGTTGCTTTTAGTTGGTCAGATTATTATTACTAGTAGAAAAGCCAAGTTTTAGAGTTAACCCACGTTATTAACCCAAATGTACTCCTTTCGAAACGGAAAGAGTACCACTTACCATTACCAGAGTCAAAACCAAGAACCATCAATCTCATTGCCACCTGCAAATCCGAACATCTCTGATCAAGTACCACTAATCACTGGAGCTCCCTTGGCCGCTCATAACCGCGAGCACGGCTGATATATCAGTTTTCAAACACTCTGCAGAGGTTGTGCACTTTACCCACAAGCCGTGATTCCCTTTCTGCCCGGAGATCATGACTCTCCATTGATCACTACCAAGGTGACCCAGCAGGGTATCACTACATAGCCTTTACAAAGATTCCCCGGGGCTATAGCCGCCCGTTAGGTTTCCTAAATGTACCGCACTCCTCCCCAAGGGACAAATCAACCTTGGCAGAGCGAGCCGCATACACCGAGCCCCATTGACGGCACAACGGCTAAGCGAACTACACCCCGGTTCCTCTAATTACTCAGCTAAGGGCGTCCCACTCCACCCTCATGGTTGCACTGTTTTCCCGGGCGGTCATCCAACAAACAGGTCCTTACGGAGAGGCACTCGAGAAACCGCTCGAGCCCCCTTGAAGGTCACAAGTATAACATCATAATAAAAGAGGGGAAAACAACATATCATTGATAATTCTCATCATGTTCATTGATTAGAGTTGAGCAATAGCATAAGACTAAGCAATAATAATCCAACCCAAATAGGTAAACAAGGACATGGATAACAAAAGCTAGTAAATCCTTAGGTATAAATGTGTAATGCGGGAGGTGAATTAAAGAATGAATA
This sequence comes from Zea luxurians, assembly GCA_029449295.1. Lineage (NCBI taxonomy): Eukaryota > Viridiplantae > Streptophyta > Magnoliopsida > Poales > Poaceae > Zea > Zea luxurians. Next base: position 9,583,543 of record JAOPSE010000010.1, on the reverse strand, counting down.
GAACAGAGATAGGTCGAGGGACACTTGCCTCCACCAACCGACTGCTGCTCAGGGGCTTCTCCTGCGAGTTCTTCGGGCTCCTCAACCGGATCGTTCTCTATGCGAGCGCAAACATACATATATCCACACATTTAATACAAAAGAACAGTACACCATACCATAGGATGCAATAAATAAACAGACGTTCCACGTGGGCTCGCAATTACGGTTAAGAGAGAAAGAGGAAAAGACAGTCGAGAAACGATCACGTTACATTATTATGAATTAAACCACTCGCTCAATTGAAAGGCATTAATGTAGACACTACGTTTAGCATAAAGTAAAGTCATGTTTCATGTCTAATCATTATAAGCAGATGAAGATAAATTAAAAGGATTGTCGCGCGGCGAGACGCGCGACATAGCACTCTAAATCGAATTAAGAAATCAACGACTTGTCGCACGACCGAGCGTATAACGAGACACTTTGCATTAATTATAAAGAGATGTCGAGCGTCGCACGGCGAAACGCACGATGGCATACGTCAACAGAACTGAGTTTAAAGTGGAACGTCGCGTGGCTCGACGCGCGACGTCACACATTAAACAACCTGAAATTAAAAAGGATCGCCGCGCGATGAAGCGCACGACGCAACACATCAATAGGATCTGAAATTAGATAAATTCGTCAAGCGACGAAGCGCGTGACACAGCACGCTAACTAACGGAGTTTGAAATTAACTGAAAACCAAGAATAATTACCGCGCGCGTGGGGTTGCGCACGCGGGAACGCGTTAGGGGGTAAACGAGGCCACGCGGGTCACGCCGGGGGCCGGGTTGCCGCGCGCAGGGGCAGGGGCCGCGCCGAGGGCCGAGCCGCCGTGCCGGGGGCAAGGCCGCCGAGCCGGGGGGCCGAGCCGCGCCGGGGGCAAGGGCGGGCGGACCACGCCGGGGCCGGGGGCGCCGCTGCGGGGAGGGGGTAGGGGCGGGCGCCACCGCGGGGCCAAGGCGGGAGCGAGCGCCGCCGCGCAGGGGCCGGGACGGGGGCAGGCGCCGCCGCGCAGGGGGGCCGGGGCGGGGGGCGAGCGCCGCCGCAGGGGAGGCCGGGGCAGGCGCCGCCGCGCGGGGGAGGGGGCAGGGGCGAGCGCCGCCACGTCGGGGGAGGGGCAGGGGGCGGGCGCCACCGCGGGCAGGGGCACGCGCACAGGGGAGTGAGAGGGGGGGGGGGGGGGGGCGCAGGGAAGAGAAGGGGAGGGAGAGGGAGAGAGAGGAGAAGGGAAGGGGAGGGGAACTCACCCTGGGGTCCAACTCCGGCGATCACCGTCTCCAAAACCTAGGGCACCATGGGGAGAGAGAGGTGGAAGAGGGAGAGGGAGGTTGCTGCACGGGAAATCCAAATGAGAGAGGGAGGAGAGAAGGGGGCGCATGGGGGGGGGGGGGTGTGGGCGCCAGGGGCACGCAGGGCCGGACCGGGCCGGGCTGGGCTGGGTTGGGTTGGGTTGGGTTGGGCCGAGCCACTTCGTGGATCAAAACCCACGGCACGCACGACCATCAAACAGACTCCCATCACGAACCAAAAAACCGAGGCGGAACGAGACGAACACGCAACATCAGACAAAGAAATGTGCTTCAGCATGATGCAACACCCATGACACTTAGGTTTTGGTTTATACATGACACGGACACCTGTCACTATACTGGTTTGAAATTAGGAAGAAGGAGCGAAACAGGAAGAGAAAAGAGAGTAACACCCGAATTTGGTGAGAGAAAAGAAGAAAAAAAATTCTACCCCCAAATTCAGGGCGTTACAAACCTATCCCCCTTAAAAGAATCTCGCCCTCGAGATTCAGGTTTGGCTAGCAAAGAGCTCAGGGTATTTGTCCACCAGATCATCTTCACGCTCCCAGGTTGCTTCTTCCTCAGAGTGGTGATTCCATCTGACTTTGCACATTCTGATGGTCTTCCTTCGGGTGACTCTATCTGCCGTTTCAAGGATCTGCGCTGGTTTCTCTGTGTAGGTCAAGTCCTCCTGGACCTCCAGACCTTCAACTGGCAACTGCTCTTCTGGCACACGCAGACACTTCTTCAAGTGAGACACATGAAAAACATCATGCACTGCGGACAAACCTTCTAGCAAACTGAGCTGATAGGCCACTTCTCCACGCCTTGCGAGAATCTTATATGGACCAATGTAGCGGGGTGCTAACTTGCCTTTGACTCCGAATCTTCTGACTCCTCTGATCGGTGACACTTTCAGATAGACAAAGTCTCCAACTTCGAAACTCAGTTCTCTTCTTCTTGTGTCTGCATAGCTTCGCGCCTTGATTGCACTATCTTCAGATTCTCTCGGACCATCTTGATGATCTCTTCAGCCTCAAGCAAAATGTTTGGTCCAAACACTTGCTTTTCTCCAGGCTGATCCCATTGCAACGGAGTTCTACAACTCCTTCCATAGAGCGCCTGAAATGGTGACATCTTCAAGCTGGCCTGGTAACTGTTGTTATAGGAGAACTCTGCATAAGGCAATATCTTGTCCCATCCGGACTGATCTTGCAACGCACAGGCTCTCAACATGTCTTCAAGGATTTGATTGGTCCTTTCGGTCCGACCATCTGTCTGCGGATGATAAGCTGAACTGAAATTCAGATGTGTGCCCAAGGCTTCATGCAACTGCTGCCAGAAATGAGAGGTAAACTGCGTTCCTCTGTCTGACACTATCTTCTTTGGCACACCATGAAGACAAACGATCCGAGACATGTACAACTCTGCCAATACTGCACTACTGTAGTTGGTCTTGACTGGTATGAAGTGGGCTGACTTGGTTAAGCGATCCACCACTACCCAAATAGAATCGTAGCCGGCCCGAGTGCGAGGCAATCCGACTATGAAATCCATACCGATTTCATCCCATTTCCACTGAGGAATTTGCAACGGTTGCAACAATCCAGCTGGTCTCTGGTGCTCTGCTTTGATCCGCCGACAACTATCACACATAGCCACCTTCTGCATCTTCCCGAAAATCTTTGCCTTTGCCTTCTAGAATCAGTCGCCGGATCTCACTGATCTTCTCATCATTCTTCTGCGCTTCTTTGATTTCCCGCTCCAGGGTAGGTTCCAACTCAATTGTGACTCCTCGCGAATTATTCAGAAATCTGAGACTCAACCTGTCAAACTCTTTGGCCAATTCATAAGGCATCGGACGAGCGACCATCAGATTAACTTGACTCTTCCTGCTCAGAGCATCTGCCACTACATTCGCTTTGCCTGGATGGTAATGGATCTCCAACTCATAGTCTTTGATCAACTCTAACCATCTTCTTTGCCTCATATTCAGCTCTGACTGAGTGAATATGTACTTCAGACTCTTATGGTCTGTGTAGACATCACATTTCTGCCCATACAGATAGTGCCTCTATGTCTTCAATGCGTGAACCACTGCTGCCAACTCTAGGTCATGGATTGGGTAATTCTTCTCATGAACTTTTAGCTGTCGGGACGAGTAAGCCGCAACTCTTCCCTCTTGCATCAACACACATCCCAAACCAATGTAACAAGCATCGCAATACACCGAGAAGGGCTTGTGCACATTAGGCAAGACTAAGACAGGCGCTGTAGTCAACTTCTCTTTCAACGCTTCGAAGGCCTCTTGGCATTTCTGGGTCCACTTGAACTCGACCTTGTTGCCTAGCAAAGCTGTCATTGGTTTCGCAATCTTCGAAAACCCTTCAATGAATCGCCGATAATATCCGGCCATTCCAATGAAGCTCTTGATTCCTCGAGCATCCGTTGGCGCCTTCCAGTTCAGAATGTCTGCCACTTTCTTCGGATCCACAGCCAATCCTTCTTTGTTGATGATATGACCCAAGAACAGGACTTCACTGATCCAGAACTCGCACTTGCTCAACTTTGCATACAACTAGTGCTCTCGCAATCTCTGCAATACCATCCTCAAATGATCTGCATGCTCTTCTTTGCTTTGAGAATAAATTAGAATATCATCAATAAATAACACCACAAACTTGTCAAGATAGTCCATGAATACACTGTTCATCAAGTTCATGAAGAAGGCCGGTGCATTTGTCAAACCGAAAGACATCACAGTGAACTCATACAACCCATACTTGGTAATGAATGCCGTCTTTGGAATGTCTGAAGGTCGAATCCTGAGCTGATGATAACCCGACCTCAGATCTATCTTGGAGAACACACTGGCTCCTCTCAACTGGTCGAATAGATCTTCTATTCTGGGCAAAGGGTACTTGTTCTTGATTGTGACCTCATTCAGAGCTCGATAGTCGATACACATCCTTTTGGTGCCATCTTTCTTTTCCACAAATAGGACAGGGGCGGCCCAAGGCGAGGTGCTTGGCCGGATGTAACCTTTCTCTGACAACTCATCGATCTGCTTCTTAAGCTCAACCAACTCTGGCCCAGATATTCTGTAAGCTCTCTTAAAGATGGGGGCGGTTCCAGGAAGAAGCTCTATGGCAAATTCAACTTTCCGCTCTGGTGGCATACCTGGTAGGTCCTTTGGAAACACATCTGGGAACTCGGACATAACCTTGATACTCTCAATTGGGTTTGCTTCACTGCTATCAACAGCCATCTGATAACAACTTCCTTTCTTCGGCTCAGGCGAGACTAACTCGGTCACCACTTCCTCTCCTAGTGGGGACACAAACTTAATTGTCCTCTTATCACAACTGATAACTGCCTGATACTTATCTAGCCAATTCATCCCTAGGATGACATCTATTCCCTGAGTACCCATTACTATAAGGTTAGCGGGAAAGGCTATCCCCCTTATTTCCACACTTACATTCAAACAAATGCTATCGGCTCGAATTTGGGCTGAGTCAATTTGAATGGGGGTTGACATGGTAGTAATTGGAAGGTTATGTGCTTCTACCCATGATGCAGTAATGAAAGAATGCATTGCTCCAGTATCAAATAACACTTCTGCAATATGGGAGTTAACTGGGAACATACCTACTATCATGCCGGTGGTCTCCTGAACTGCTTCAGCCTCCAAGTGGTTCAGTCTCCCATGATTATAGCGTGGCTGAGAGCGGCTGCCTGCTCTAGGCTGAGACACATTCTGCTTTGCTAGGGGATTGGGGCCTGACTGCTGCCGGGCTGCCTTCTTCGGACATTGCATCACCCAATGGCCTTGTTCTCCACAGTGGAAACATGCTCTGTTTCCAACCTGAGCTGGTGCTGCCTGACTGTTCTGCTGGTTTGCTGGGGCAGGAAGACGAGGTGCCTGCTGATTCTGCCTCTAAAACTGACCTCCTCCTGACTGGTTGTTCTGACGATTCTGATACTGGTGCTGAGGATACTGCCTTTGGAACTGCTGCTACTGCTGAGGTGGACGCTGATTCTGCCTGAACTGCTGAGGTTGATTGCCTGAGAAACGAGGACGACTGCTGCTTCTAGGCTGGGGTCCACTGATCTTGCGCTTACGATCCTCCTACTCCTTACGCTTCCTCTCTGTCATAATTGCTCTATCAATCAGGTGCTGGAATGTCAGGAAGGTATGATTCATCAGCTGATACTGCAGAGGGTCAACCAAGCCTCTTAGGAAACGGTACTGTCTCTTGGCATCAGTGTTGACATCTTCAGGAGCATAGCGAGGCAACTGCAGAAACCTGTCCCGGTACTCACTGACAGACGATGACCCTTGCTTGAGGGCTAGGAACTCCTCCTTCTTCACTGTCATCAGACCTGCAGGAACATGGTACTGACGAAAGCTTCCTCTAAACTCTTCCCAAGTGATGGTGTCGAGGTGGGCATGGGTGGCGAGATAAGACTCCCACCATGACTGGGCTGCTCCTCTCAACAGACGGGGACCATACACGACTTTCTCCCTGTCATCTCACTGAGCGGTATGCAACTCTCGCTCCACAGTGTGCAGCCAGTCTTCAGCATCCATGGGGTCAGAGGAGTGAGCAAACGTTGGGGGATGACCTCTCATGAATTCAGCACGCTTGTCTCTGGGCATCTGAGGCTGAGGTGGTGGCTGCTGCTGCTGCTGTTGCTGAATAGCGGCTAGAGTCTGACCAATGGCTTGAACTGCCTGAGTCTGCATCAGGAACATCTGCTCGATGGACATCGGGGGCGGGGGTGGTAGATGCTGCTGCTGGGGTACCTCATCCTGCTAAGCTGCCTGCTCCTGCTGAGCACACCTTCCTCCTCTGCGCCTGTTTTCGGACATCTACAGAATGCAATCACACATCAGAACTGATCTTGCAAATCTTGCAGCATAAGAGAAGAGTATAGAATTCTTCAACAACGCTGAACATATGAGCATCTTCACTGATCTCCAACACAGACCAACACAGCTTCTCAGATAAAGAGGAAAGTGGAATAAAAGGCTTCCCAACTAAATAGCTAACTCCATTAACATTTAACAGGTAAACCAAAATGCAGGGGATACCCACATCCTGGTGATAGTCATTACAAAGATCCAAATCAAACATAGTTCATCATGACAAACATAAATGCACAGGATATAGCAAACTACCATGTCTAACTAAAACTAACTAAGAGCGAGACTGATGCTAAGACTATAGCTTCTACGTATATATTTCGTATTAATTACAAGATCCGACTCTGACGATCTATGGCTCTAAATTTATCTTGGTCTTGCAGTCGGGGTTGCCATAAGACTGGTGTCCACGCCGAGGTGAGCGGTATGGGTGCTGAGTCCCGACGGGAGCGGGGGAACCATCATCCAGGTGACGACACTCCGCACGCTCAGCCCGCAGCTGGGCGATCTCAGCACGAGCCCTACTCAGCTCGTCTAATGCATGGTCCAGCTCCGTGTTTAGCACGGCGGCTAGGTTGACTGTGCTGCTCAACCTAGGATTGTCCTCACCAACAGGTGAGACAATCACGCCTCCTGTGCTGCCAGATGGACAGCAAGGGTAGTACTTCAGGTTGAGACCATCAGCTACCCCACCAAGCACTGAGCAGTAGTGCGAAAGCGCACGCCGTGCGGCATCTTGCATGGCCGCCTCAGCTGAGTCCCGCTTAGAGATGGAATAGTGCTCTGAGCAGACCTCCGCACCCCGGAGACTGTTCTCCGGACGGCGCACCAAGCAGGTCGCCTCCCAGCGGTCCGGGTAGACCCCACGACTATGCTGGTAGACCACACAGCGATACTTGATGGACCAAGTACGTCGGTCAAGTTCCCGACGTAGCAGGGTGTCGAGCGCATCGTGGAAGTGACACCCGCGAGCAGCGTCGCGAGCGATGGGTCGAGCAACCCATCCTTCCGGCTCCTGGTCAGCAGAAAAGTAGGTGTCGTGGCTCGAGCTGCTGTCGCCTTTTCCGTCATCTGGGTCTCCTCCAGCAGCTACTCCAGGAGCTGGGGCGCTCAGTGGTGGTGTAGGGGGCGCCTCCAGGGGAAGCACAGGAGAGCAGCTCCTCACTGACTCTATCTCCTGCTGGAGCGAGAAGGAAGAGCCCTGTTGCTCCTGTCGTCGACGTTCCTGCTCCTCATGCAGACGGTGGTGCAGCCTCTCCAAATGGCTGGACTGACCAGCCACGAGACGGTGAAGCGGACGCTCCGCGAGGCGAGAGGGTAAGAAGGGGATGACAGACTTCCGTGCGGTGTGTCTAAGACGAGCCATCTACAAAAGACACCACAAGCAAAAGAGTGAGAACAGAACTAGTATGACCAGCAAGTAAGGAACCATAAATAAATGAAGGATTAGAATAAAACACAATTTTCAGCAAGGTATAATATATAGTAGAACATAGTTTTGGTCGATATGACCAACTTTTGAAGGGATACCAAAGTCAAGACAGGGACAGAGGTCTATAATCCTTAGAACGACCATTCTACTCTAGGTTAGCGGTCCTACAGTCAGCACGGCTTTGATACCACCTATGTCACACCCGGTTTTAGAAGGCAAACCGAATGCGAACCATGTACGTGCCAGGATCAGCAATTCACGTACACAGCAGTTACATAACATGGACATCATCACACAGTGCTCAAATAGTATTAAAAAGGGAATAATAGTCGATTACATCATATGTCTGAGACATCCACATAGTCTTTACAATAAATCAAAGTGCGAAAACGAAACGTAGATAAAAGCGGCCTTCACAGGCAGCCGACTGGGGGTTTGCCGCTAACCCACGGCTAGAACTCGTCGTAGTCTTGGAACTCCTGGAAGTCTCCTTCCATGGCTTCATCTTCTCCTGGAAGTGGTTGCAATGCGAACAACCTGGGGGGGGGGGGTTTGGTGTGTAGAGCAAGGGTGAGTACACATCAACATACTCAGCAAGTGTCCTATTTGGCTGTAGTGGACTAGCTTTATGTGGGGGTAAGTCAAGCGGTTGCTTTTAGTTGGTCAGATTATTATTACTAGTAGAAAAAGCCAAGTTTTAGAGTTAACCCACGTTATTAACCCAAATGTACTCCTTTCCAAATGGAAAGAGTACCACTTACCATTACCAGAGTCAAAACCGAGAACCATCAATCTCATTGCCACCTGCAAATCCGAACATCTCTGACCAAGTATCACTAATCACTGGAGCTCCCTTGGCCGCTCATAACCGCGAGCACGGCTGATATATCAGTTTTCAAACACTCTGCAAGGGTTGTGCACTTTACCCACAAGCCGTGATTCCCTTTCTGCCCAGAGATCATGACTCTCCATTGATCACTACCAAGGTGACCCAGCAGGGTATCACTACGTAGCCTTTACAAAGATTCCCCGGGGCTATAGCCGCCCGTTAGGTTTCCTAAATGTACCGCACTCCTCCCCAAGGGACAAATCAACCTTGGCAGAGCGAGCCGCATACACCGAGCCCCATTGACGGCACAACGGCTAAGCGAACTACACCCCGGTTCCTCTAATTACTCAGCTAAGGGCATCCCACTCCACCCTCATGGTTGCACTGTTTTCCCGGGCGGTCATCCAACGAACAGGTCCTTACGGAGAGGCACTCGAGAAACCGCTTGAGCCCCCTTGAAGGTCACAAGTATAACATCATAATAAAAGAGGGGAAAACAGCGTATCATTGATAATTCTCATCATGTTCATTGATTAGATTTGAGCAATAGCATAAGACTAAGCAATAATAATCCAACCCAAATAGGTAAACAAGGACATGGATAACAAAAGCTAGTAAATCCTTAGGTATAAATGTGTAATGCGGAAGGTGAATTAAAGAATGAATAGGACAGAGATAGGTCGAGGGACACTTGCCTCCACCAACCGACTGCTGCTCAGGGGCTTCTCCTGCGAGTTCTTCGGGCTCCTCAACCGGATCGTTCTCTATGCGAGCACAAACATACATATATCCACAAATTTAATACAAAAGAACAGTACACCATACCATAGGATGCAATAAATAAACAGACGTTCCACGCGGGCTCGCAATTACGGTTAAGAGACAAAGAAGAAAAGACAGTCGAGAAACAATCACGTTACATTATTATGAATTAAACCACTCGCTCAATTGAAAGGCATTAATGTAGACACTACGTTTAGCATAAAGTAAAGTCATGTTTCATGTCTAATCATTATAAGCAGATGAAGATAAATTAAAAGGATTGTCGCGCGGCGAGACGCGCGACATAGCACTCTAAATCAAATTAAGAAATCAACGACTCGTCGCGCGACCGAGCGCATAACGAGACACTTTGCATTAATTATAAAGAGACGTCGAGCGTCGTGCGGCGAAACGCACGACGGCATACGTCAACAGAACTGAGTTTAAAGTGGAACGTCGCGTGGCTCGACGCGCGACGTCACACATTAAACAACCTGAAACTAAAAAGGATCATCGCGCAACGAAGCGCACGATGCAACACATCAATAGGATCTGAAATTAGATAAATTTGTCACGCGACGAAGCGCCCGCGACACAGCACGCTATCTAACGGAGTTTGAAATTAACTGAAAACCAAGAATAATCACCGCGCGCGTGGGGTTGCGCACGCGGGAACGCGTTAGGGGGTAAACGAGGCCACGCGGGTCACGCCGGGGGCCGGGATGCCGCGCGCAGGGGGCTACGCACCGGGGGCAGGGGCCACGCCGGGGGCCGAGCCGCCGCGCCGGGGGCAAGGCCGCCGCGCCGGGGGGCCGAGCCGCGCCGGGGGCAAGGGCGGGCGGACCACGCTGGGGCCGGGGGTGCCGCCGCGGGGAGGGGGCAGGGGCGGGCGCCGCCACGAGGCCAAGGCGGGGGCTTGCGCCGCCGCGCAGGGGCCGGGACGGGGCGGGCGTCGCCGCGTAGGGGGGCCGGGGTGGGGGGTGAGCGCCGCCGCGGGGGAGGACGAGGCGGGCGTCGTCGCGTGGGGGAGGGGGCAGGGGCGAGCGCCGCCGCGCCGGGGGAGGGGCAGGGGGCGGGCGCCGCCGCGGGCAGGGGCACGCGCGCAGGGGAGAGAGGGGGGGGGGGGGGGCGCAGGGAAGAGAAGGGGAGGGAGAGGGTGAGAGAGGAGAAGGGAAGGGGAGGGGAGCTCACCTCGGGGTCCAACTCCGGCGATCACCGTCTCCAAAACCTAGGGCACCACGGGGAGAGAGAGGTGGAAGAGGGAGAGGGAGGTTGCTGCACGGGAAATCCAAATGAGAGAGGGAGGAGAGAAGGGGGCGCATGGGGGGGGGGGGGGGGGGGGTGGGCGCCAGGGGCGCGCAGGGCCGGACCGGGCTGGGCTGGGTTGGGTTGGGTTGGGCCGAGCCACTTCGCGGATCGAAACCCACGACACGCACGACCATCAAACAGACTCCCATCGTGAACCGAAAAACCGAGGCAGAACGAGACGAACACGCAACATCAGACAAAGAAATGTGCTTCGGCATGATGCAACACCCATGACGCTTAGGTTTTGGTTTATACATGACACGGACACCTGTCACTATACTGGTTTGAAATTAGGAAGAAGGAGCGAAACAGGAAGAGAAAAGAGAGTAACGTCCGAATTTGGTGAGAGAAAAGAAGAAAAAAATTCTACCCCCAAATTCAGGGCGTTACAGATATGAGGCTAGGGGTGGCATCCGCGGCCTGGGCAAGCTAGGGCTAAAGACGATGGCGAAACCCATGGCCAAGGCTGAGCTAGAAATAGGCTAGGTGAGCACCGGCAAGGAGACAAGGAAATGAGTGCTCGTACAGGAATAAGGCCTAAGCCTAGAACAACGGGGAGATACGACTGAGTTGTCAATGTTGTGGAGAAACTAGAAACTGGGAAGCAAAAGATAAGGCCAACGACCATAGTTCATAGGAGATAAGCACGATATTTCCTTCTAGAGATACAACGTGCACAGGATAAGGGAGAACTACGCATGGGAGTTGGAAACTTGAGCACGTACGTGAGGGGATAAGGCCTTAGGTACGACGGTGGGGATAAAGGAAAGGAGTCCACATTTTCTTCTCTTTTTGCTTTAACAAAAGTGCATAGATAAATATATATTCTAAGATTAGGGTTTAAAAGGACAATAAAGGGTTGGGTCAAAACAATATCGGATACAATATTTAGGCATGAGTTGATTTGGTGAATACTCTCGGAGTTAGATAATTTTTACCAGTTATTTATATCCAAAAATTTAGATCGGGGCGAGAAACACACGAACCAAACCAAACGAGATCAGCTTCGATATTGTAGACTGTATTAGATCTAGTTGAATTCAGATAATTTTATCTGCAGTCAGGGAAACAGATTAATTATGACTACTTAATATTGGCCCTAATTATATCTGATTTTAAATATGAAAACGAATGAGCTAACCGTAGTTCTGGTTTCATTTAGTTCAAGTTCGATTTAATTGTAACTAGATAAATTTCGTCTTCTAACAACCCAAATACTTGATTATCATCCTTTCGCATGATTTCTCTTAGACAATGGGCGGTACAGATTATTTTGCACAGAACATTTTAGTCGTTGAATTCTAATAAATTTATTTGGAAAAATTACAAGGCTGAGTTAAATTCCATATTCGCAGTCGTGTGCTCAACCAATCTGAACAACACTAGAAGCCTAAACTTTCGTGAAATATTTTGGATAGTCGCTGTTAAACACATAGTCGCGAGATATAGATGAAGGTGCTATCAGAATACTGATAGACGAATATGGTTAGGATATAGAGACTGTTATTCTCACATATATCTTGTACTTACGTCCATAGTCGTTGTTTGTTATGTATTGCCTTTAAATCTGTCCAACTTCCTTCAGCCCTTCTAGCAGCTTCTTGACTTCTGTGGACAGCAATGGACCCTTGTTCCGAAGGTATCTTCATGCATAAGTATGCTGGATGAAGTATTGCTTCGAAGGCATTAAGTGTTTCTCGACCAATGATTGCATTGTATGGGTATTCCATGTCGACAATGTCAAAAACAACTTGCTCAGTTCTTGTGTTGTGGACATAGCCGAAGGTAACTGGCATTGTGATTTTGCCAAGTGCCACAATTTGTTGTCCTCCGAAGCCACAAAGATGGTGTGTAGCATCATGAATCTTGTCCTCTGGTTCTTGCATCTGCCTGAAAGCCTTTGCAAATATAATATCCGCTGCACTGCCTGTGTCAACCAGAACATTGTGGACCAGGAAACCCTTGATGACACAAGATATGACCATAGCATCATTGTGAGGATAGTCTTTTAGTTGAAGATCCTCCTGGGAGAAGGTGATTGGGATGTGGGACCACTTGGACCTGACGAAGGGTCCTTGCACCCCAACATGCTGCACTCTTCTCTGTGCTTCCTTCTTTTGCTTCTTGTTAGCTGGCTCTGAACTTGAACCGCCCGTGATTGGGAGCACCAGCTTCGTAGCCGAAGGTGCCACGACTTGGTTGTTGAACGAAGCCATCAGCTCAATAGTGGAAGTGAGTTCACCCCACGGTGGGTGCCAATGTTGAGGACTTGTTATCGAATGCTATGAATTAAGAACAAGGAAACACAGAATGTTAATGGTTAAAGACCTTCGTTGTTCGAAGGATTATCTCCTTTAGGATATAATGATCTTCAGACGAAGGTCATGAAGGACGTACCTTCATCATTTCAGCATATAATAATGAAAGTAGAAGCATATGAAACATGGAAAAATAACATGAATAATCATATGACATCATCAGAACATTTTTATTATATTATCATGAATAAACATGTACAATATCGAATTATATTTGTACCTTTGGCTTGATAGAAAGTAAGAATCCAGGTATGACGTGCGAGTGAATACCAGTCAGCGTGAACAGTACAGGGTTGCTGTTCACCTATTTATAAGCGTGGGACGCAGCCCGGTCGAAATTACATTTATGTCCTTGACAACAGATTACAAATATGACACAAGCTATTGGGGACTGAACGGTCTTTTCCTGTTTAAGTCGGTGCTGCCCTTCGTCTCAAGGCGTGTTATTATGCCGAAGCTTTCTGGGTTGTAGCTTCGGCTTGTGCCTTCATGCTATGTCAGTTCGCACATCATATTGCCGAAGTTGTTTTTGCTTGGAGGACCTTCGGTGAAGAAGCAGGCCCCTAAAATATCTGATATCCGACCAAATAATATCCATATTCGTCACTTATCCGCTTGGATAAATATCCGGTCCCTGTATCCGTATCCGTCCCGTTTCTAACTATCCGTATCCAATCCCGAATCCATTTTTAATACATTAGGGTAGCATACAGGATGAGCTACTATCCGTCCATATCCGCCCGTTTTCACCCCTACTACAGATGCAGTAATGACTTCTGCCTCCATACCTCTAAGGATATGAAGCTGCATCATACCCCTTCTCGGGCAACGTATGATTCTTATTGTACTGGTACGGTCGGACCATATGATCATGACGAAACTTCCATGCAAAGGATGATGAATGCACTATGCATGTCAACAACATGAGACCACCCCAAATAACATGTGTAACTTGATCAAACCACATCCTCAACATATGTAAATAATAGAACATGAATATTTTCAAGCAACGGTACCCAACAAGGAATATGAGTATGAACACCATTGACATAAATATAATCAAGTATAGGACACATTAATCAACCAACGGGATAAACCATCACTATTTTACTTGCCTTCACCGGGGAATTTGGACAAAGCCCTAAGTGCGATCTGGAATTCCACCACCTGTTTTTGACACACAACTTAGTGCACAAATCCATATAACAAATTCTCATAAACTACGCCGCACCTACGCACAATTCTGAACCCGTCGCGAGCGACTTATCACCCCATCACCCACCAACAGCAGCGGCGCGGCTTGACAATTTCATATCTTTACAATTTTGACAGCAGTGGTAACAAACAAAAACTCCAAAACCATCTACATAAAATTCCCCACAAGTTTTGTATTGAAATGATAATTAAATTCCAACATATAATTAGCCCCAAATAGTCCACAAGATACACCCTGCAATCTGTTTTTGGACAGCAACCTAGCCGGGTTCAAACAGCGATATCTTCTAAAATATAACTCCGAATCGAGCGCATAAGTACTCGTTGGAAAGGTATGACAAAGTTCTACATGATTCTCATACTGATTACCACTAATTACCCACAAAAAATCCCCAGAAACTGATAATACTACTGCTGTTCGCCCACCCACAAAATTTCTGGACAGCACCTCTACCGATTCGCATAGGTAAACATATAATCAATTGGATTGCAGCACAAATAAACAATAGATAATCACAAATTCGCATTGAATTCTCCCCCTTTCCTCCCTCCTTCTTTCAACCAAAAATCCAATTGGAGACTTGCACCAACGCGGCGTAGATCCAAGCGGGGAAGGGGTGGCACCTTGGAGAGGAGAAGATGGGGGGGGGGGCGGCTAGGGTTGTGGTGGTTGCAAGAGCTTGAGGAAGGAGGAGATGGGAGAGGGGGCGGCGGCCAAGGGCTAGAGGGAGGGGGCGGGGCCTGGATGGAAGAGTGGTTTTATGTGAAGAATGATCTAAAGATGAGGGAAGACATAAAAGAAATCATTATGCGCCCCATCTGGTCCCGCTTCGGCATCCGAAGGCCGAAGGTCGAAATTGACGACGCCGCCGAAGCGTGTCAGAAGGCCTTCAGTACTGTTTGCTCCTTCATTGGCACAAGAGATTTAATTCAAGAACATATAGCATTCAGAGTATGGCCGCTTGTGGAAAGCTGGTAAATGCCGAAGGAGACCATCAGTGACTCTAGCGAAGGTGGTTTGTTCTAGATGAAGTATACATTCAGGTTTGGGGATAAGTTTGATGAACCAAATGATGACTGGCTGAAGTGCATTGAAGGCTTGAAGCTACTAGCGATGAGTTACTTGGGGCGTATTCCAAAACCGAGGACAATGCCTTGTCCGCAGCCTTTGGGGGTCAGAATAACAAAAGGTTGAACATGGTATTTGATGCTATTGGCTTCGTATACCTAGACTATTGTTACCCGCAGCGAGGGCAAGGGGTAAAAAGAAAGATTGCTGCTTCTAGAAAGGTTGCCGCTTTGGCCATCACAGCTGAGCCGAAGGGCAAGAAGATGAAGGTTCTGACTCATCGGCCGCGTTACATCGAACCGGCCATGATACCTGAATTTGGCGAAGGGGCCTCTTCAGCTACCGAAACAAAAGAAAATGTTTCGACTGCACAGAGCACTGAAGAGCCGGCTGCAATGCCGAAGGTGCTTACAATCGGGCTAGTTGAAACAAAGGTTGATAAGGCTGAAGGGCTAGAAATTGAAGAAATAATAAAAATGCCAGAGATTCTGAGCCCTCCAACAGAGGTAACTGTGCCAAAGGTACAAAAGGGGTCTGTCGTAACTCCTAAGAGGAGAAGGATGGCGAATGTGCTGGATGTTGTGTTAGAAACAACAAAAACCTTGAGTCCTGCTCCTCCAAGGAAAGTTGCCGAAGCTGCCAAGGCGCGACTCGAAGCTGATACTAAGCCGGCAGAAATCGAAGCTGCAACAATTCAGGCTGAAACCGAAGCTGGGCCTTCAGTGCCCACCGAGATGGAGCGTGCTGACTCTAAGGAAAAATCAACAGAGTGGATTGCAACTGAAAAAATCGAAGCTCCTGGTCCCGAAGCGTCGAACAAAAGTATTGACAACATTATTCGTCATGCTTCGGGAAAGGTACTATCTCAAGAAGAGACATTACAAGCGCAACACTATGCCCAAAAATTGAAATATCCGAAGGGGGCGTTAGTGTTCAATGGCAATGATGAAGAAAACTTTTTGTACTGTCCCTCGGATAACAAAGAAATATCTGTCTTCCGGGAGATAGGCAAAAGCATCGGATTCCCGAAGCTGGAAGACGGTCTTTCGATTTTATCTAAGGACGAACTTGCTAACAGCTTAGCATACAATAGCATAAAGGTATAAAAACTACCTGTAAATTTGAAAATGAGGTATTTTATTTGTCATACTTATTCTTTCCTTCACTTGCAGGGCTTGATTCTTAGTAATGCCCTTAGGGCACAGAAAAATATAGAGGATGAAGGCTATACAATGGCCCTGAACAACCTTCGTTCAGAGGTAATTGAACTGGGAAACGAAGGTCTTGAAAAAGACAAAATCTTATTCTCTCTGGTTAACAAAGTCAAAGAAGATGAAGCTAGCTTCAAAGCGCAGGCCGAAGCCCAAAAGATTGAAATTGAAGACCTTCGGAGGCAACTGGCCAAAGCTAAAGAAAAATGCGCGCTCGCAGAAGCTAACCGAGAAATCAGTGAATATTGGAAAAATCATTTGGAGAAAAACGTTGAAGAACTTCGCACATCCAAGGAAAGATGCTTTGTGAAATCCTTGGACTGTGTGAAGAAAATAAAAACCAGTTTCGCCAACGTGGGCGCCTACTCTACCGAAGAAAACTTCATACGAGGCAACCACGAAGGCGTTATTGAATTGATAAGTGGAGAGGCCGAGAGCTTCGTAGAAATCTTAAGTGATCGCGGGGATGTCTGTGCATTTTCCAGTGCATGGGGGATTTCAAGACCATGGCCCAGGCCGAAGCTGCCTTAGTGGGCGGAAAATTCTATAATGATGTCTAGGTGAATGGTGGCCGAGAGATGGCTCGTGAAATTATAAAGAAAAGTGAAAAAGTCACCCATGACGCCCGGATAGAAGCGAGACAAGCTAAAGAAGCTGCAGAGCGTGAAAAACGTATAGGTATTGTTTCTTGGCTTTTAGCTTCAGTATTGGTTTTTATGGCTTCGGACTGATTAACTTTTTCCTATTTCAGCTGAATTATCACCGCCGCTGGAACCGTTCGATCCCCTGGCCGATCCAGAAACGAAGGAAGCACTTGAGATCATTAATATGGCTGAATCTATTGTTGACGAAGTCGTCAATAAATTGCTAAATGAAGTTGCGGAGAAAATCCTAAAAGAAGACTAGCACTTACTGTAAAAATATTTTTAAATGGCCAATGTAAGAGACACTAGAATGTACATTGTGCTTTTATTGTAACGAAGCTGTAATATTTGATGTGTGTAACTTTGGATCGAATATGTAAATTATTGTAATTTAGTTCTTTACGATGCATGAAACTTATATACATACCGTTTTTGAGCTTTCGGCGAAAAAACACCTTCCCTTCTTTTCATGCTTCGTAAAGAAAGGAGATCCGTGGTCCATAAAAATAAAGATATCCATGCTTCAGAAAGAGAGATCCCTCTCTTGTGTGCAGACTGATGAAGTTGTAATTCGAAGCTTACTTTGTGTAACTTTCACTATTTTCCGAAAATCGGCTCCGTATTCCATTCTTGTGTCATTGATGCAATATGATGTATGATGTGATGCTATGCGAAATGATGTGATGATATGATGCAAAATGATAATGATGCCGAAGACACATGTGGCAGAACCACCTGAATTATTCCAACTTAAGTGCCTAAGTCCCGCCTTAGAGGCTAGACCACACTTAAATAGGAATAAACCGTTAGTCCCTCAGATCTAGTCCGATAAATCCACTTAACCAGGATCGAATACCACTAGCTCACTCGAAGGTGAGGCATAGAGAAATACAATAAAACATAATACCACAAATTTAAGAAGTACCATTAGTGATTACATTATCGAAGTTTCAGAAATAATAACCATAAATTTTAATGCAGTGGAAATAACTAACGGAGAAAACCGAGTAACATGGCGAAGACTGGCCACGCTACTCCTCCTGGTCCTCTCCTGCGGAAGCAATAACCCACTCGACCATCTATCCCGGTGGCAGGGATGGAGGCCAAGTCACACCATCAACTAATCATCCTAAGGAGTACCTATAAAAATTATGCCACAAGCAAGGCTGAGTATAATAATACTCAGCTAGACTTACCCGGTGTGAGGAGGCTACTCCTCTACCTCTAGACATGTAGCTGTTTGGCTGAGGGGTTTGGTTTGCCAAAAGCACTAGCTGAGTCTAAAATCAAGTTTTAGCTTTTCAAGTTTTAGTATGATCCTTTTAAAC
Organism: Zea luxurians; assembly: GCA_029449295.1. Taxonomy (NCBI): domain Eukaryota; kingdom Viridiplantae; phylum Streptophyta; class Magnoliopsida; order Poales; family Poaceae; genus Zea; species Zea luxurians. Next base: position 9,565,181 of record JAOPSE010000010.1, on the reverse strand, counting down.
TAGATGAGTACCTAGCTATTCATACATTGTATCAAACATTTTATCAATCAACATCTTTTGCCAGTCACCTCATTTCGACTTATTACTCAATGTAGCAGCATGGATCAAGCAGTCTCATTAGCTGCGAGAAGCAGACGATTCGAATCAAGTTTTTATCCTTGCAAGGTAAACCTAAACACACGACGTGGCGAGGCACTCCATCCCCACACACATCAACCGTCCCCATCGATTCCTCGTCAATAGAAAGGGGCTCACCACCTTGGCGTACAATGCCTCACTAACCCCGACTGCCGTCGTGCAGTGACCGCACTTGTATCCACCATAACCGGAATGGGAGACCACGTCTTAGGTCACGTGAGGAGGGCAATCTGCGGGCAGGTTCACTCAGGTACTAGGCTTACCGATTTACCATATTTCTCGGCATGTGTTTAGTACGTTCAAACGCTTGACACACGGTACCACACCTTAATCCTTATTCCAATTTCCATCTCGTAGACAACGCATCCCCATGGCCGTTGTCCACAGACCACCATTATTACGATATCAAAATGGATACAACCAATTCCTGACCTCGCGCGAGTGCTAGAAAAATCAGTCGACTTCTACCGAGATCCCTAATTAGTAAAGCAGCTACTCGACCTAGCATACTAGTATCCATCTCAAAAGGAATCCTGAGTTCATGCAACTAGGGTTTCAGTCAACTCCTACACTTAAGTGCACAATACAAGCCTACAAACATTAAGTGCAGTAAAATAGCATATATAATGGTTATGTATAAAACCTGGGCTTGCCTTTTCTTTAACACTTAGATAGTGTTTGCTGGGTGGCACTCGCTTGGCGAGCATCCACTAGTTAAGTCCATCATTCTTCGGGTCATCCACCAATTGCATCTTGTGGTTGGCACCACATCACTTGCACGATCATCATCTCTCAGTCCTAAATGAGATGCAAGATGCATATATATAAATATAATGAAAGTAGCACAAGATATTCAAGACACAGTAGCGAACTAAACACTAAATTGTAAGACACCGTGAACAACCACACGTTAGCATTAGTTATCTACACGTTATCGGCGTTCAACATTAACACCATTAAAAAGATGACAACATTTTATTAATTTATGCAACATGACTACAACATCACAAGTACACGCATTTACTACGCTCACCTTAATCATTTATTTGTTCTCCTATTGACCACACAAGAGCAACCGAGACAACGTAAGTTTAAATAGGACCTAGGCATCCATGTCTATGAACTCCTATATCAAAATCAACTAGAGAAGAAACATATACAACATGACACACATACATTATTCAGTTTAGTCATGGCAAGTATATTAATTTAGTGCTAACCAACCATTTTTAGCCAAAAGGGTGAACTAACAATTAAGTGAGTACATGCAGATTTTTAGGACAGCAGCACAGCAGTCACTAGTTTTAATCATAACTCTTCAAATATTAATCCAAACATAGCAATCTAGGACTTTATGGAAAGCTTAAAATGTGCTCTACAACTTTGGTATTTTCACCTCAACAAGATTCAACACTTAGCAAGGTTAAAAGTGCTAACACAACAGATCTGTCCAGATTTGGACAGATTCAGACTTGTGACTTTAAAAATTCATAACTAAAGATTTAGACATCCAAACAAAGTGATCTTAGACTTTCTGGAAATATAATTAAATGTTCTACAAATTATTTATAAACATCTCTGGCTGGTTTAATATGTATCAAGGGTAAAATACACTATGAAAGCTGTGCAGCCCAGAACCGGACAGATTCAGTCTTCACACTTTAAACATTCATAACTTAACCTTCAGACCACCAAAAAGAGTGATTCAAGACTTTTTGGAAATCTTGGCAAAAGCACTACATAACTTCTATAATCACTAAGAAGTGATTCTATGCTTAACTGAATCAAACAACACAGTTTTCAAAATCTGTTCTAACGGTGGACAGAACACAACAACCAGTTTGCAAAATTCATAACTCCTAAACTGTCAGGCCTATGGTTATGAAATCTTAACACAAGCAAGATAAGAAAAACATCTACAACTTTCTTATAACGACCATGAACTGATTGTAATATTAAATTAAGCAAACAATACAGTTTCTGAAATCTGTACAGAATTTGGACAGATTCAGTTACTGAATTTGTAAAAAGCATAACTCATAAACGATCAGACTTATGGCTGTCAAATTTTAGTACAAGCAAGATAATAAGGTTATCTATAACTCTTGTATATGGCTTTCCTATAGAAAACATGATTTGGTTTATTAAACAAACAGCACGACGAAAACAATGAGTGCAGTCCAAAACAGCAATCAATAAATTTCAGCTATTGGGGACTGAACGGTCTTTTCCTGTTTAAGTCGGTGCCGCCCTTCGTCTCAAGGCGTGTTATTATGCCGAAGCTTTCTGGGTTGTAGCTTCGGCTTGTGCCTTCATGCTATTTCAGTTCGCACATCATATTGCCGAAGTTGTTTTTGCTTGGAGGACCTTCGGTGAAGAAGCAGGCCCCTAAAATATCTGATATCCGACCAAATAATATCTATATCCGTCACTTATCCGCTTGGATAAATATCCGGTCCCTGTATCCGTATCCGTCCTATTTCTAACTATCCGTATCCAATCCCGAATCCATTTTTAATACATTAGGGTAGGATACAGGATGAGCTACTATTCGTCCGTATCCGCCCGTTTTCACCCCTACTATAGATGCAGTAATGACTTCTGCCTCCATACCTCTAAGGATATGAAGCTGCATCATACCCCTTCTCGGACAACATATGATGCTTATTATACCGGTACGGTCGGACCATAAGATCTCGACGAAACTTCCATGCAAAGGATGATGAATGCACTATGCATGTCAACAACATGAGACCACCCCAAATAACATGTGTAACTTGATCAAACCACATCCTCAACATATGTAAATAATAGAACATGAATATTTTCAAGCAACGGTACCCAACAAGGAATATGAGGATGAACACAATTGACATAAATATAATCAAGTATAGGACACATTAATCAACCAACGGGATAAACCATCACTATTTTACTTGCATTCACCGGGGAATTTGGACAAAGCCCTAAGTGTGATCTAGAATTCCACCACCTGTTTTTGACACAACTTATTGCACAAATCCATATAACATACGCTCATAAACGACGCCGCACCTACGCACAATTCCAAACCCGTCGCGAGCGACTTATCACCCCATCACCCACCAACAGCAGCGGCACGGCTTGACAATTTCATATCTTTACAATTCTGACAGCAGTGGTAACAAACAAAAACTCCAGAACCATCTACATAAAATCCCCCACAAGTTTTGTATTCAAATGATAATTAAATTCCAACATATAATTAGCCCAAAATAGTCCACAAGATACACCCTGCAATCTGTTTTTGGACAGCAACCTAGCCGGGTTCAAACAGCGATATCTCCTAAAATATAACTCCGAATCGAGCGCATAAGTACTCGTTGGAAAGGTATGACAAAGCTCTATATGATTCTCATACTGATTACCACTAATTACCCACGAAAAATCCCCAGAAACTAATAATACTACTGCTGTTCGCCCACCCACAAAATTTCTGGACAGCACCTCTACCGATTCGCATAGGTAAACATATAATCAATTGGATTGCAGCACAAATAAACAATAGATAATCACAAAATCACCTTGAATTCTCCCCCTTTCCTTCCTCCTTCTTCTTTCCACCAAAAATCCAATTGGAGACTTGCACCAACGCGGCATAGATCCAAGCGGAGAAGGGGTGGCACCTTGGAGAGGAGAAGATGGGGGGCGGCTAGGGTTGTGGTGGTTGCAAGAGCTTGAGGAAGGAGGAGATAGGAGAGGGGGGCGGCGGCCAAGGGCTAGAGGGAGGGGGCGGCTGCACAAGGGAGACAAAGGGGGGGGGGGTGGCGGCCACACAAGGGGAAAGAAAAAGGGTGGTCGGCTAGGGTTGTGGGGAAAGAAATAGTGGGCTCCCCACCGCCGGATTGAGATCAACGGCCCAAACCCACACTCATGCCTGTGCTCCTGTCCCCCGCGTACAAAACCAACATAAATTCTACTATTTTACTGAGGTTTACCTCCCAAAATTCTAAACCCCAATAGCACGACACTCGAAAGAGAAAAACAAAGAAAGAATAAACTCCAACTTCTCTGTTTTTGAAAATTGGGTATCACACTAGTAGAACTTTGTAAATTAAAGGCCTTGTAGTGCTACCCTGCCTCGCCTCCATGGTAGTGGTGTATGGGATTCATGACCCCGTGGCAGATGGGTAACACGACTTGTGTGTAAAGATGTGTGTTAGGGACTTGTTCTCAAATGCTATGAATTAAGAACAAGGCAACACAAAAATAGATTAATGGTTAATGCCCTTCGTTGTTCGAAGCATTATTTCCCTAAGGTATAATGATCTTCAAACGAAGGTTATGAAGGACTTACCTTCATAATCACAGCATATATCAATGAAAGACGAAGCATTTGAAACATGGGAAACAACATTGATAATCATATGACATCATAATATATCTTTTATTATATAATCATGAATGAATATGAATAACACATGATTACATTTGTACCTTCGGCTTGGTAGAAGGCAAAAGTACAAGCATGACGCACAAGCGAGTACAAGTCAGCGTGAACAGTATAGGGGTATTGTTCATCTATTTATAGACACAGGGCGCAGCCTGTGTAAATTTACATTCATGCCCTTCATATTTACTATTGACTTATGGACAACCCAACCGGGACTAGATAGCCTTTTCCCCTTTAAGTCGGTTCCTTTTTCCGCCATTGAGCCGAAGCTCCCCTGCGTGTAGCTTCAGAGCAACATCAGCCTTCGTCTCAACCATGCTTTTCACATCTTGTATGATTTTAATCCGAGTCTGACGGTACCTGTTCAAATGTTACACTTGGAAAACATTATTAAATCATGTTTTTGAGGACCTTCGAAAGACGAAGGCCCCCAACAGTAGCCCCTCGCAGTATTAATTTGTTAAGATAACGAATTCAGACTGCGACATGGACGAAGGCCTTAAGCCGAAGGTCCAAAAAAACTCCTTCCCTTTGCTAGAAAGCAATTATCAATGACAGACAGGGCCCTCCAATTTGTAGCGCACTGGGCATATAAATATGGACTCACACCAGCTGCATTTGATACATTGTTTCTGCCATTTGCATTATCTTCTGAATCTTTTAGCTCCTGCTCACTAGCGCTCGCTAGATTCTCAAGTTCTCTGAGCTTCGGTTTAAAAGATGCGTTTTCACCATGTCTGGTAAAAAGATGTCCCAGGAAAAGAAGGTTGTTGTGGAAACGAAGCTGACTGAAGAGGCGAAGCTATTCGAGGAGAAGAAGGCTATGGATCCTTATGTTGTTGGATTTGTTGAATCAATGGCAAAGATAAACATAGAGAAGATTACTAAAGATATACTAGAAGGTTTATCTGAAGATACTGGTGACATCGACAGCTATGATGTGGAAAGTGGAGGCGAAGATTCTGAAGATCGGCCCTGGTGGCCAAGCCATACAATCTTTGGAAAATCAACAATTAAACAGAGTCATCTTGACAATATGAGAGGAAGGTACTTTCGAGACATATCTATCGTGAGAGTTGGCGGAGACAACACCGCACCTGCCCCTGAGGAAAATGAAGTTGTAATTTACTGAAGCTTTTTCAAGGCTAGACCTCGGTTCCCTTTGAGCAAGTTCGTAGTTGAAGTGTTGAAAATCTACTAGATTTTCCTCCATCAGGTCACCCCCGAAGCTATAATGAGGATGGGGATTTTTGTCTAGGCAGTAAGGAGTCAAGGACTAGAGCCAAGCGCGAAATGTTTCTGCAATATGCACGAACTTTTATACGAGACGAAGGCCATTGGTAAAGAACAGTACCACAACAACTTTGGTTGTTATGGGTTCATTGCTCGCCCCAACGCAAGCCACCCAGTGCCAACATTTCGGAAGAGATGGCCCGACGCCTGGATGGAAGAGTGGTTTTATGTGAAGAATGATCTAAAGACGAGGGAAGACATAAAAGAAATCATTATGCACCCCATCTAGTCTCGCTTCGGCCTCCGAAGGCCGAAGGTCCAAATTGACGACGCCACTGAAGCGTGTCAGAAGGCCTTTAGTACTGTTTGCTCCTTCATTGGCACAAGAGATTTAATTCAAGAACATATAGCATTCAGAGTATGGCCGCTTGTGGAAAGCTGGGAAATGCCAAAGGAGACCATCAGTGACTCTAGCGAAGGTGGTTTGGTCCAGCTGAAGTATTCATTCAGGTTTGGGGATAAGTTTGATGAACCAAATGATGACTGGCTGAAGTGCATTGAAGGCTTGAAGCTACTAGCGACGAGTTACTTGGGGCGTATTCCAAAACCGAGGACAATGCCTTGTCCGCAGCCTTTGGGGGTCGGAATAAGAAAAGGTTGAACATGGTATTTGATGCTATTGGCTTCGTATACCCTGACTATTGTTACCCGCTGCGAGGGCAAGGGGTAAAAATAAAGATTGCTGCTTCTGGAAAGGTTGCCGCTTCGGCCATCACAGCTGAGCCGAAGGGCAAGAATATGAAGGTTCTGACTCATCGACCGCGTTACATCGAACCGGCCGTGATACCTGAATTTGGCGAAGGGGCCTCTTTAGCTACCGAAACAAAAGAAAATGTTCTGACTGTACAGAGCACTGAACAGCCGGCTGCAATGCCGAAGGTGCTTACAATCAGGCTAATTGAAACAAAGGTTGATAAGGCTGAAGGGCCAGAAAGTGAAGAAATAATAAAAATGCCAGAGATTCTGAGCCCTCCAATAGAGGTAACTGTGCCGAAAGTACAAAAGGGGTCTGTCGTAACTCCTAAGAGGAGAAGGATGGCGAATGTGCTGGATGTTGTGTTAGAAACAACAAAAACCTTGAGTCCTGCTCCTCCAAGGAAAGTTGCCGAAGCTGCCAAGGCGCGACTTGAAGCTGATACTAAGCCGGCAGAAATCGAAGCTGCAACAATTCAGGCTGAAACCGAAGCTGGGCCTTCAGTGCCCACCGATATGGAGCGTGCTGACCCTAAGGAAAAATCAACAGAGCGGATTGCAACTGAAAAAATCGAAGCTCCTGGTTTCGAAGCGTCAAACAAAGTATTGACAACATTATTCGTCATGCTTCGGGAAAGGTACTATCCTAAGAAGAAACATTATAAGCGCAACACTATGCCCAAAAATTGAAATATCTGAAGGGGGCGTTAGTGTTCAATGGCAGTGGTGAAGAAGACTTTTTGTACTGTCCCTCGGATAACAAAGAAATATCTGTCTGTCGAGAGATAGGCAAAAGCATCGGATTCCCGAAGATGGAAGATGGTCTTTCGATTTTATCGAAGGACGAACTTGCTGACAGCTTAGCATACAATAGCATAAAGGTATAAAAACTACCTGTAAATTTGAAAATGAGGTATTTTATTTGTCATACTTATTCTTTCCTTCACTTGCAGGGCTTGATTCTTAGTAATGCCCTTAGGTTACAGAAAAATATAGAGGATGAAGGCTATACAATGGCCCTGAACAACCTTCGTTCAGAGGTAATTGAACTGAGAAACGAAGGTCTTGAAAAAGACAAAATCTTATTCTCTCTGGTTAACAAAGTCAAAGAAGATGAAGCTAGCTTCAAAGCCCAGGCCGAAGCCCAAAAGATTGAAATTGAAGACCTTCGGAGGCAACTGGCCAAAGCTAAAGAAAAATGTGCGCTCGCAGAAGCTAACTGAGAAATCAGCGAATATTGGAAAAATCATTTGGAGAAAAACGTTGAAGAACTTCGCACATCCAAGGAAAGATGCTTTGAAAAATCCTTGGACTGTGTGAAGAAAATAAAAACCAGTTTCGCCAACGTGGGCGCCTACTCTACCGAAGAAAACTTCATACGAGGCAACCCCGAAGGCGTTATTGAATTGATAAGTGGAGAGGCCGAGAGCTTCGAAGAAATCTTAAGTGATCGCGGGGATGTCTGTGAATTTTCTGGTTCATGGGGGATTTCAAGACCATGGCCCAGGCCGAAGCTGCCTTGGTGAGCGGAAAATTCTATAATGATGTCTAGGTGAATGATGGCCGAGAGATGGCTCGTGAAATTATAAAGAAAAGTGAAAAAGTCACCCATGACGCCCGGATAGAAGCGAGACAAGCTAAAGAAGCCGCAGAGCGCGAAAAACGTATAGGTATTGTTTCTTGGCTTTTAGCTTCAGTATTGGTTTTTATGGCTTCAGACTGATTGACTTTTTCCTATTTCAGCTGAATTATCACCGCCGTTGGAACCGTTCGATCCCCTGGCCGATCCAGAAACGAAGGAAGCACTGGAGATCATTAATATGGCTGAATCTATTATTGATGAAGTCATCAATAAATTGCTAAATGAAGTTGCGGAGAAAATCCTAAAAGAAGACTAGCACTTATTGTAAAAATAATTTTAAATGGCCAATGTAAGAGACACTAGAATGGACATTGTGCTTTTATTGTAACGAAGCTGTAATATTTGATGTGTGTAATTTTGGATCGAATATGTAAATTATTGTAATTTAGTTCTTTACGATGCATGAAACTTATATACATACCGTTTTTGAGCTTTCGGCGAAAAAACACCTTCCCTTCTTTTCATGCTTCGTAAAGAAAGGAGATCCGTGGTCCATAAAAATAAAGATATCCATGCTTTGGAAAGAGAGATCCCTCTCTTGTGTGCAGACTGACGAAGCTGTAATTCGAAGCTTACTTCGTGTAACTTTGACTATTTTCCGAAAATCGGCTCCGTATTCCATTTTTGTGTCATTGATGCAATATGATGTATGATGTGATGCTATGCGAAATGATGTGATGATACGATGCAAAATGATAATGATGCCGAAGACACATGTGGCGGAACCACCCGAATTATTCCAACTTAAGTGCCTAAGTCCCGCCTTAGAGGCTAGACCACACTTAAATAGGAATAAACCGTTAGTCCCTCGGATCTAGTTCGATAAAGCCACTTAACCAGGATCGAATACCACTAGCTCACTCGAAGGTGAGGCACAGAGAAATACAATAAAACATAATACCACAAATTTAAGAAGTACCATTAGTGATTACATTATCGAAGTTTCAAAAATAATAACCATAAATTTTAATGCGGCGGAAATAACTAACGGAGAAAACCGAGTAACATGGCGAAGACTGCCACGCTACTCCTCTTGGTCCTCTCCTGCGGAAGCAATAACCCACTCGACCATCTATCCCGGTGGCAGGGATGGAGGCCAAGTCACACCATCAACCAATCATCCTAACCTGTAAAAATTATGCCACAAGCAAGGCTGAGTATAATAATACTCAGCTAGACTTACCCGGTGTGAGGAGGCTACTCCTCTACCTCTAGACATGCAGCTGTTTGGCTGAGGGGTTTGGTTTGCCAAAAGCACTAGCTGAGTCTAAAATCAAGTTTTAGCTTTTCAAGTTTTAGTATGATCCTTTTAAACTAGATGAGTACCTAGCTATTCATACATGGTATCAAACATTTTATCAATCAACATCTTTTGCCAGATACCTCATTTCCACTTATTACTCAATGTAGCAGCATGGATCAAGCAGTCTCATTAGCTGCGAGAAGCAGACGATTCGAATCGAGTTTTTATCCTTGCAAGGTAAACCTAAACACACGACGTGGCGAGGCACTCCGTCCCCACACACATCATCCGTCCCCATCGATTCCCCGTCAACAGAAAGAGGCTCACCACCTTGGCGTACAATGCCTCACTAACCCCGACTGCCGTCGTGCAGTGACCGCACTTGTACCCACCATAACCGGAATGGGAGACCACGTCTCAGGTCGCGTGAGGAGGGCAATCTGCGGGCAGGTTCACTCAGGTACTAGGCTTACCGATTTACCATATTTCTCGGCATGTGTTTAGTACGTTCAAACGCTTGACACACGGTACCACACCTTAATCCTTATTCCAATTTTCGTCTCGTAGACAACGCATCCCCATGGACCGTTGTCCACAGACCACCATTATTACGATATCAAAATGGAAACAACCAATTCCTGACCTCACGCGAGTGCTAGAAAAATCACTCGACTTCTACCGAGATCCCTAATTAGTAAAGCAACTACTCGACCTAGCATACTAGTATCCATCTCAAAAGGAATCCTGAGTTCATGCAACTAGGGTTTCAGTCAACTCCTACACTTAAGTGCACAATATAAGCCTACAAACATTAAGTGCAGTAAAATAGCATATATAATGGTTATGTATAAAACCGGGGCTTGCCTTTTCTTTAACACTTAGATAGTGTTTGCTGGGTGGCACTCGCTTGGCGAGCATCCACTGGTTAAGTCCATCATTCTTCGGGTCATCCACCAATTGCATCTTGTGGTTGGCACCACATCACTTGCACGATCATCATCTCCCAGTCCTAAATGAGATGCAAGATGCATATATATGAATATAATGAAAGTAGCACAAGATATTCAAGACACAGTAGCGAACTAAACACTAAATTGTAAGACACCGTGAACAACCACACGTTAGCATTAGTTATCTACACGTTATCGGCGTTCAACATTAACACCATTAAAAAGATAACAACATTTTATTTATTTATGCAACATGACTACAACATCACAAGTACACGCATTTACTACGCTCACCTTAATCATTCATTTGTTCTCCTATTGACCACACAAGAGCAACCAAGACAACATAAGTTTAAATAGGACCTAGGCATCCATGTCTATGAACTCCTATATCAAAATCAACTAGAGAAGAAACATATACAACATGACACACATGCATTATTCAATTTAGTCATGGCAAGTATATTAATTTAGTGCTAACCAACCATTTTTAGCCAAAAGGGTGAACTAACAATTAAGTGAGTACTTGCAGATTTTTAGGACAGCAGCACAGCAGTCACTAGTTTTAATCATAACTCTTCAAATATTAACCCAAACATAGTAAACTAGGACTTTCTAGAAAGCTTAAAATGTGCTCTACAACTTTGGTATTTTCACCTCAACAAGATTCAACACTTAGCAAGGTTAAAAGTGCTAACACAACAGATCTGTCCAGATTTGGACAGATTCAGACTTGTGACTTTAAAAATTCATAACTAAAGATTTAGACATCCAAACAAAGTGATCTTAGACTTTTTGGAAAGCTAATTAAATGTTCTACAAATTATTTATAAACCTCTCTGGCTGGTTTAATATGTATCAAGGGTAAAATACACTATGAAAGCTGTGCTGCCCAGAACCGGACAGATTCATTCTTCAAACTTTAAACATCCATAACTTAATCTTCGGACCACCAAAAAGAGTGATCCAAGACTTTTTGGAAAGCTTGGCAAAAGCAATACATAACTTCTATAATCACTAAGAAGTGATTCTATGCTTAACTGAATCAAACAACACAGTTTTCAAAATCTGTTCTAACGGTGGACAGAACACAGCAACCAGTTTGCAAAATTCATAACTCCTAAACTGTCAGGCCTATGGTTATGAAATTTTAACACAAGCAAGATAAGCAAAACATATACAACTTTCTTATAACGACCATGAACTGATTTTAATATTAAATTAAGCAAACAATGCAGTTTCTGAAATCTGTACAGAATTTGGACAGATTCAGTTACTGAATTTGTAAAAAGCATAACTCCTAAACGATCAGACTTATGGCTGTCAAATTTTAGTACAAGCAAGATAATAAGGTTATCTACAACTCTTCTATATGGCTTTCCTATAGAAAACATGATTTGGTTTATTAAACAAACAGCACGACGAAAACAATGAGTGCAGCCCAAAACAGCAATCAATAAATTTCAGCTTCTATATAATTCAAGAATTGCCGCGTTTTAGAGACTTGACTTACTCTAACTTATATCAAGACACACTTAAGCATAGTCACACAATAGATGACGTTACAGCTACGTAGTCATGCCATCACTTCACCACACATCGCAACATAGACTAATTCAATCATACTTCACATGGCAATTTATAGAGAGTCGCAGAGTAACAATATTAACACATAGGTAAGCGACATTTCTTTACGACTTTTGGCTAAGTCACCAAACAGACGACATGATGACTATGAAGGCATGTCATCATTTCATCACACACATTCATCTCCTATATGCGCACTAATCCATTTCTTGCGACATATGAACTCAAAATCAATCCACACTACACAAAGTACACTTATCTCTTATTTATGCGCAGACTTAACACCATTCGGGATAAAGCGTCACTATAAACACCTTACACATAATTGCCTTAGGAACCTATTAGTTCACTTGAAGACATCTATTCAAGTCATAAACACAATCATGCACTTATTTGCGAAGCACAATTTAAGGAACGCCTAACGCGTATAGACTCGACTTATAATTATAGAGGAAGTGATGACTACTTACGGCATGTCATCACCTCTCTACTTAAGCCGAGACAATTTCTATCTACAACGACCACACATTTATGTTGAGCACACTTTATTTTACCCTGTCTCGCATACAACCTTATTGTGACATGCACCTGAGACATTTCTGTTTAATTTAACGCAATCACTACTACAATGCATTTCGATACACACGTTCGACAGCACAGTGCTCAGCAATGATTTCAAGTCGCCTAGTCGCCTGGTCGAACCCTGGGACCGACCAGGCGACTAGTCGCGATTAGGCGACGACTAGGGCGACTAGTCGACCCCTAGTCGGTCCTAGTCGGTCCCTGGTCGTCCTAGACTAGTAGCTATACTTATATAGGTATATATATAAATATACTTGTACATTATATAAATTAGAACAAACAACTAGGATATAAATTAGAACAAACAACGTGTAGAGAGCCAGTGTTGACAGCTAGGGTAGAATAGGAGAGGAGACTTGCAGAAACTATAGATGGGCTAAAAAGGCCCAATAACTGAACCCTAGCCAGGACGACCAGGTCACACAAGTCGGACGACTAGTCGCCCTAGTCGACGATTAGTCGGACGACTAGGTTGTCTAGTCGAGTCGACCACCAAATCGTGCACTAAATACCGACCAGCCCGACTAATCACGATTAATCGCGATTAGTCGGACGACTTGAAATCATTGGTGCTCAGACAACCCACACTTCCAATTTACTTATCACATCCAACCAATCACCACGTTTGATAACACACCTTTCTAACTAAACATATCTCGTCTTCCAAACACCCATCATATGTCACATAATTTACATTTCTCACTTGTTCTAACCTACACCAACAACAAATACATAAAAAATAATTAATATAGACTAACTCATGAGCCGAGTGCGGAAGTCACCAAGCATGCTTTAGGATTTATCAAATTTTTTCCTCACTAACACATTATTTTACGATGAAGCATTCTAGCAAACAATTAATACATCCGCGACCTATCCCTACGACGTACAAAAGAACTATCACATCCACACATATATATCCGATCCAACAACAAAATAACACATCGGCTCACCATATCAAACCTCAGTCATGGTTGCTGCACCTGTGGTGTGAAGACGAACGCGTCGTCGTGCATGGGAGACCGAAGCGAAGTCGGAGGAGCACGACGGGCACCGTAGGCATGGCAAGGGGAGCACACGCAACGGAGGGGCTGCTGTGGCTGCCGATTGGCGCAAGAAAATAGCAAGAACGACGGTGTATTGAGCACGGCGTGAAGGGGATGCGCCGGCGAGGTCGACGGCCGGCTAGGCAGCTCGTCGAGCACCTAGCGGAGCGCGTCGCTGCGCGGGACAGCTGGGGATAATTCGGCTGCACAGGTTGGTGGTGGAGCTCGCTGCGCGACGATGGAGCGAGGTAGTAGCAGCGACGTCTGACAGCAACGCAAGGGAGGAGCTCGCTGCAGGGGGGCTACTCGCCATGGGTGCAGAGCTAGCAGCAGGGGGCGTTGGCATGGAGCAGGGGCGCCCTACGCAGAGAAGAAGAAGGATGCGGCTTCCTGCGCTTGAGCTCCAGGGAAAACAGAGAGGAGGGAGGGCGCATCCATGGAAGAAGAAAAGGGCCTGCTCACCATGGAGAGAGGGCGCAGGGGAAGGTGGAGCTGTTGCTGGAATTTCTGGGTGCCATGGATAGGGAAGAAGGGAGCTTGGCGGCCATGGAAGGGAGGGAGCTCCCTGCGCTGCCGTGTGGGAGGAGGAGCGCCTCCATGGAAGAATAAAGGGGGCGTTGGGGAGGATTTGGAGCAGCGGCGTAGTGGATCTCGGGCGTGTCATGGGGCTTGTGCTCGCTCGCAGGGAATCCTCGGCATCGTGGCTGCTGGCCGGAGCTGGAGAAGACGACTCCCTGCTGCAGCCGCTCGCCATGAGGAGGAGCAGGGAGGGCGCCATGGGAGAAGAACCTGAGCTCCCTGCTAGTTGCTGTTGCTACCGTGGGGAGAACAGAGAGGAAGAAACATGATGGCTGAAGAAGAAGAGAGAGTGGCGGCTAGGGGGTAGATGAATAAAGGCCAATTTGCAAGGGATAGGGCTCCTACTTATAGAAAAATCCTAGGGTTAGGGTTTCAATTGGGCCAAATGGGCCAGAATGGACTTGGCCCAAAACGCTAAATTGTGCCACGCTAAATTATTTCCAGAGTAAAAATGCTCCTGCGGAATTCGTCGCTACGAAAAAACAGAGTGAAATAGAGTTCGAATGAATGGACGATTGAGCGATTAATTCGTCCGAGAGTCTAATTTGCTTTCGCTCGAAAATAATTCCCTACGCATGACTCGAATTTAAATTGTCTCGGGATACGACTAGCTTTTGGATTTATGATTGAAAGAGACAAACCGCGACATTTAAAAATCGTCGCCGATGTTGATTTTTGAAATCGAATTGGACATAGAGGTATTAAGCCGAGTCGAGTAAGAATTTATTAGAGGATGACATACTGAGTATTCCGTTTGAGAGTACGGATTCAGATAAAATAGTCAGACATAGATCAAATTCGAGGAATTAGACTCGGGCTTAGATCAAATAACAGCCGTCGAGAGTTTGATTTAATGAGCTTCAGATGAGATTTATAATTTGAGAATGATTGTTGAGTTTGCATTCGTTCCAAGAATAAAAGTTTTAACAGGCTCCAAAATTGGCTGTTTCTCGCGATCGAATAACTCCGACTTCGGTTAGCTTTCATGAATAATCCTGATAAACTGAGATAGACACGATCGAGAAATGGGAAATTTTCACTGAGCATTCAAGTTAGGGATAGATCTCCTGACATAACACGAAACTGACACCTGGGGTGTCACAACACATACTCACACTCCGACCCTGGAACACACAATCTCTGCATTCCCTTAGGAACGACTAGAATCTCTTTGCCGTTTATTTTTCGGTGTAAGTTCTGCATCCCCTTAGGAACGTCTTTTGAACTTCTTCGCCTTCTATTTCGGCGGTATAAGTTCTATATCCCCTTAGGAACATCTTTTGAACTTCTTCGCCTTATATTTCGGTAGTATTTGGCTCTGCATTCCCTTTGGAACGACTTTTGAGTAGAAAACTTACACTGCGCTCCCTTAGGAACGACTTTTTTTGTAGCTTCGGCAAAACTTACGCTGCGCTCCCTTAGGAACGACTTTTGAGCTTCAGCGATTTTTGAGCTTCGTAAATCTGTGAAGAAGATATATTCCATCTCGATAGAAGAAAAATCATTACAAGAACTTAAAACTAGATTTACATTGCTGGTTGCTTAAAAAACAAAATGACATAGAGCATAAAGGTATTTCAGAGGCAGGATATCGTTCAATAAATGTGCTTTGATTCTGGCACAGTACTGTTGACTATACGAGCTTCGGATTCCTCCCTGAATTCACGTTGATGTTGAGGATGCTGGCGCCCTTCTAGCTGCTGGCTTCGGGAATATGTAGGTTGCAGTGGTGGTGGCGGTGGAAGCTGAGGCCAAGAAGCCTGTGAATGGCTAGCCGAAGCAACAGAGGCTGCAGGGTGATTGCCCACATATTCTGGTATGTAGGGAGAGTGGTACGAAGCAGTGTGTAAGACCTTCTTCGGCTGATTCTTCTGAGCTTGGGCTTCTGCGATCTCCTTTTGCTTCAGAATAGTGATTTGGCACATTCTTGTAGTATGACCCTTGTCCTCACCACAAGAATAGGCAATAAATTTTCCTGGGCTGGTCCCCATATCTTCCTCCAAAGCCCCTGGCGCCTCTGCCCCTTGGAGCTGGCGGCCTGAAGGAGCTTTGCTGCTGCCCCAAAGACTGTGAGGTGTATTGTGGCCTCTGAAGCTGGCTTCCTTTGTCGTCATTCTGACTGGTGCTATGGATTGATCTGACATGCCTAGGGTGGATTCTTCCTCTGAAGCCCCTGGTCATCTCAGAGAATCTATAAGCTTCCTCCCTTCTTTGGCGGAAGTCGTTGTCAGCCCGGATGTACTCATCCATCTTCTGAAGCAGCTTCTCTAGAGTTTGTGGGGGCTTCCTGGCGAAGTATTAAGCCGTAGGGCCTGGCCGAAGACCCTTGATCATGGCCTCAATGACAATTTCATTGGGCACTGTGGGCGCTTGTGCCCTCAGTCGCAAGAACCTTCGGACATACGCCTGAAGGTATTCCTCATGATCTTGCGTGCATTGGAACAAGGCCTGAGCTATGACTAGCTTCGTTTGAAAGCCTTGGAAACTGGTAACCAGCATATCCTTGAGCTTCTGCCACAACGCGATTGTCCCTGGATAAAGAGAAGAATACCATGTCTGGGCTACGTTCCGGACTGCCATGACGAAGGACTTTGGCATGACAGCTGCATTGCCTCCGTAAGAGGATATAGTTGCCTCATAGCTCATCAAAAATTGCTTTGGGTCCGAGTGCCCATCATACATGGGTAGCTGGGGTGGCTTGTAGGATTGTGGCCATGGGATAGCCTGCAATTCTGCTGCCAAGGGAGAAGCATCATCAAAAGTAAAGATATCATGATTAAAATCATCATACCATCCATCTTCATTGAATAGGCCCTCTTGACGAAGCTCCCTGTGTTGGGGCCTTCGGTCTTGGTCATCTTGAGCAAGCTGACGCACTTCCTCTGTAGCTTCATTGATCTTCCTTTGAAGATCGGCCAGTCAAGCCATCTTCTCCTTTTTCCTTTGCACTTGTTGATGGATGATTTCCATGTCCCTGATCTCTTGGTCCAACTCCTCCTCCTGGAATGTTGGACTGGTGGCCTTTCTCTTCTGGCTTCGAGCCTCTCGGAGAGAGAGAGTCTCCTGGTTTGTGTCCAGTGGCTGCAGTGTAGCAGCCCCTGGGGCTGTTATCTTCTTCGGCGACATGACGAAGGTCAGTGCTTTGTCGAATGTTGTGGAAGTGGGTACACCGGAGGTGGGCGCCAATGTTGGGGACTTGTTCTCAAATGCTATGAATTAAGAACAAGGCAACACAAAAATAGATTAATGGTTAATGCCCTTCGTCCTTTGAAGCATTATTTCCCTAAGGATATAATGATCTTCAGATGAAGGTTATGAAGGACTTACCTTCATAATCACAACATATATCAATGAAAGACGAAGCATTTGAAACATGGGAAATAACATTGATAATCATATGACATCATAATATATCTTTTATTATATAATCATGAATGAATATGAATAACACAGGATTACATTTATACCTTCGGCTTGGTAGAAGGCAAAAGTACAAGCGTGACGCACAAGCGAGTACAAGTCAGCGTGAACAGTATGGGGGTACTGTTCATCTATTTATAGGCACAGGGCGCAGCCTGTGTAAATTTGCATTCATGCCCTTCATATTTACTATTGACTTATGGACAACCCAACTGGGACTAGATAGCCTTTTCCCCTTTAAGTCGGTTCCTTTTTCCGCCATTGAGCCGAAGCTCCCCTACGTGTAGCTTCGGAGCAACATCAGCCTTTTTCTCAACCATGCTTTCCACATCATGTATGGTTTTAATCCGAGTCCGAAGATATCTGTTCATATGTTACACTTGGAAAAGATTGTTAAATCATGTTTTTGAGGACCTTGGGAAGACGAAGGCCCCAAACAATGTGTAACCTCTGCACAGTGTAAAACTAGTATATCAACCATACTCACGGTCAAGAGCGGTTTGGACACTCACATGATTAACTTATGGAATTAAAACTTAATCTATCATTTGCATTGCATTATGGGAGTTATTATTAATTGTGATCTCTTATTTAATTGGGATGATATCTACTTATACTTAGTAACTTCTAACAAAATTTTGACCAACTTGTTAAAAGCAACGCTTAGCCTTAACCATTCTCTTTGGTAAGCCTTACACATCACATGAGCCCCCACCATAATTGAGCTCATGCACTTTATTCCCCACAACTTGTTGAGCGATGAAAGTATGTGAGCTCACCCTTGCTGTATTCACACCCCCAAGTCAAGAACAAGTATCGATAAGATGAGGAGCATGAAGGATGCCGCGATGAGTTCGTGAGAGGTCTAGGTCGTCGTCTCTCTGTCAAGTATGGTTGTGGAGGATCGATATCTTCATATGATGTAATGATTTAGCTATTTTGTACATAACTCCTATATATAGTAAAGATGTGACATTTCGTTTTGTACCATGAGTCACCATATGTGTGAGACTTGATCCTAGCACACATTTGATTCGTGCCTGGGTTTGCCCTTAAATTTGGGTGTGACAAATCTTGGTCGTGTTAGTATTCCCATGATATCGACCCTCCAATCTTAGTGTATACTAGTAGTGAGCTTGGTGTGTTAGGGACACATAAATCTCTTTCTTGGTGGGGAAACTTCCAAGAAAATATCGTGCTATATACTAGGAGAGTCAGGTGGCATGTGGTGATACTTTATGGTTTGTGGCATTTGTTTCTGTTGATACCACATTTGTGGATTACCCAACACTATGGGTGAATAGCCTGGTGTATTATATCCTTTCATACTGAGCTAAGGTAGACCCATATTGTACATGTGAATAATGGGAATTAGCTAATTAATTCTAGGTTTAGGTCATGATTGTTGAATAATAACTTATCAAGTTGAAGGACTGACAATGATGATGAATTGTAATATCTCTGCACTACAACACACACCTATAGCTATTAATATAGACAAAAGTTCATTATTTTAGCTGAAGGAAACATAGCGCAATACAATCCATGGTAACATATGTATTTTCCTACAATGCCTAAGAACAACAACTATACAATGGTTGTTGTCTTTTTATTTTGGTTACATATACCACCATATCATGTAGTTCATTGTTGTAATATATAACTCCTGTAGTTATTTTTGCCTCCTTGAAGTAGTGCTTCATACAGATATTCTCTTGATCCAAGATAACACAATAAAGACGCTTCACATGAGTACTGGCTTCACATAAAGCGATGTTAACATGTCTTTGATTGTATGGGAGACAGTGTACTTATCAGCTTCCTTGTACATGTAATCTACATTCGTGCAAACTCAAGTACCATTCGTGGCACAATTATCGAGTACTCTTTTAGTGCAAAGCCTTGTTCAATTATGAACTTCCATGAATCTTCTATAAGTTCTTTTATCTCCTTACATGCTTTATCCATTGTGAATTCATGCTGCTTCATGTAACACTGAACAGTGGAGACACAATGCTTCTCTCTTTTGTCACGCTGCAAATGTGGAATATCAGTGATTTTACAATAACAATATTGTTTGTTTAATATCCCAAATATCATTAATCCTAACAAAAAATATGATTAGGGTCATGCTTATCTTCATTATTATTCACTAGAATTGCCGAACAAAATCTTGGTTCTAGACATTGATGAGTAAAAATCAAAGCATAGTGTGTGCATGAAATAAGAGTACTCAAAGGATAGAGAAAAACCTTGGTTGAAACAATATCATTGGAGAGCCGTACAAATATACCAAAAGACTTAACAAGTTCAGTATCACTCATAACCCATGCCATGATCTTCTTTGTTACTACATCGCCCATTCCAACAAATGCGGAACATAGCACCAGGGTGCCTCCAATGCTTATGAGTGAAACTTTAAGGTGTTCTTTCAATGTTTTCGGCACATAATCCTCATCACGCCATTTTATTTCCTTGGTATATTCCCGAACTAATTCCTTCACCTATATATAGAGAGAATAAAAACATGTGAAGTCATTGTACGTAGATGCTCATGTAGTTGATAAATTATATCTACTGCTTAAATTATGATTATGAGACAACAACCACAAATACTTTCCAACATTGGGATAAGGAATGGATTTGTTTATATATACATCATTAGTATATTTTAACCACACATAAGGTGTCCGATATATATCTCGATATGTGCTTGTTTACTCTTATAATAATAAGGAATAGCATGTGATCAGCCAATGTATATATTATTATCCACTAAGTAGTCTTGTTATGTCTGGCTTAATAATAATCAGCTTCATCAAGGAAGATAGAAATAAAAATTTGCTGCTTCTTTTAAGTAGAACACTCGGTAGCTCTTGTCTGGTCCTAATAACTCATTCTCAAACGATGAAAATGTCTTCAACAAATACATGTAGAAATCCTTCATGTATTCTAGGAGTAGAGACACTGCACTTTCATCCCACCTGCAACTTACTATGTCAGAATATATGCAGATCACCTTCCCTCATGAGTATTTTATATGTAACACACATCCAATCCAAAAAAATGGTTGTGGTATTTTCTTAACGGCATAACACAAATATACTTTCATGCATGTTGACAAAATATGTGAATTAGTTACTTGAGTTTTTATAGAGAGTTTGCATTCTAGGAAAGAAAAATATATCCGCTCGAGAAGATTATACATACCTTTTGATTGCTTCTCCAAGTTGCATACTCTCATAAGAAGTAGCATGTGAGTCAAGGGTATCATCTAGAATCGTGATGAAATCAACAATCTTTGTAAATATAATTCGAGAATGAGAATATTAAGGATCATAGCATCCCCCACTCATCCAAAAGTACACCTCAACTATCCTATCCCTAACAAAACTCAAGTTTGATTCGACGCGGAGTTCTTTCCACTAGCTGCAATGTAGAGAAGAACAATCCAATAATTGGCATAGATTTTAAATATGCACTTTCGTTTATGAAAGGAGAATAACTTACGTTGTGCACTCTTTTAGCTTCGATGAATAAAGATGTAGAAGGTTGAAGTTTAGTTTCACAAACTCCAATATTGATTTGTTTTGTTTAGTGTCCTTTTCGGAGACAGGAATGTAATCCTTCATTTCCAAAGTCCCAACCCTTCGAAAAAGTGGTGTGTCAAGGGTAGAAGACACTTCCTCTGCTAATGGCGATTCCAAAGGTTCTAATCTATCATGAAGGCATCTCGTAGTAAAAGAAATTGCCTCGTCAAGCAATTTCTCTCCATGAATCCTCAGGTATGCTGCATTGTATAAGCTTAACAAGCTCCTAGTAGCAGCCTCAACAAAATTCCCATGTTGTTCTTTGAAATTTAGGAAGACATCTGCATGCATATACAGTTGCATGGATGAGATATAGTGAGCATTTGGTAACATATATTTTCTCAAATCTAACATATATATAGTTCAGTATATACAGTTGGATGAGATATAGCGCGCTTCCCTCGTTACAAACTATAAGTCATACGTTTCGGCTTTTTGGATTCATAACTTTTGCTATGGATCTAGTTATAAGTTATTACATATAGATACATATCAAAAACTATGTATCTAGAAATGTCAAATTATCTTATATATGATTAGGGAGCATATGAAAATAAGGGCTCACCAGATGAAACATGATAGCCACATTTACGCAGATATTAAGGCTGCAAGAGTAGTCGGCCATTCCCGTGTTCTGCCACCATTCCTGTTCTGCCATTCCCGTTCTACCACCGTTCCCATTCCCATGTCTATCATTCCCATTCTTTATTCTATCTTTCTCATTCCCTCCTCCCGCAAAGCTCATTCCCATTCCCATTCCCCCATACAGCCCACGTCTAACTAAAATTAAAAAAAAACACACATGTCCTCAAGGGGATTTGAACCCGTGACCTCTCAAGCAAAGGCCAAGAGTAGCTACCACTACACCACATATGTGTTTATGTCTACATCTATGACAGGAAACACATCTACTACACCTCTCACCAAGCTCACTTGCTACCCTTGCACAATGCGTAGTAGTAGATAAGTATCACCGAGATTCTTGAATTAGATTTTTGGATGGAGGAAATATTATTTAAAGAAGAGCTTTGCATGCAATTTCTTTTGTTTGAATAATGTATTATACTTAAATTCCCTTTTTTGCATGCATGACATTTTTCTTCGTAATATTTTTTCCATAGATCAGACTTGTGAGTCATTTTCATAAACCAATGCCAAGCATGAATACATGTTTCTTACTTGAAACCCCGAACAAACACCATGAGCAGGAGGCACTCACGTTGGCATCGCTCATCGATGACGAGAAGAAGCTTGGCGACTATCAGTTCGACCTCTAGAAGCAGTCCTACGTGGTCGCATGCGCCGATGTGTACGACAAGCTCCCGTGAAGCCACCACTTGGACGCGGTCCAGAGCAGCTGCACTGCGTTGTCCATCGTTAAGCAGGGGGGCCTGATGGTTGTCGTCAACATCGACAACTCTCGGGTTGTTCTGGACACCGCATCCGACGACGACGCCATCACATCGTCTAGCTCATCATCCACCTGAAGCCCAACCTACCACGTAAGTCGCTACTGACCGGACATGAATTCTTGTGCGCTGGGACGATGGATGTTGCTGACGTTGTGTGAGTGTCCTCGAACATAATGTATGTAGTGGAGTAGCGCATCTGGTGGTGCAACGGCCAGGGGTACTACCTCGCTGATGAGCCCAGGGTGCACTTTGTTTGGCAGCCCAACCAAGAGTCATCGGTACTCATCATGTCGCGTGCGTTCGACGACTACTATATCGAGGATTGTGGCGTCATCTTAGCATCGGAGGTGACGCAGAGGAGGATCGACAACCGTGACCAGTTCGTCATCCTCGACACCGTCAGGGTAGCTTTTGTGCCAACCTGCCTTTAATTCTCTTCGCAAACACACGCACTTACCTTTTTGTTTAAGCAAGAGCGTATGGTGGTGCATGTCTGATGACTAACGATGTACGAGGAAATTTCTTCCAGCATGTGTGGAACATGCTCTCCAATGATGAGACCATACAAATCGTGGCATATATCGAAGTCTGCATGATACTGATGGTTGCAATGTAATGGTGAAACAACTAGATTAAAATAACAAAATTTATGTATGACTAGGATCACAAATTGATTATGAAACATTTTCTCATAACAATATAACACATATTTTGTATATAAGTTATCTCTACTACTATTAAGGCTGCAAGAGTAGTCAGCCATTCCCGTGTTCTGCCACCATTCCTGTTCTGCCATTCCCGTTCTGCCACCGTTCCCATTCTCATGTCTGTCATTCCTATTCTTTATTCTATCTTTCTTCTCTATCTCTACTACTATTAAGGCTGCAAGAGTAGTCGGCCACTCCCGTGTTCTGCCACCATTCCTGTTCTGCCATTCCCGTTCTGCCACCGTTCCCATTACCATGTCTGTCATTCCCATTCTTTATTCTATCTTTCTCATTCCCTCCTCCCGCAAAGCTCATTCCCATTCCCATTCCCCCGTACAGCCCACGTCTAACTAAAATTAAAAAAACACACATGTCCTCAAGGGGATTTGAACCCGTGACCTCTCAAGCAAAGGCCAAGAGTAGCTACCACTACACCACATATGTGTTTACGTCTACATCTATGATAGGAAACACATCTACTACATCTCTCACCAAGCTCACTTGCTATCCTTGCACAATGCGTAGTAGTAGATAAGTATCACCGAGATTCTTGAATTAGATTTTTGGATGGAGGTAATATTATCTAAAGAAGAGCTTTGCATGCAATTTCTTTTGTTTGAATAATGTATTATACTTAAATTCCCTTTTTGCATGCGTGACATTTTTCTTCGTAATATTTTTTCCATAGATCAGACTTGTGAGTCATTTTCATAAACCAACGCCAAGCATGAATCCATGTTTCTTACTTGAAACCCCGAACAAACACCATGAGCAGGAGGCACTCATGTTGGTGTCGCTCATCGATGATGAGAAGAAGCTTGGCGACTATCAGTTCGACCTCTAGAAGCAGTCCTACGTGGTCGCATGCGCCGATGTGTATGACAAGCTCCCGCGAAGCCACCACTTGGACGCGGTCTAGAGCAGCTGCACCGCGTTGTCCATCATTAAGCAGGGGGACCTCATGGTTGTTGCCAACATCGATGACTCTCGGGTTGTTCTGGACACCACATCCGACGACGATGCCATCACGTCGTCTAGCTCATCGTCAACCTGAAGCCCAACCTACCACGTAAGTCGCTACTGACCGGACATGAATTCTTGTGCGCTGGGACGATGGACGTTGCTGACGTTGTGTGAGTGTCCTCGAACATGATGTATGTAGTGGAGTAGCGCATCTGGTGGTGCAACGGCCAGGGGTACTACCTCGCTGATGAGCCCGGGGTGCACTTCGTTTGGCAGCCCAACCAAGAGTCATTGATACTCGTCATGTCGCGCGTGTTCGATGACTACTATATCGAGGATTGTGGCATCATCTTAGCGTCGGAGGTGACGCAGAGGAGGATCGACAACAGTAACCAGTTCGTCATCCTCGCCACCGTCAGGGTAGCTTTTGTGTCGACCTGCCTTTAATTCTCTTCGCAAACACACACACTTACCTTTTTGTTTAAGCAAGAGCGTATGGTGGTGCGTGTCTAATGACTAACGATGTACGAGGAAATTTCTTCCAGCATGTGTGGAACGTGCTCTCCAATGATGAGACCATACAAATCGTGGCATATATCGAAGTCTGCATGATACTGATGGTTGCAATGTAGTGGTGAAACAACTAGATTAAAATAACAAAATTTATGTATGGCTAGTGTTGGGGGCCTTCGTCCTCCGAAGGTCCTCAAAAACAAGATTTGACAATGTTTCCCAAGTGAATTATATGAACAAGTATTTTTGGACCCAGATTATGAACATGGAGTACGGTCAGGACGAAGCCTAAGCCAGACGAAGGGGGATCGAGATGAAGGACGGGCTGATTACCATGCTGTACGAAGGATGGTGCACAGCCGAAGCTATGCGCAGGAAAGCTTCGTCGCGATAGCGGAAAGGGGAA
Organism: Zea luxurians; assembly: GCA_029449295.1. Classification (NCBI taxonomy): domain Eukaryota; kingdom Viridiplantae; phylum Streptophyta; class Magnoliopsida; order Poales; family Poaceae; genus Zea; species Zea luxurians. The sequence continues at coordinate 9,539,985 of JAOPSE010000010.1, read as the reverse complement.
CCGACCTAAAGATGAAAAGATTACTTAGGCCTTGATAGACTCCCATAAGTCATTAGCAAATGTAATGGGCATGAATGTAATTTTACATGGGCTACGTCACACGCCTATAAATAGATGAACAGTACTCCCGTACTGTTCACGCTGATTGATACTCGCTCGTGAGTCACGCCTGTATTTTTGCCTTCTATCAAGCCGAAGGTACAAATATAATTCAATATTGCTCTTATTCCTCCATGATTATATAATAAGGACATGTAATAATGCTATGTGATTATTCACGTTATTCTCTCATGTTTCATATGCTTCTCCTTTTATCAATATAAACTGTAATGATGAAGGTATGTCCTTCATGACCTTCGTCTGAAGACCGTTATATCCTAAGGGAAATAACGCTTCGAAGGACGAAGGGTATTTATCACTAACTTCTTTCTGTGTTGCCTTGTTCTTAATTCATAGTATTTGAGAACAAGTCCCCAACATTGGCGCCCACCTCCGGTGAACTCACTTCCACTCTTTGAATTTTTGAGGACCTTCGGAAGCCATAAACCTTCGCTATGGCGCCGAAGAAAGCTTCAGCAGCTGGGGTTGCAGCTCTGCAACCGCTGGACCCCAATCAGGAGACTCTCTCTCTTCGGGAGGCCCGAAGCCAGAAGAGGAAGGCTGTCAGCCCGACGCCTCAAGAGGATGAGCTAGACCAAGAGATCAGAGATATGGAGATGCTTCATCAACAGGTGCAGAGGAAGAAGGAAAAGATGGCCAGGCTAGCTGAACTGCAAAGGCAGATAGACGAAGCTTCTGAAGAGGTTCGCCATCTTACTCACGATGAGCAGAACCGAAGGCCTCAACAAAAAGACCTTCATCAGGAGGGATTCTTCAACGAAGATGACTGGTATGACAATTTCCATCATGGAAATTTTGTTTTCGATGATGCTTCTCCTCTGTCCGCTGAGCTGCAGGCTACACCTTGGCCTCCGTCCTACAAGCCGCCACAGCTTCCCATATTCGATGGCCATTCAGACCCGAAGCAGTTTTTGATGAGCTATGAAGCAACAGTATCTTCGTATGGTGGCAATGCTGCAGTCATGGCAAAGTCTTTTGTTATGGCTGTCAGGAGTGTTGCTCAAACCTGGTATTCCTCCCTTCGACCAGGAACGATCACTTCATGGCAAAAACTGAAGGACATGTTGTTAACCAGCTTCCAAGGGTTTCAGACGAAGCCGGTCACTGCTCAGGCCCTGTTTCAGTGCACTCAGGATCACGAAGAATACCTTCAGGCGTATGTCAGAAGGTTCTTGCGTTTGAGGGCGCAGGCACCAACGGTGCCCAACGAAATTGTCATTAAGGCCATGATCAAGGGACTTCGGCCTGGACCTTCAGCTCAGTACTTTGCTAGGAAGCCTCCTCAAACTTTGGAGAAGCTGCTCCAGAAGATGGACGAGTATATTCGTGCCGACAATGATTTTCGCCAAAGAAGGGAGGAGGCTTTCAGGTTTTCTGAAATGACCAGGGGCTTCGGAGGAAGATTCTATCCGAGGCATGTCAGGTCAATCCACAACTCTACTCAAAATGATGATAAGGGGAGTCAGCAGCACAGGCCGCAGTGCTCCTCACAGGCTTCGGGGCAACAGCAAAGCTTCTTCCGGCCACCAGCTCCAAGAGGCAGAGGCGCCAGGGGCTTCGGCGGAAGATTTGGAGATCAACCAAGGAGAATATTTTGCTTGTTCTGTGGTGAAAACAAGGGCCATACCACCAGGATGTGCCATGTTACCATCCAGAAGCAAAAGGAGATAGCCGAAGCTGCAGCACAACAAGCTCAGCCGAAGCAGGTTATGCATACTGCTTCGTACCATCCGCCTTACATCCCAGAATACGTAGGCAACCACCCTGCAGTTTCTATTGCTTCGGCGAGTCAACCTCAAGCTTCCTGGCAACAGCCTCCGCCTCCACCACCGCTGCAACAAGGCCAACAGCCAGAAGGGAGCCAATATGCTCCACACCAAAGGGACTTCAGAGAACAGTCCGAAGCTCGCACAGTCAATAGCACTGTGCCAGAGTCGAAGCACATCTATTGACAAATATCCTACCTTGATAGCAGTCTTTTCCATTCAGTTCTATTTTCTGTGTAATAAAGGACATCTTTTAGTTTTCATGTAATAGTTTCGTTGTTTGCCACAAGGAAAATATATTTTCTCCACAGGCTTAAGTTGCTGAAGCTTAAAGATTTGCGATAACAAGGAGGACCTTCGAATTATCAAAAATCCTTCGAAGTCACAAAAAGCCGTTCCAAAGGGAACGCAGTGTAAGTTTTCTGCTCCAAAGTCGTTCCAAAGGGAATGTAGAGCATACAGCGAAAAGTCAACGCTGATACCGCCTAAGTAAAAGGCGAAGAAGCTCCAAAGACGTTCCTAAGGGAATGCAGAGCTTACAGCGAAAAGTCAACGCTGATACCGCCTAAGTAAAAGGCGAAGAAGCTCCAAAGTCGTTCCTAAGGGAATGCAGAGCTTATAGCGAAAAGTCAGCGCTGATACAAAAAGATTGTGTGTTTTACGGGGATATGTGTGTATCTTCGGAACAAATGTCATCTACATAACATAACATCATCACATCATTTTGCATAGCATAAGCATCATACATCATGTTGCATATGGCAAAAGAAGGGAACACAGTATCGACCTTCGGAAGGATGCTTTGAGAAAGTGAAAATCGTGCTAAGTCATAAGGGGATACAATATTGATCTTCGGAATATAGCTTCGGAGAATGTTCTCACGAAGCTTGGATATTCTTCATCAGAGCGCTATGGACATTGTTGTGATGCATAAAAGTTTTTCTATCTTCACGAAGCATGAAAAGAAGGGAAGGTGTTTTTTCGCCGAAGGCTCAAAAACGGTACGTATGTAAAGTTTCATGCATCGTAAAGAATCGAATCATTAAAAGCAAATATATTACAGGGTTACAAAATGTTACACATATTTCATTTCAGAAGTTTTTACAATAGTGCTTAATCTTCTCTCAAAACAACTTCTGCAGCTTCGTTCAGGAGTCGGTTAACAACTTCATCCATGATAGCTTCAGCCATCTTTTTAATTTCCTCGTCTCTTTTCGGGTGAGGGCCCGGAGACGCTTTAGTAGGATCTGAAGGAGGACAGGATACGGCCACATTGCTATTACAAATTGCGAACGAAGTTTAAAATCAAAAATTACAACACAACAAAAACCATTAGCTAATACCTATTTGCCCTTCGGGCTCTGAGCTTTTGTCAGCGGCCTTAGCTACTTCTCTAGCGTCGTGAATACCCTTCTCACTTTTCTGAATAATTTCTCGGGCCATTTCTCGGCCACCATTGTCCCAGACGTCGGTGAAAAATTTTCCACCAGCCTGGCTAGCTTCGGCCGAAGGATCTTTAATATCTTCAGGGGATAAGCTGGCTTCGGATTGTGCAAGAACCTTAACATGATCGCAGCCTTTTTTCTCCAGCATAGTAGCAATCCCCCTGGCACCCGAGAAGGCGCAAATGTCTCCACGACTGTTTAGAATTTCTTCGAAGGCTTCAGCTTCGTGGCTGATCCATTCGATCGGTCCTTCTAGGTTACCTCTCACAAAATCTTCTTCACTCGAAAATGCGCCAACACTGGCGAAGCTGGTTTTTATCTTCTTTACACATTCCATGGATTTTTCGTAGCACCTTTTCTTAGAAGACCGAAGCTCTTCAACGGTTCCTTCCAAATGATTGGCCCATTGGTCGCTACATTCCCGCCTCGTTTCTTCAAGTATGCGTTCTTCTTTAGCTCGGGCTAATTGCTTCCGAAGGTCGGCAATCTCGTGTTTTTGAGCTGCAGCTTGTGCTTTAGAGGCAGCTTCGTCCTCCTTTATTTTATCCACCAATGTAACTAGAATTTTGTCCTTTTCCATGGCTTCGTTCCTTAGTTTGATAACCTCTGATCGAAGGTTGTTGAAGGCAATTTCATAGCTCTCGTCTTCGGCATTCTTTTGCGCTCTTAGCGCGTTGCTTAGTATTAAACCCTATATGTAAAAAGTTAGTATAAGAATAAAACAATAGATTTCAAATCATAAAGTTTCCAAATGCGCAGATCCCGTACCTTCAGGCTATTATACGCAAGGCTGTCCGCAAGATCGTCCTTTGTCATCGCGCAGAGGCCAGCCTCCAGCTTCGGAAACCCCATGCTTCGGGCCATTTCCCGGCAGACAAGTAGTTCTTTGTTATCCGGGAGGCAGTATAGGAAATCTTCTTCATTTGTACCATTGAACACTAGTGCCCCCTTCGGATATTTCAATTCTTTAGCATAATGATTAGCTTCAAAAATTTCTTCTTCTGATAACTTTTTCCCCGAAGCATGTCGAACAATATAATCAAGGACTTTGGGGGATGCTTCGGGGGCAACAGCACTGATTTCTTCAACAAGAATTGGCTCTGTCATTTTTTCTTCTTCGGTTTCCAAGGATTTTACCTTCGTGGGCTCCGAAGGCCCAGCTTCAGCTCCAGTTTCTTGCTCTGGAGCTTTAGTATCAAAAATCTCAGTTTTCGCTTCGGAGGTTTCAACAGTTTTCCTCGGAGTTGTGCTTGAGGACTTAATTGTTTCCAGAACATCTAGCACATTAGCCATTCTCTTTCTTTTCGGAGTCACTGCTGACACCTTTTGATTTTTTACTATCTCAACATTTGCTGCAGGATTCAAAACTTCTGATGTTTTTTCCTCAGTTGGTTTTTTCGCTTCTTCCATTTTTTCTGTGGATGGCGCTTCGGCCATCTCTTTGGTTTCTGATAACAAAATCTTCGGTTCTTTCAATTCCATCTTTGATGGCGCTTCGGCCATTTCTGCCACTTCTGACAGCAAGGTTGGTTCGGTTGGCTTTTCAGCTTTGGTGGCCGAAGAAGTTTCTCCGGTGAACTCAGGCACCGAAGCTGGTTCAATATAGCGTGGCCGATGTGTGAGGACCTTTATCCTCTTTCTTTTCGGTTCTGGTTTGCTAGGAGCAGTTGCAGCTTCTTCTTTCGCAGAGGTTGTGTTTTTTCTTTTCTGCCCTCGAATGGGATAACGATAGTCAGGGTAGACGAACCCGATTGCATCAAACACCCGGTTCAGCCTTTTCTTTTTTCGGCCTCCGAAGGCTGCTGACAGTGCAATATCTTCAGCCTTCGAATAAGCCCCAAGTAGTTCATCACTTAAATTTTCAATACTCTTTAGCCAGTCATCATTTGGCTCAACGAATTTATCTCCGAACTTGAAAGTATACTTCAGCCTGATAAGTCCACCTTCGTCGGCCTCCTTCATGGTTTCTTGCGGCATTTCCCATTTCTCCGCGAGCGGCCATACTCTGAAGGCAATATGTTCTTGTACCAAATCTCTCGTTCCAATAAAAGAGCAAATAACTCCGAAGGCTCTCTGGCATTCTTCGGCAGCTTCATTCATCTCAACCTTCGGCTTTCGCAGGCCGAAACTTTGCCAAATAGGGCGCATAATTATACCTTTAATATCTTCCCGTGCTTTCAGGTCATTTTTCACATAGAACCATTCTGTCATCCAGTCGCCGGGCCATCTCTTCCGAAATGTTGGCACGGGACAGCTTGACCCAGACCGAGAAACGAAACTGTAGCAGCCAAAATTATTGTGATACTATTCCTTACCCCAGGGTTTTGTCTCGTATGATAACTCGTGTATATTGCAGAAACTTTTCGCATCAGGTTCCAGACCTTGGCTTCTTACGGCCCACACGAAGATATTCAGCCTTATAATTGCTTCGGGGGTAAGTTGATGAAGATAGATTTCAAATATTTTCAGCACTTCTACGACAAAGCTGCTCAGGGGAAATCGCAGTCCAGCTTTCAAAAAGCTTCGGAACACTACAACTTCATTTTCTTCAGGGGTCGGGCAAGTTTTCTCTCCTTCGTCGACCCTCACAATGGATAAATCCCGGAAGTATCTTCCCCTCATGTTGACAAGATGATTTTCTTTGATACCTGACTTGCCAAAGACTGAATGGCTTGGTCGCCAGGGGCGATCTTCGGAGTCTTCACCACCACTGTCCACATCATAACTGTCGCTGTCACCAGTATCTTTAGACAAACCTTCCAGAATCTCCTTGGTGATTTTTTCCGTATTGGTCTTCGCCATCGCTATAAGAAACCCCAAGTTCTTCTCTTCGTCGAGACTCAGCTTCATCTCAGCAGCAGCCTTCTTATCTTCAGACATCTTCGGAAACACTAAAAAACTGTTTTCAAAGCCGAAGCTTCAAAACTAAAAGATCAGCAAATCTTAGTGCGCAAGAGCTAAAAATTCAGTGAGCGGGAGCAGATGGCAAGAGAGCGTACCAAATGAGTTTGCGGTATGATCTTATTTATACGCCCAGTGCGTTGAAAATTGAAAGACCCCGCTTGTCAGTGAATGTTGCTATTCTAGCAAAGGGAAGGTGTTTTTTCGGACCTTCGGCTTAAGGCCTTCGTCCATATCGCAATCTGAATTTATCACTAACAAATTAATATTGCGAGGGGCTACTGTTGGGGGCCTTCGTCCTCCGAAGGTCCTCAAAAACAAGATTTGACAATGTTTCCCAAGTGAATTATATGAACAGGTATTTTCGGACCCAGATTATGAACATGGAGTACGGTCAGGACGAAGCCTAAGCCAGACGAAGGGGGATCGAGATGAAGGACGGGCTGATTACCATGCTGTACGAAGGATGGTGCACAGCCGAAGCTATGCGCAGGAAAGCTTCATCGCGATAGCGGAAAGGGGAACCGACCTAAAGATGAAAAGACTACTTAGGCCTTGATAGACTCCCATAAGTCATTAGCAAATGTAATGGGCATGAATGTAATTTTACATGGGCTGCGTCCCACGCCTATAAATAGATGAACAGTACTCCCATACTGTTCACGCTGATTGATACTCGCTCGTGAGTCACGCCTGTATTTTTGCCTTCTATCAAGCCGAAGGTACAAATATAATTCAATATTGCTCTTATTCCTCCATGATTATATAATAAGGACATGTAATAATGCTATGTGATTATTCACGTTATTCTCTCATGTTTCATATGCTTCTCCTTTTATCAATATAAACTGTAATGATGAAGGTATGTCCTGCATGACCTTCGTCTGAAGACCGTTATATCCTAAGGGAAATAACGCTTCGAAGGACGAAGGGTATTTATCACTAACTTCTTTCTGTGTTGCCTTGTTCTTAATTCATAGTATTTGAGAACAAGTCCCCAACAGCTAGGATCACAAATTGATTATGAAACATTTTCTCATAACAATATAACACATATTTTGTATATAAGTTATCGTAGTATACTGGTATTATATATTACCGTTGCAACGCACGGGCACTCAGCTAGTTTACGCAGAAGGTAGAATCGACGTGAAACTAACTCCAAACTACCACCATCATAATTGGAGTTGTAAACAACAATCAACTTTTCATTTATCTCATTCGCATAGTGGTAGTCCAGATTTAGTCGCTGCAGGGTGATAATAAGGAAAAAAAATTTGCTGCAGCCCGACTGCAAAACAGGATGTTTGCATCCCCTCACAAAAAGGAGGATGGACCTCACCCGCAGATTAATAACACAACTAAAACGTTACCTGGTGTGGACCTGCAGGTGGGGTCTATCCTTCTTTTTGTGAGGGGCTGCAAACTTCCTCGTTTGCAGCGGGGCTGCAACAAATTTTTTTTCCGATAATAAGGTCCACTATTTCTGGCACGTCATGTGAACCCTTAATCATGTTTCTCACTTCTTCTCTCAGCACTCCAGCCCTTTCTCGCATTTTAGCTTCCTGCAGTGAGCATGTCACTACAGTAAACGGAACAACGTCCGACGGCCAAAACCGTCGGACATAAGATTTAAACCGTCGAACATAACTTATGTCCGACGGTAGTACCCTATCTCCGACGGCTTTAAGCCGTCGGAGATAATTCGTCGGAAATAACTTATGTCCGACGGTCCGACGGCTGCTTCTGCCCATCGGAAATAATAAATCCCAACCGTTTTACTGGTCAAACTGTGGGCCCCACAGGCTTATGTCCGACGGCTGGGCGCTAGGCCGTCGGACATAACCATTCCTTATGTCCGACGGTATATAATACCGTCGGACATAAGGCATGGTTATGTCCGACAGCTACTACTAGGCCGTCGGACATATCAAATTACAGAATTTGCACAAAATTCTGTTTTTTAAAAAATCTGACATTTACAAAACAAAAACAGATTTCATGCACATATACACATTCACATTCACAATCACAAATATACACATTCTAATAAGTATTCACAATCACAAATATTCTCACATAAATATTAACATTCACAAATTTAACATCAACATATAGGTCCGACGGTTGTTGCAAACTGAAATTGTGTTTCACAAACAAGTGTTGCAAAGTGTTTCATAAATAAACATCACGACACATCAATCATATCCATCGTATGGATGGTTCGAGTAGCCACCTCCTCCGGCTGGACTCTGCGTGTTGAAAAGGTTGTTCACCCACGAATGTGTTGTGTCGTCTTGACCAGACCCATCTCCAGGTGCGGCAACTGAAGCGGGTGGTGTCTGAAATCCCTATAACACAAGCATATGAAATAGTAACCACTCAGTTGTTCATTTAAACACATAAGACATTTATGAACATGTCACACACGCATATGTGTACATACCATAGGGAATTGTGACGGAGGCGGAGGTGGAGGCGCCAACATTGGCATCGGAAGTGTAAAGTCCGGAGGCGGCATCCCGTAGGTGGGCATCGGGACGCCCGCTTGTTGGGCTAGTTGCTACAAATTATATACAAGTCATTGTTGAGCAAATAAGATACACATCATGTGTTTTGCAAAATAAGCTACAAAATGTTACTTCAACTTACCGAGAGAAGAGCTTGATTTTGGGCCTAGAGGTTTGCATAATACTCGTCCCTCTTCTTCTGGTACTCGGCTTGTTGCCTCTGGTACTCAGATTGTTGCCTCTGGTACTCCAATTGTTCCCTCAAGACTGATTGATGGTAATCTGCCTGTTGACGCAACACTGCCATCTCTATGTCCTGGGCGGATGATCGTGAACGGGACGACTGTGAAGACGACGATGTGGACTGTCGTCCACGGCGTCTCAGCTCTCTGGAATCAATCGTAGAATCTGTAATACTCAAAGTTGTATACCAAGAGTAATAGAGAGAGCTCCTCATTTTGTGTGTCTCATTTGCATCATAAAAAGAGCACCTATGTAATTGAGAGTGACTAAATAAAACAATTATTCTAAAATAAAGAAAAAGTGCATTTGTTGGAGTTTTTATGTTTGTGCATTAAATAAACATAACAATAAAATAAAATGACAAGAAATATATTAAAATCCCAAAATGGAAACTTATAATATAAAAGAATATGTGGACACCCAAATTGGAAATTGAATTCTAAAGGGAATTCTACAATTGGAGGAGATTGGGAAAATACTAAACAAAGAGGATAAAATAAATTCATAAATAAATAAAAGTTGGTCCATATGGTTATGAAGATTTATAAAATTTACCTGAGTTTGATCTTCACACAAAAATAGATTCAAATTTGAAATCTAAAATTTAAAAGGAAGAAAGGAGAAAGAAAACATAAAAGAAAAAGGAAAAACCCTGTAGTTGGGCCTGGTTCGCGCAATTCGGCCCACCAGAGGGGAACCACCGCGCGGCCCAGCCTTACTCACATCTCACAACACCGACGTGTGGACCCCGCGGGCAGGACTCTACGCGCGCGCGCGTTTCACCTCGCTTACATGCGGGCCCCCTCTGTCAGCCAAACCCCACCGCTGGCGTCTCCATCAACAGAAAAATCCGGTGCTGCCGCGGCTGGAATCCCGTCGATCCGTGCATGGCGCGGCCGAGCGACCCGACGGGCATAACGGCCTCCGCACCTGCGGGTCGGGTGCGCAGTAGATATAAACCCTCCCCCTTGGGTCTTGTCACCTCGTCGTGCCCAAATCACCGTCCGCCACCATTGACCGACGTTCTACCGTGAGCAAGAGAGGGATTTCGGGGTCATCGACGTTCGAGCCTTCGGTGTAGCGCCCGACGTTTTCTGCGAGCTCGGGGGAGTGTGGTGGTACCCTCACCGCGCGGGATTACCATCCGGAGCTCGGGGAATTGCTCACCGTGGTTCAACTTCCGCCACCGCGCGGTGGCAGGGGACTTCGCGACGGCAATCACTAGTATGAAGGCTTCCTGGATACTCGCCTCTGTCTACGCATCATTTATCACCGATTAGATTGAAGTTCGAGAGCGAGAGCGTGGAGTTGAGAAACACCGGCAATGGCGCCGCCGTCCTGATGTTGCGCCGCCGCGTGCGGCCGATCGGAATCGGGTTGGGGAGAAATCGCCCGGGTGCCGTTGATTCTATGACGGACGGCTAGGATTAGGTGATCGCATAACCCTTCGCGACTTTCGGTTTTGTCCGTTGATCTAGATCGGACGGGTAGAAACGAATCTAGGATAATAAAATCCTACCCGTCGTAATTGCATCCAACGGCTCTCTGCGCGTACCGCTTCGCGACCGCGCAGATCTAATCCCTACCACCCGCGTGTGATCCAACGGCCAGATTTGGCCAGTACCCCTTCGCCATGCCATTTTGCAGAAAAGACCTTACGAATTTAGAGAATCAACCCGCCGTCCTAGGGGCGCTATTTCCTGTGTCTCTGGTTTCTTGCGCCAGGGCCCCTGCACTTCTCAGTAAATGACGCCCAGTCCAGAGACTTAGAAAATCAGAGAAATAAATACAAAAAATGATTTTTAATATATAAATAAGTGCTAGAATTTGTATAGATCATAGAAAATTCATTTGAACTCCAAATTGGTCCATTCCAGTTCCTAAATTTTTGTAATAATATTGTCTACGCATTAGTGCCTCTGTTTTGGCATGAAAGGCTCATTTAAATTTATCTAATACTTAATCTTGTATTAAATACATAAAAGCTACAGAAATTCATAACTTGAAATATATAACTCCAAATTTAGTGATTCCAGTTCCTATGGTGTCATTTTAATGTGTAGATTTTTACTGTATGTTTTATTCATCTGTTTGGTGTGATGTTGATTTTGGCTATACTATGTATGTATTGTGTTGATGCGAGTAGACGAGCAAGCCACTGTGGAAACTGAGGTTCAACAAGTAGAAGTAGCTGAGCAGGAGCTCATTACAGGCAAGTTGTGCCCTTGATCACTTACTTTTCCCAGCCATGTTCTTATTAATTTTAATGATCTGCATAGGTTAATTTTGATGGGAGCCTTTATGTTACCCCAGTTTTGATTACCTCTATACCTTGTTCACCCCTGAAATATTTTTGGGTAGTACTTGCTATTGCTTTATGTGGATTGGGTATGGAGATACACTATTCATGATTATTCTGTTATTATCTTGTTATTATTGTTGTTCATGTTAAGATCATTAAATTAATGGGAACATGGAGCGACCACCCGGGAAAACAGTGCTACCACAAGGGTTTAATGGGACGCCCTTGGCTGACTAATTAGGAAAGCTAGTGGAAGACTACCTTACCCGAAAGGGGCAAGGGCAGTAGGGGAGTGGTCAGTGTAGGGAGGTCCCTGGTTGATTTTGCTGCGATGGCAGTCAGCCAGGAACCCTGCATTGGAACTTCCTATAAACTGTACCGGGTTTTCGGAAGCTAGTGGAACTTTGTAAAGGCCTCGTAGTGGATCCCTAGCCATTCACCTCGGTAGTGTCTAAGGGCCTTGCAAACCCTGGCGACATGGGATGCACGACTTGTGGGTAAAGATGCGCAACCTCTGCAGAGTGTAAAACTAGTATACTAGCCGTGCTCACGGTCAAGAGCGGCTCGGACCCTCACATGATTAACTATGGAACTTAAGTTTAATTTGACATTTGCATCGCATTTGGGATTATTTTACTATTACTGTTCTTTATTATTATTAAGGTTTGGTATTTACTTACACTTAGTAATTGCTAATAAAATTTTGACCAACTTATAAAAGCAATGCTCAGCCTTAGCCTTTATTTCATTGATCAGCCTTACACTACATGAACTCCCACCTTTGGTGAGTTCATGCCACATTATTCCCCACGACTTGTTGAGCTATGAACGTATGTGAGCTCACTCTTGCTGTCTCACACCCCCCCACAGGAGAAGAACAGGTGGTTGAAGAGGAGCCGCCTAACACTGAGGAGTTCGATCTGATCTAGGTGGCGTTTCTCAGTCGACATTGGCGCCATCGATCCTTAGTTCGTTTTATATTTATCTTTATTTTGTAATAAGACTTCCGCTATGTAATAATTACTCTGATGATTTATGACATTTATCTCTATACACTCTGTTATTATATATGTTGTCTTCTTGGCGCATGTATGAGATGCACCCGGCTTTGTTTCTTTAAAACCGGGTGTTACAGAATCAAAAATACCCAACCTACAAGAGTGAACAATGCACTTAGTATAGTAAATCATGCCTCAGTTGAATCGCAAGCATATGATGACAATTTTGAAATCCAAATCAAATAATCTCACCGTCCGTGGGCTTGTCCTCCTCCGCTAGCATATGCTGCCTGAGGGTCGATTGGCTGGCTCCTCCAATCGTACTCCTGCCCATGGCGTTGAAGCATCTGCTGCCCATACGAAGCCTGGAGGCAAACAATATCAAATATAGGTGCATAACCCCTATGCCCTTGCAAACAATATCAAACACATAATACATTATCAAAAACTCACTAGACGGTCGGTGGCCGTCTGAGTGCATAACACATCAGGATTCTGAGGATCAGAACCCCTATGCCCTTGCATATACACCTCCACATCCGTGGGCGTACGGCCGGATTTGACTTCCTGTACATAAAAGTTATAATGACACATTTCTATGTGATTCAAAGTTATGACAAACTGTGACTTACCATTCGCTTAGCCAAGCGCACATGACCATCACCGCCGTAGTTGTGGAACGACTCAGTTCCACGGTTTCCCCTGTTCCTTTCGGAAATGGCACGAAACTCAGGGGAAGCCCACCATCTACACAATGCCCGATAACCGTCTGATCGTGTGGCCATCCACGGCACCGACACCTACATGGAATTTTTTAAATAAAGCAAGCAAATACATGGCTTCATGCGATATGAGAGGCAACAACCTGTTTACCTCTAGGTATTGCTCCTCCGTCAAGTAAATTGATGACCACTCGGCCTTGGTATTTGGCATCGGTCGATCATCAGCATTTGCTCTGTACCATGCCTTTATAGCCTGAATTCGTGCATAGTACATTGCATCTGCAATGACATCGTTCGCGTTATACTCAAACACGTAACGAGCGTTCATATCATATGATCCATCGTCCGGCAACTTGTACCGTTTCTGCAAAAAACATAGTGTTATCATAAAAGCAAACATATATGGAATAACTAAAATAGTATAAACAAGTCATACCCAGAATGCATCCCAAACTAGTGCCTGTGTGTTGCCAAACGTTCTACAGACACCATAGCGATAATGCTCCCAAGTGGTGGCGGGGATAGACTCGCCAGTAGGCAAAGTCACAAGACCAGGCCAGTGCAGACGAACAAGATTACCAAGAACCATGTTCACCTGCCTGTAGTGTCCTGTGCCTGTGAACGAGTCGTCGATCCAAGTCCTGCAAACAGAAATCAATGTAGAAATTAAAACATAACTTTCAATAACATTTAAGCAAAGATATGTCACTCACTTTCCACTAGGCTTTATCAAAACCCGAGATTCGGGTGGAAGCTCTGGAGGTGGTCCAACAAAATGCAGCTTCCTCGTTCTCTTAACTCGAGAAGTTCCAGACCCAGCTGCAGAATCTCCACCAGCCCCAGAATCCCCAGCGTCGTCTCCAGCATCATCTCCCACATTATCTCCACCATCATCTTCAACATCATCTCTTGCATGATCCTCTACCACTGGTTCCTCAATTTCAGCATCCTATGAAACAAATAACTTACATCATACAATATTAAGTAACTCAAATAATGTAATTTAACAACTAACTTACATCTTGTGGAGGCAAATGTTCTGCCAGCGCTCTCCGTCTGCTCATGGTAGAACCTGTGCCCTGAAAAACTGAATCCTCACCCCTCGAGCTGCTCCTCGAGCTACTCCTCGACCCAAGCAAACTACGAGCAAAAGACTTCATTTTCTTTGACATCCTATTTTAACAAAAACAAGTTAGTACATAAATCGACAATAAAATAATAAAATATGCAATAAAATCATAAAATATGCAATAAAATCATGAAAATATGCAATAAAATCATGATCCATACTCGTCAATCGTAATCGTAATCAAAATCAGGATCTAGTTGCTTTCGTCGATTTAATGGACGCCAAGTAGCTTTCTTCTTTCTCGTCACTCGTTTTCTTTTTGGAGGAACCTCAACATCATTTTGATCGCCTAATAAAGATTCTTCCAACATTTCAGTTTGTACATTAAACGTGTTTGTAAGTTCTTCGTCTTGGAAAATCTCAGCAGCCCCCACTTCCTGCTCGATTTGACTTTCAACATAACCAGCATCACCAGGAGCATATAGTCGTTCACGAGGATTAACTTTGTACACTACCCTCCAATCAACCAAACCGTTTTTCTTAGATGGATACGTCATATAATACACCTGCTCGCATTGGTGGGCAAGGATTATAGTGTCGTGGCCTTTTAATCTATCGTTGTGTTTGACTTCCACCATGCCATATTGATTTTCTCGCGTTGTATTTGGAGAAAACCAATCACAATCGAAGAACACCACTTTGAGTTGTTTATCTCCAAAAAACTTGTACTCGATTATATCATTAATGACTCCATAATAATTAGTCACCTTCCCTTCATCATCGACAGCTCTAGTTACAACTCCGGAGTTTGTCGTGGCTGCTAGAGGATGATCATCTTCGAACCTTGTGGAACGGAATCTAAAACCATTGACATCATACCGACCATAACGTCTGCCAGTTACTGCTCCTAGGGATAATTGTCGAAGGTCCGGGTGTATATTGTCATTTTTATCTACATAATCTCGAAACCAACACAAGAAATTAAGTCCCCCATCTTTTCCCTCTCGACGAATCTGGTCACGTTCACAGCCAGAGATGCAATTTTGAGAATCAAATTCCCTGTTAGTACAAGGAAACAAACCTTTTAGTATCACAACAAAAATTCTTCCATGTTGAGAATCAAACAAACCTTTTACACTTACAGGAGAAACTGACTCATCTCTTCCATGTTGTTATACATGTAGAGTAAAGGAGTCTTCCATTCGTCGTTGGTGAAACAGTATGTTGTGCTGGGTCCTACAGTTTTGCCCCTCCATTGAAAAATTTCAATATCACTAATAGGGGGCTCGTCGACATGATACCGCAACGTATGGGCATTGACATTGTGTTCCTCTGCAAAGTACAGGCCCGTGAACGATGCTATCTCTTTGTATTTGAATTCTTTAGCGATGCACCCTTCAACTCGTCTCTTATTACCAACCATTGCACGTAGCTTCTTTAGTGTCCTTTCGATGTGATACATCCATCTATATTGCACAGGACCTCCTACCTTAGCTTCGTATGGTAGGTGAACAAGTAGATGTTGCATCGGATTGAAGAAACCTGGTGGAAATATTTTTTCAAGTTTGCATACCAAAATCGGTATTTCTTGCTCAAGCTTCTCCATCATCTCTTTCTTTATTTCTTTGGCACAAAGATGTCTATAAAAGTAGCTTAGCTCCGCTAATGCTTTCCAGACATCATTTTTTACAAAACCACGAAACATAACAGGAAGGAGTCTTTCCATTATTATGTGGTAGTCATGACTCTTCAACCCAGAAAACTTGCCCGTCTTCAAATTCACAGACCTTCTAAAGCCCGCGGCGTAACCATCTGGGAACTTTAAGTTTTTCAACCATTTCATCAATTGTTTCTTCCTTTTAGGTTTAATACTGAAAGGAGCACGTGGCTTCTTCTGATTCTCTCCTATCTCCATAGTTGGTCTTCGACAGATTAAGGCCAAGTCTTTCCTTGCCTTAGGGTTGTCTTTTGTTTTGTCAGTGATATTCATGCAAGTGCTGATAATGCTTTCACCCATATTTCGTTCCTGGTGCATGACATCAATGTTATGCATTAGAATCAAGGCTTTCATATAAGGGAGTTCCCATAGACCACATTTGTGAGTCCAATTATGCTCGGTTCCATAACCTTCAAAACGATTTCCATGTTCGTTTAGTTTCAAATCATTAAGTCTCGCGAGAATCTCTGGACCACTTAGACGCTTGGGTGGTCCCCTCGTCACAATCGTGTCCTTTTTAAAAGCGTTCCTATCGAACCTGAACGGGTGATCCTCTGGCAAAAAACATCTATGGCAATCGAAGTAACATATCTTTCCACCAAACTTTAGTCGAAAGCATAAAGTGTCTTCAACGCATATAGGACATGTCAAAATCCCATGACAACTCCATCCAGCAAAGATACCATAAGCCATAAAATCATGAATAGACCATAAAAACGTGGCTCTCAAGTTGAACTTCTGTTTCTTGTAACAATCGTACGCCTCGACTCCTTCCCACAAAATTTTCAATTCTTCAATCAGGGGTCTCATCATCACATCGATCTTTGTTCCAGGATGATCCGGACCAGGTATTATAAGACACAAGAAAATAAATTCATATTTCATGCAAAGAGCTGGTGGAAGGTTGTATGGAACAGCAAAGACGGGCCAACATGAGTACGACGTTGCAGTTAGATTGAATGGTGAGAAACCATCTGTTGCCAAACCGAAGCGGACATTCCGCACTTCATCAGCAAAGCTGGAATCAAAAGCATCTAGTGCCTTCCATGCATCTGTATCAGCTGGGTGCACCATGACATTTGGATTCTCACGTACCCCTTCTTTGTGCCACCTCATGTGTTTGGCTGTATTCTTGGAGATGAACAAACGTTTCAACCGAGGTATGAGAGGCATGTAACGAAGCTGCTTACGTGCAATCTTCGTAGTCACGGTCAAACCATCGTCGTTTTCAACCTCAACGAATCTACGCTCACCACATACAGTACACTTCTTCTCACCTGCGGTCTCCTTCCAGAAAAGCATACAATTATTTTCACAGACATCGATTTTTTCGTAGTCCATACCAAGGCCAGATAATAGCTTTTTAGACTGATACATGTCCTTTGGCATCTTGTGATTCTCCGGAAGTACATCACTGATCAAGTTCAAAAGTTCCTTGTAACAGTTGTTTGAGAATGCAAACTTAGACTTAATAGCCATAAGTCGAGTCACAAATACAAGGACGGTCACTTTTGTGTGCTCATGCAACGGCTCTTCGGCAGCTTTAAGGAGCTCGAAGAACTTCTGAACCTCAGGTGTAGCTGGATCCTCAAACTCGGTGGGTTGATCGGGGTTCTCCGAATCGACGGTTAGAAGCTCATGGCGTACATCGTCAAGCATCTCTTCCATCCTATCGTAGTCCTCCTCTTCATGTGACTGAACTTCCGATACAATACGAGGAGGTGGGTCCTCACCGTGGTGCACCCACACCTCATAGCCTGGCATATAACCGTTCTTGCAAATATGTATCGACATAGTCCTCCTGTCAAGGAAATTAATGTTCCGACACTTGCTACAAGGGCACCTAACATCGGTTCCAGTCTCTGACCGAGCAAAAGCATGGTCGAGAAAAGCATCAGTCTTGGCAACCCACTCACTTGATAGAGCACCTCTTTTCTTCCAACCTTCATACATCCATCGACGATTCTCCTCCATACTAGATACGAGACGTTAACTTAATTAGATAAGTAATGCATGGACAATCCGTTTTTACGAAGAAATCACGCCCCTACATCTGTAGGAAAGGATAGGTCCTAAACCCACCCAAGCGTGACCGACGAGCCCGTGTTTATGACAAGACATGTGGTCGTGCGAAATTTCGACAGCATAACCCCGCTATTCTCCAATCGCACGCCTAAAAATGGTGCAATTGGAGAACACAGGGGTTATGCTGCCGAAACTAAGCAGGAGCACATGCCTTTGTCATAAACACGGACTCTGTCGGTCACCCCGAGGCTGTCCAATAAAGGGACAATTCCGGCCCAACATACCTCACATGCGTCGCATGTAAGGTGTGTTGGGCCGAAACGGGTGACGTCTAGGTTTCGTTAACTTAATTAGTTATGATTACTAATTAACCACACTAATACAATAGCCACTAATTAACCAAACTAATACAATAGCACTACAAAAAATCATTTCACGGGACGGGACCCTAAATCAAATAAAACAACCTTATTTCCGAGGGCTTAATAATTACCCTCGGAAATTAAGAGTTTAAATTATATAGACACCACTACATAACATTATTACGGGTGACAAATCATATAAACTGACCTTAATTCCGAGGTCATAATAATTACCGTCGGAAATTAAAAATTAAAATTATCTAAGCACCACTAATTAAATTTAGGCCCTCGGATATAATAAGATAAACTACAAAACAATATTAATATATACAAAATATTAATAATACATTAAATACATTAATACTAAATACCTTACGGCGGGCGAGCGGGGCGGGCGTCGACGGCGGGCTGGGCGTGGCGGCCGACGGCGGGCGTGGCGGGGCGGCGGGCGTCGGGGCGGCGGGCCTCGACGGCGGCGGCGGCGAGCGTCGACGGCGGCGGCGGCGAGCGGGCAGAGACAGAGAGATGAGAGAAGCGAGCGTGCACGCGTGAAAATGAACCGCGCACCGGGCCGGTACCGTGTTAAAAAAGCTTATCTCCGACGGCTAGTTTCGAGGCCGTCGGATATAAGCTTATGTCCGACGGCTAGTTACGAGGCCGTCGGATATAAGCTTATGTCCGACGGCCTAGTAACTAGCCGTCGGACATAAGTCTTTATGTCCGAGAGCCCCTGTTGGCCGTCGGAGATAAGATAATATCCGACGGCCTCGTAGGAAGCCGTCGGAGATAGAGTGACCGTCGGAACTTTCTTCGTTTACTGTAGTGCACAGGCAAAACGTGTTTATATTATATTTTATGTAACTAAGCAAGCATATTAATTTGCATTGTTACTAGTCATGCATGTTGAAGTTTATTACCTGTGCCTCGGTCGGAGCCTCGTAAGAAAGAAATCTCCCCACAGAGTTGGATGGAAGGAGGGAGAAATCTTCTTCATCTCCTGCTGGCCGAGGCGAGGACCATCTGCAGTTAGTGTTCGGGCAGCCATCCTTATTAGTAGATGTGTGGGATGGTTTTGGTATGTAGTGATATATGGGATGCATGGGAAAGCCTCATGGTTGATGCTATTTATGCTTTGTGTTGATACAGATACAGAGGGAGTATCTGTGACGAGTATATAAATTTTTTTCATAGATGTATCAAATGGTTCAAATGGTTATATAAGTCAGCGATGTGTGCAACTACTTAGGACAGCACATTTCTTCTGATAGGACCAGACATATTCCATCATCATCGTCTCCACAGGTCAAGATTATTATGGGAAATTGCAAAACCATGACGAATGAAAATTGGCTTCTTACACTGAAAGAACTTGGATTTCCTTGAATGGTCTATGCGTGCCCGCGCTGGAGCACACGTGAGAAGAAAAACCTAGTACTGCATGGCACATGCTGCAAGCACTTGACTGTGTATAATAGGTGCTTGGTAGCACACCTACCTTTGTGCTTCAGTCCTGTGAATAACAGACAAAAAACACACACACAAACACGCACATTCCTTTTCTGAAAACCTAGCTAGTCGGTGTGTGTCCAGAGTCCACACGGTTCCATAGTCCATACACACACTTCATAGCACATGTGAGGAAGTCCGTAAATTAAACATGGAAAAGTGCTGATGAAAGGATCTTTTCTAGGATATGGTTGCTGGTATTTGTGAGTGACTTTTACCCTCACAGATTTGACTACTATGTTGTCGTTTACTAATCTATTTCATTGCATGCACCTCTTTAATTACAACAGCATCATTTCTAGTCCGGGTTCACAATGGAGAGTACTCGGGGATTGGTGATTCCTAGTAAAAAAACAATTTTCTCTCATAGTGTCGATTTTTTTTTGCATCGACACTACCTGCTTTGCCAAGTGCTTTAGAAAACCTTGTAAAATTTTATGATTTCATATGAAGTACGGCTAGGTTTCTAATAATAATGGAGCACTCAGCTTCTCATAATCCTATATCTTTTTTATGAGAGGGTCCATCCATATCTTAGGGGCTGCAAAGCAAGTCAGCTTCCTTGGCAGTATGCTAATATACATTGCTTGCAGGGTTAGTTGGAGTCGCTCTCTTCACTTCAGTTCGTCACACTCTAAAGTTTCCAAATTCTGGGTTGTGAATAGAAAACACTAAATAAGAACAATAATTTTGATATTTGTATAAAACATGCCATGGTTAATTTAAGTTTGCACAAATTTTGTTATAGAAAACTGTGGCCTTTTAAACTTTTATTTCCCAATTTATTTGATGGTTTTTTGGCCTTCTCTCTTCGGCGTACGTACGTGTAACATCTCCACAGGTAAATGGACTTAATTAATTTATTACATGGACGTTCAACGCCGTGCTGAAAAAACGTGGACTTCCTCGAACGAATGGTCTATGCCCACCGGAGCACATGAGAAGAAAACTTGAGTACTGCATGGCGCATGCCCTAGACTGTTGGGTTAGTACTATTGGCTACGCCATCTAAACAGACCAGCCTTAAAAGGATAGTCTTGTGAATAACAGACCCAAAAAAAAAACATTCGATGGAGTGAGCAGCTAACTTCATTCCAAACCTCGTCGGTGTGTGTATATCTAGAATACACGAGTCCACACATTTTCACACCACATGTGAGGAGTACCGACAGAGCTCGTATTTATGACAAGCCATTAGCTCGAGCCAAATTTCAGCACCATAACCCCTTTGTTCTCTATTTGCACGCCTGAAATGGTGCAATAGAGAACAAAGGGGTTATGTTGTCGAAATTACGTACGAGCACAAGCTTTGTAATAAACACGGGCTCTGTCGGTCACTCTAAGGCTGTCCAATAAAATGATAATTCTGGACCAACACACCCCACGTACGTCGCATGCATGTAAAGTGAGTTGGGCCGAAACGGGTGACATATAGGTTTTATTCCATTTGTCAACACTATAATACACACGTTTACCCTACAATAGACTCTATTTGTTAACAATACATAAGTTTACGTTACAAACACTACCGGAATCCGGGTCTTTGTCGAGTGCTCGACGCTTTGCCGAGTGCCACACTCGACAAAGTCCTGCTCTCGGTAACGACGGCATTTCCCGAGAGTAGGACTCTCGGCACAGGAAAACACTCGGCAAAGATTTCTTTGCCGAGTGCCAAACACTCGGTGAAGGGCAGCTCTCAGCAAAGGACCGTCAGCCACCGTCTAAAGCTAACGTCCGTTATCTTTGTCGAGAGCCTAGTTCTGGCACTCGGCAAAGAATCTTCTTTGCCGAGTGTCCCCCGTTTGACTTGCATGCCCCAGCTGGACACTCGACAAAGTATTTTTTTATTTTGCCAACCAAACTTTTTTTGGTATGTTTCTACACTATGTAGACCTAAATGTAATATTTTGGGACTGTAACACCCACTTTGTAATTTGCTAGAAATAATACCAATAGAAAAAACAATTTCTCCTTATGTGGGTTTAACCTTTATGCATCATTCCATGTGAACACCATATACAAAAGCAAATAATTAACAAAAGAATATATGTCATTAAAATTATACATCATGCTGGGCTTTTATTGTGTGTGCATTACTTGTGACAATGTAAAAAAACAATATAAAAATGAATAAGTTAAAACTAGAGTGGAATTTGAGATCTAAAAGGAATTCTGGAATTTAGAAAAGAGAAGAAATGAATATTATGAGGAGAAAAATAAGTAAATAAAAATATATGGTTCCAAAACTAGAGTTTGAAATTGTGTAATTAACTCAAGGGAGGAACTCATAACCAAATCCAACTTCAAGTTTGAATTCAAAAAAGGGAAAAGGAAATTAAAGGAAAAATAAAAAGAAAAGGAAAAAACAGACATTGGGCTGGAATGCCTACTTTCGGCCCACTAAGGGATATCCTCAGTGCGCGCCCAGCCAACTACAATGTGGGACCCGCTCGTCAGTCATCCCATCGTGCACGGGTCACTGCACCCAGGACCCCACCTGTCATCCCCTTCTTCGTTCCTCTGTAACAGACCGCACGCATCGCGCGTTTCGTTGAATGATTCCCCCTGGAAATCGGACTTGATCCTGGGTATAAGAACTGCGCCACCATGTACTCGCCGTGAGAATTGAGAGCCGCCGCACGTCTTTCCAAGGCCAAGAATAGCGCACCGGGGTTGCTGAGCGAGTGAGCGAATCCGTCGCTAGGTGAAGCGCTGGTGCCGCTGCCGTGTGTGTTCGTTGCATCGCCGGTGATTTACTTCAACGACCGTGCTCCTGTCCTCGGGGTGTGTCTGAAGAAGTCGCCAGCGACTGCGATTGGGAGTGGAGATTGTCGTAGCTCGGGGGAATTCCTCGCCAACGACCGCGACGGACTTGGATCCGCCACACACCGCGACCGGCCTTCTTCGTCGCAATTACTTCCGGTAAAACACCTTCTTAGTTACCGCCTTAGCTTCAATTTGGTTTTTCGCACATCAATGTGGGAGCTCGGTCACCAGGGCGGGCAAATTCGGTGGCACGCCGGTGGGAGCTCCGCCGGGTGGGGCGTCTCCCGGCCCTTGCTGCGCGACGAGGTAGGTTGAAGACGAACCTAGGCGGTCCGATCCTTGTTGAACGGTCAAGATTAGATTGTAGGATACCCCTTCGCGCTTTAGATCTGGACCGTTAGATGCGATCGGACGGTCGATGTCGCGTGCGGATCGCGGAGCCGTAGATCTTCAAATCAACGGACGACGTAGCATACTGGTTCGGTATAAGTTAAAAACTAATCTAGGCCCTCGGTTGAGAATTGAACGGCTGAGATCGGCGCATACCCCTTCACGGCGCAGGTTTTGCAAAAGAGCCCTTACGGTTTTAGAGATTCAACCCGCCATCCATATTCAACTGTTCACTATGTCTTCGACATTTTACCCCGAGCCCCCTGCACTCTCTAAAAATAGTGCGCCCAGTCCAGAGATTGTTGAAATTGAATAAATAATCTGGAAAATGGATTTTTAATAGGAAAATAATTGCTAGAACTTTGATAATTCATAGAAGATGTATATGAACTCCAAATTACTCCATTCCAGTTCCTAAAATTTTGTAATTTTATTCTCTAGCACTTAGTGTCTCTGTTTTATCATGACAACAGTAAGAAAATTAATCCCACACTTAATCCTATTTTAAACACATAAAACCTTTGAAAATTCATAACTTAAATTCTATAACTCCAAAAATTATGATTCCTGTTCCTAGAATTTTATTTTAAGGTGTAGATTATTACTGTGTATTTTCTTTATATGTTTGGTGTAATGTTAATTTCTCTATATGCACTGTGCTTGTTTGTATTGTGGCGAGTAGAAGAGCCCGTGACCGAGGATCCTGGTGAGTAGCAGGTTGAAGTAGCTGAGCAGGAGCTCATTGAAGGCAAGTTGTGCCCTTGACCACTTTTTACCCAATAATGTTCTTTAATATCATTTATCCATGCATAGGTTAATTTCGATGGGACCCAATAGGTCACCCTAGATTGTTTATCTCATTACCTTGTTTACCCCTGAATCATTTGGGTAGTTTGCTATTGCTTTACATGGTTTTGGGATAATCATTTATTATATCTATGTTCCAATTATTCTTGTTATTCTACTTATGTTCATGTCAAATTCATTAATGTTAATTGGAACATAGAGCTTAACTTGAGAAACACGTGCCACCACAAGGGTTTAATGGGACGCCCTTGGCTGACTAATTAGGAAAGCTAGTGGAAGACTACCTTACCCGAAAGGGGCAAGGGAAGTAGGGGAGTTGCATGCAAGGAGGTTCTCGGGTTGATTTAGCTGCGATGGCGGTCAGACAGGGGATTCTTGCAAGTGCTCTTCCCATAAACTGTAGCGGGTTTTCGAAAGCTAGTGGAACTTTGTAAAGGCCTCGTAGTGTTGCCCTGTCGCGCTTCCTAGGTAGAGGTGTATGGGAGTCGCGACCCCTTGGCAGATGGGTAACATGACTTGTGGGTAAAGGGTACAACCTCTGCAGAGTGTAAAACTGGTATACAAGCCGAGCTCACGGTCATGAGCAGCTCAGGACTCTCTGATGTTTAAATTATGGAACTTAAATTCAATTTTGTCATTTGCATTGCATGGGTTTATTATTAATTTTGTTCTATTACTTCATTTAAGGTTTGGTACTTACTTACATTTAGTAACTGCTAATAAAAGTTTGACCAACTACTTAAAAGCAATGCTCAGCTTTAACCCCTATCATTGATTAGCCTTACACATCACATGAACTCACACCTTTGTGAGTTTATGTCCACTGGTTCCCCACAACTTGTTGAGCTATGATCATGTGTGAGCTCACCGTTGCTGTCTCACACCCTCCCACAGGAGAAGAACAGGTGGTTCAGGAGGAGCCACAAGGTGAGGAGTATGATCTGATCTAGGCGGCGTTTCTCAGTTGACATTGGCGCCGACGATCCTTAGTTCGTTTTATGTTTATTTTTTTATTTTGTAATAAGTCTTCCGCTATGTAATAAGTACTCTGATGCTTTGTGACATTTATCTCTATACACTCTGTTATTATATATGTTGTCTTCTTGGCGCATGTATGAGATGCACCTGGCTTTGTTCCTTAAAGCCGGGTGTGACAGAAGTGGTATCAGAGGAAATGTTGACTGTAGGACGAAACCTAGATAGAAATGGACAGACCCTTTCCTACTTACCTTACTCTGACTCATTCTATACTCATCTCATCTTGATCTTGTCTCACCTTTTGCTATTCTACTCTGGTTACTCTTATCTTTTCTACTCTAAGACAAGATGGATTTCACACCTTGGAATCCTACCACTATGATCTTTTTAAGAGATAGGGAACCTAAGACAAAAATTTAAACTATTTTCTCTATTTAAAAATGTTGGTTGATTGTGCTGATGATAAATGCCTGATTCGCTTCTTTGATTGATTGAATTATTATAGATGGACATCTTAGCATGCACCAACATAAGGTATTGAATTAGCTTTAGTAGGTGAAATATTAATCTGCTTAGCTAATAAATCCCCCAAAGTAAAATGATTTGTAAATAACTGCCTTGTCTACTATTCTCTTACCATATGTATCTAACTCAGATGGTCAATACCAGGCGGGGTGGTGGAATTGATTTGCCTCCTAATCGACACACTCAGTGGATATATAGACAACCCCAGCCACAACCTGCAGAGATGAATCCTCCTAATCCTCCACCAGGCGGAGTTGACCCACTGGTTGCTGCTCAGATGAGGATGATGCAGCAAATGGCGGACACCATGGCAGATATGCGTGCACAGATGCAGCAAGAACGCCAGGAGATGCGTCAAGAAAGAGAAGAGATACGACAGGAGTTGCGCCAGGAGCAAGAGGAGATACGCCAGGAAAGGAGGGCGCAACAACAGCAGCTGCAACAGCAAATGCAACAACAACAGCAACAGCAGCAACACCAACAAGTACCACTGCCTCCTCCACCACCGCCAGTTCCACCCCGAGATAAGCATAGGGAGTTCATGAGCCATAAGCCACCAACATTTGCAAGCTCTCCTGATCCACTAGACGCGGATGATTGGCTAAAGTCCGTTGAGAAGGTGTTGAATATTGCACAATGCACTGACCGGGAGAAGGTTTTGTATGCTTCTGGACGTCTGACGGGTCCTGCTGCTGACTGGTGGGATTCATATACTGCTGCCCACGATGCTGCTGATACTATCACTTAGGCAGAGTTTAGCACACAGTTCCGGAATTATCATATACCTGCTGGATTAATGAAGATTAAGAAGAAGGAATTTCTGTCGCTGAAGCAAGGAAGTATGTCAGTCAGCGAGTACCGCGATAAGTTTATCCAGTTATCCAGATATGCCCCTGATGAAGTTGCTGAAGATGAGAGGAAGCAGGAGCATTTTATTGAAGGACTTAATGGACCACTGCAGTATGCTCTAGTGGCACACACATTTCCATCATTTCAGAGGCTACTTGATAAGGCCCTGGCTATTGAACACAAGCGTGTCCAGCTGGGAGATTTGAAGAGGAAAGCTATATCTCAAGGACAAGGAAGCAGCAGTGTTCGTCCTCGCTACAGTTCACCTCAGGGTACACCAGTTCGCACTGGCGGAGGCCAGCGCCCAGTTCAGCAATCCCCACTAAGGACTCCACCTCCTCGACAGGCTACCCCCACTGGCACCCCGACGAAGTTTTCAGGACAGAGTCCAGGCACTATTTGTTTCAAGTGTGGGAAGACTGGTCACTATGCAAATGTCTGCCCACAGAGGGTTGCTACTACTCCAGTTCAGAACAGGCAGCAAACTCCAGGATCTGGCAAGGGATGTTCTATTGCCAAGGTTAATCAAGTCAGCGTTGATGCTGCTCCGGATGGTGCTGACATCGTGCTTGGTATGTTTTATGTTAATGCTATTCCTGCAACCATCTTATTTGATTCTAGTGCTACACATTCATTTATGTCTGCTAGATATGCCAACACAAATAAAATACCACTGCTAAATATGAGAAAACCAATGATAGTAATTACACCTAAAGGGCCTGTTGAGGCGAATCAAATGACACGTAGATTGACATTGACCATTATGGGTAGAGAATTTGGAGCTACTGCTATAATATTAGAGGCAAGCAGTATAGATCTGATCCTGGGTATGTCATGGTTGAGAAAGGCAAAGGCCATTATAGCATGTGGTAGAGGTACCGTAGAACTCACTACCACTAAAGGAGAAAGATTTCAAGTTAATATTGCAGTGACCACCTCATCCAAACGTGCAATGTTCTTTATACCTGAGGAGTTTGTTGGTGACAACATCCGTGTGGTTAGAGATTTCCCGGATGTCTTTCCAGAGGAGTTACCAGGGATGCCACCTGATAGAGAAGTTGAGTTTGTTATTGATCTCCTACCTAGAACCGCCCCTATTTCTAAACGGCCATACAGGATGTCCGCAGAGGAGTTGAAGGAACTGAAGAAGCAGTTAACTGAGTTACAAGAGGCTGGGTACATTCATCCGAGTTCCTCACCTTGGGGAGCACCGGTTCTGTTTGTACAGAAGAAGGATGGATCACAGCGGATGTGTGTGGACTATAGATCGCTTAATGATGTTACTGTGAAGAACAAGTATCCGTTACCCCGTATTGAGGATTTATTTGATCAGATGAGAGGTGCAAAGGTATTCTCGAAGATTGATCTCCGATCCGGTTACCATCAGATGAGGATTAGACCATCGGATATTCCCAAGACGGCTTTCTCGACTCGATATGGATTATATGAGTTTACTGTTATGTCATTTGGATTAACCAATGCACCAGCTTATTTCATGAATTTGATGAATAAAGTGTTTATGGAATATTTGGACAGATTCGTCGTGGTATTCATCGACAATATTCTTATCTACTCCAAGAGTGATAGTGATCATGAGGAACATCTGAGATTGGTGCTACAGAAGCTACGAGATAACCAGCTATATGCCAAGTTCAGCAAGTGCGAGTTTTGGATTGGCGAGGTGCCATTTCTTGGTCATATTATTTCTAATGGAGGAATTTCAGTGGATCCTGCTAAGGTTAAGGAGATAATGGAGTGGAGAGTACCCACTATAGTTACTGAGGTTCGGAGTTTCTTGGGATTAGTAGGATATTATCGGAGATTTATTGAAGGATTTTCTAAGATTGCTAAGCCTATGACTTCGCTTTTGGAGAAAGGAAGAGAATTTAAGTGGGACGAGAAGTGTCAAGACAGCTTTGATCTATTGAAGAAGAGGTTGATGTCGCCACCAGTATTGGTTATGCCAGACTTACAGAAAGGATTTGATATGTATTGTGATGCATGTGGCCAAGGCTTAGGATGTGTGCTCATGCAGGAAGGACATGTGATTGCCTATGCTTCTCGTCAGTTACGCAAACATGAACTGAACTACCCCACTCATGACTTGGAATTGGCAGTCGTTGTGCATGCGCTTAAGATTTGGAGACATTATATCATGGGGACCAAGTGCCAAGTGTACACGGATCATAAGAGTTTGAAGTATATATTCACTTAGAAGGATATCAACCTTAGGCAACGCTGTTGGTTGGAGCTTATTAAGGATTATGATTTGGAGATTCACTATCACCCGGACAAGGCAAATTTGGTTGCAGATGCTTTGAGTCACAAGGAGCATGTTCATTCAGCTATTGTTGCCCAGCTACCCAATGAGATTGTTGAGGATTTCAGAAGACTTAACCTGGGGATAGTTGCTCAGACAGAAGGAGTTACTATTGATGTGGAACCTACTTTGGAGCAAGAAATCCGCAAAGGTCAACTTGATGATGCTAAAATAAAAGAGATTAAGGATCTGATTACTGAAGGTCGAGTTCTGGAATTTACGGAAGATGTGCAAGGCACTGTATGGTTCAAGGACAGGATGTGTGTTCCTGATATTGAAAGCCTTCGAGAGACTATATTGAAAGAGGCCCATGACTCAGATTATTCTATTCATCCTGGTAGTACCAAGATGTATCAGGATTTGAAGCAGAAATATTGGTGGTATGGATTGAAAAGAGATGTGGCTGCACATGTGGCTATGTGCGATGTATGTCAAAGAGTTAAGGCTGAACACCAGAGGCCAGCTGGATTGTTACATCCACTGAAGATACCCGAGTGGAAGTGGGAAGAGATTAGTATGGATTTCATTACTGGATTGCCTCGCACCCAGAAAGGATATGATGCTATATGGGTGATTGTGGATAGATTGACTAAAGTGGCTCACTTTATTCCTGTGAAGACTACTTATAAAGGTTCTCAGCTAGCAGAGTTATATATGGCTCGGATTGTGTGTTTACATGGAGTACCAAAGAAGATCGTGTCTGATCGAGGTTCGCAGTTTACCTCAAGATTTTGGAGAAGCTTTCATGAGAACATGAGTACGAAGTTGAATTTCAATACAGCTTATCACCCTCAGACTGATGGACAAACTGAAAGGACTAATCAAGTATTGGAAGATATGTTGAGAGCATGTGCCCTTCAGCATGGAGGAAGTTGGGATAAAAGTCTACCTTATGCGGAGTTCTCATATAACAATAGTTATCAGACCAGTCTGAAGATGTCACCTTTCGAAGCTTTATATGGGAGAAAGTGCAGGACTCCCCTATATTGGGATCAGACGGGAGAAAGACAGTTCTTTGGGCCTGAACTGATTCAAGAAGCAGAAGAACAAGTCTGTATAATTCGAGAGAATTTGAGAGTAGCTCAAACCAGGCAAAAGAGCTATGCTGATAATAGAAGGAGACCACTGGAATTTGAAGAAGGAGATTATGTGTATCTCAAGGTGTCACCACTTCGTGGAATGAGGAGATTCAAAGTTAAGGGAAAATTGTCCCCTCGCTACATTGGACCATTCTTGATCTTTAGAAGAGTTGGGGAGATGGCATACCAACTCGAGTTACCTGCTAGTCTATCGAATGTGCATAATGTGTTCCATGTGTCTCAACTAAAGAAGTGTCTCCGTGTCCCTAAGGAACAGTTACCAATGGAAGAGCTCAGTGTTCAGGGTGATTTGACTAACACGGAGTACCCGATCAAGATTCTCGATAATTTGACACGAGTTACAAGGAATAAGGTGATAAAGATGTGCAAAGTACAATGGAGTCACCATGGCGAAGATGAAGCGACATGGGAAAGAGAAGAAGAGCTTCGCTTAGATTTTCCCCACCTTTTTCCCTAGATCTTCTTAAATCTCGAGGACGAGATTATTTTTAAGGGGGGTAGGATTTGTAACACCCACTTTGTAATTTGCTAGAAATAATACCAATAGAAAAAACAATTTCTCCTTATGTGGGTTTAACCTTTATGCATCATTCCATGTGAACACCATATGCAAAAGCAAATAATTAACAAAAGAATATATGCCATTAAAATTATACATCATGTTGGGCTTTTATTGTGTGTGCATTACTTGTGACAATGTAAAAAACAATATAAAAATGAATAAGTTAAAACTAGAGTGGAATTTGAGATCTAAAAGGAA
The DNA here is from genome assembly GCA_029449295.1 of Zea luxurians. Lineage (NCBI taxonomy): Eukaryota > Viridiplantae > Streptophyta > Magnoliopsida > Poales > Poaceae > Zea > Zea luxurians. Next base: position 9,509,804 of record JAOPSE010000010.1, on the reverse strand, counting down.
TTCTGGAATTTAGAAAAGAGAAGAAATGAATATTATGAGGAGAAAAATAAGTAAATAAAAATATATGGTTCCAAAACTAGAGTTTGAAATTGTGTAATTAACTCAAGGGAGGAACTCATAACCAAATCCAACTTCAAGTTTGAATTCAAAAAAGGGAAAAGGAAATTAAAGGAAAAATAAAAAGAAAAGGAAAAAAACAGACATTGGGCTGGAATGCCTACTTTCGGCCCACTAAGGGATATCCTCAGCGCGCGCCCGGCCAACTGCCATGTGGGACCCGCTCATCAGTCATCCCATCATGCGCGGGTCACTGCACCCATGACCCCACCTGTCATCCCCTTCTTCGTTCCTCTGTAACAGACCGCACGCATCGCGCGCTTCGTTGAACGATTCCCCCTGGAAATCGGACTTGATCCTGGTGTTGGGGGTATGCTTCGTAGCCAAAGATCCTAAAGAAATAAACACCTTTGGCAAATCCTCTCCAAAACAGTGCTGAAGCTATCAACTATAAAGCTTCGGTACAGTGACATGTCTCAAGACGAAGGGGTGAACCGACTTAAAGATGAAATGACTTAAAGACCCATGATATTCTGTGTTATTATTATAGTTCATTGTAAAGGGTATCAATGTAATTATATATAGGCTGTGAACTGTGCCTATAAATAGGTGAACAGTACCCCTGTACGGTTCACGGGCTCTCCTGTAATCACGCATTGGGCATTTGTTTTTGCTTCACGCTGGTATTTTTGCTTTTCTTCGAGCCGAAGGTACATTTGTAATTCGTTATCATTTTTACAATAATGAAATAAAAATGAGTTAATAATGATAATCATATGTTCAAATTATTTTACATATTTTTACCCTTCCTCATTAGTTGTTGTGTTTATGAAGGTATAACCTTCATAACCTTCGTCCGGAATCCATTATATCCCGAGGGAAATAATGCTTCGAAGGACGAAGGACTCTAATATTTAACAATTTCTATGTTGCCTTGTTCTTGATTCATAGCATTTGAGAACAAGTCCCCAACATTGGCGCCCACCTCTGGTGAACTCACTTCCACTTTTTTGAGCTGATGGCTTCGATCAAGAATCAAGCTGGAACTGCTTCGGCCTCGAAGCTGGTTCTCCCGATAACAGGCGGTTCATGCTCAGAGCCGGCCAACAAGAAACAGAAGAAGGAGGCACAGAGAAGAGTACAACATGTAGGGGTACAAGGACCCTTCATCAAATCAAGATGGTCTCACATCCCAATTACCTTTTCTCAAGAGGATCTTCAGCTCAAGGATTACCCACACAATGATGCTATGGTTATCTCTTGTGTGATCAAAGGATTTCTGGTCCATAATGTTTTGGTTGATACAGGCAGTGCAGCAGATATCATATTTGCTAAGGCCTTCACACAAATGCAAGAGCCCGAAGACAAGATTCATGATGCTACGCACCCTCTTTGTGGCTTCGGAGGGCGACAGATTGTAGCACTTGGTAAGATTACCATGCCAGTGACCTTCGGATTCGTCAACAACACAAGGACTAAGCAAATTGTGTTTGACATTGTTGACATGGAGTATCCTTACAATGTTATCATTGGCCGCGGAACACTCAATGCTTTCGAAGCAATTCTTCATCCAGCATATCTTTGCATGAAGATACCTTCGGATCAGGGACCTATTGCTATTCATGGGAGTCAGGAAGCTGCCAGAAAGGCCGAGGGGAATTGGACTGATTCAAAGGCAATCCACAACATAGATGAAGTCGAAGCTTGTGAGCAGTACAAGCATAGAAGGGAGAAGGCTGCTTCGGCCGATCAGCCGAAACCCATGCTTTTATGCGAAGATATCGTAGAGCAGAAGGTGCTGATAGGATCTCAATTGTCTGAGGAACAAGAGAAAATCTTGATAAGATTCTTGTTCAACAACAAAGATGTCTTTGCATGGTCGGCTAATGATCTTTGTGGAGTTAACAGGGATGTTATTGAACACTCACTCAATGTTGATCCATCCTTCAGACCCAAAAAGCAGAGGCTTCGGAAGATGTCTGATGACAAGGCCGAAGGTGCTCGGAATGAAGTGAAAAGACTTCTCAGTGCCGGAGTTATCAGAGAGGTAAAATACCCAGAATGGCTGGCTAACACTGTTATGGTAAAAAAGGCCAATGGTAAATGGAGGATGTGTATCGATTTTACTGATCTCAACAAGGCATGTCCGAAGGACGAGTTTCCATTGCCAAGGATAGATTCCCTAGTTGATGCAGCAGCTTCATCAGAGCTTATGAGTCTGCTGGATTATTATTCAGGCTATCATCAAATTTGGATGAAGAAGGAGGATGAACCGAAGACCAGCTTCATAACCCCTAGTGGAACATATTGTTACCTTCGGATGCCTGAGGGGCTCAAGAATGCTGGAGGAAGCTTCAGCAGAATGACAGCGAAGGTTCTTCAATCTCAGATAGGCAGAAATGTGCTAACTTATGTTGATGATATCATTATAAAAAGCACGAAGCAAGAGAATCACATCACTGATCTGCAGGAAACCTTTGCTAATTTTAGACAGGCCGGTTTAAAGTTGAATCCAGAAAAATGTGTCTTCGGAGTGAAGAAAGGAAAATTTCTTGGCTGCCTAGTTTCAACAAAAGGGATTGAGGCTAATCCAAATAAAATCGAAGCTATCCTTCGAACGGAACCACCAAGTACAAAGAAGGGGGCTCAAAGATTGACAGGAAGACTGACATCTCTCAACCGATTCATATCTAGATCAGCAGAGAGAAATTTACCATTTTTCAAAGTGCTGAAGTCAGCCGAAGTTTTTCAATGGGGACTAGTCCAGCAGAGAGCCTTCGAAGAGCTGAAGCAATATTTGATAGACCTAACAACACTAACTCTACCAACGCCAGGGGCTCCTCTATTGCTATATGTGGCAGCTTCGCACTCAGCGGTGAGTGCAGCACTTGTTCAGGAGAAGCTTGAAGGCCAAGTCAAAAAGCAAGCCCCAATGTACTTTGTATCTGAAGTTCTTAGTTTATCAAAGAAAAATTATACAGAATTGGAGAAGGTGCTATATGCTGTTTTGATGGCTTCCAGAAAGCTTCGGCATTATTTCCAAGCATACAATATAATTGTCCCTCTTCACAACCATTGAAGGACATTATGAGAAATAGAGAAGCTACTGGAAGGATTGGAAAGTGGACCGCGGAGCTTAATGAATTCTGCATTGATTATGTGCACAGATCTTCGATTCAGTCCCAGGCGTTAGCTGACTTCATTGCTGACTAGACGCCAGAGGCTCAGGTAGAAGAGGCAAGTAAAGATGCCGAAGCATGGACAATATTCTGCGATGGTTCTTGGGGAACCTTCGGAGCAGGGGCAGCCGCTGTGTTGGTCGCACCCTCCAAAGTTAAAACTTGCTACGCAGCAAGACTTGATTTCAGTTGCACAAATAACATTGCTGAGTACGAAGCTTTGCTCTTGGGTCTTCGGAAGTTAAAGGCAATGGGAATCAGAAGGGCGGTTCTTAAAACTGATTCCCAGGTTATTTCTGGTCATATTGACAAAAGTTATAAAGCAAGAGATCCGAAGCTTGAAAAATATTTAGACACGGTTCGAAGGATTGAGGCTTCCTTTGAGGGGTTTTCTGTTAAAAATATTCCTCGTGGAGAAAATGAATATGCTGATTTATTAGCCAAGTCAGCAGCACAGGGGCTGCCCTTACCTTCGGAAGTGTTTTTCGAAACAATAAAAGCACCTTCGGTCGAGCTTCTTGAAAGAGCAGTCCTCAACATATCCCCTGTCTATAGTGAAGACTGGAGAACTGAGATCATCTCCTTCCTTCAGGGTAACTTTCTTTCAGATGACGAAGCTTATAACAGGAGGATAGAGGCAAGAGCTCGACCATATGTTATAATAGAAGGGGAGCTATACAAGCGTGGGGTCTGTTCTGCGTTACTCAAGTGTTTATCCAGAGCCGAAGGAATAGAACTAGTGAAGGAAATACACACAGGCCTGTGTGGATCTCACAATGGATCCAGGCCTTTGCTTGGAAAAGTTTTTCGTCAAGGATTTTATTGGCCAAAGGCAGCTTCGGATGCAGCGGAATTAGTCCAAAAGTGCGAAGGTTGTCAGAAATATGCAAGAGATAAAAAACAACCTTCGTCTCTAACTCAGTTAATACAACCCACTTGGTCGTTGCAAAGGTGGGGCCTTGATTTGTTAGGTCCGTTACCACCAGCACAAGGGAACTTAAGATATATTGTAGCGGCAATGGAATATTTTTCTAAATGGATTGAGGCAAAGCCTTTAGCCACAATAACTTCGGTCACTATTCAAAAATTTTTCTGGCAAAATATTGTTTGTCGCTTCGGAGTACCGAAGGCTATTACTGTAGATAATGGGACACAGTTTGATTCTGAAGCTTTCAGAGAATTTTGTGATCAAATTGGCACGAAAATCCATTTTGCATCAGTTCGACATCCGGAGTCAAATGGACTTGTTGAAAGAGCTAATGGCATCATAATGACAGGAATAATGAAGTTAATCTTCAATCAGCCCAGGGGAAAGTGGCCAGACGAATTAATCAAAGTGGTGTGGAGCCACAACACAACAATATCAAGATTAACAGGCTTTACGCCATTCAAACTATTGTTTGGTGACGAAGCAATAACTCCGGAAGAAGCCAAAGCAGAATCAATAAGAATAGTAGCTTCGGCAGAAGGCGAAGCTGAAGCTGATTATTCTGTGGAAAAAGATGCTATAGAGGGGATCAGGCTTCAAGCTGTGGAAAATATCAACAAATACCAAGCTGAAACAATAAAATGGCGTGATAGAAAGGTTAGGCTAAAGAACATCGAACCAGGACATTTGGTGCTTCGAAGAGTAGCCAACCCAGAGACACTAGGCAAATTACAGCTGAAGTGGGAAGGACCTTTTCTGGTATTATCTTCATCAAGACCCGGTTCCTACAGGTTGAAGGATATGGACGGTAACGACATTCCTAGATCATGGAATGCGGACGAGCTTCGGCGATATTATGTTTAGCTTGATGTAATTTTTTCTATTCTTTCTTGTGGCACCCTTTTCCTTTCCAAAGGGGGAGAAAGGTTTTTAATGGGGCCACAACATGTAATTTTTCTTTTCCTTGTTTCAATTCTATAAGAGTGATATCCCCCAAAGATGTAAATGTAAAAGCTGACAACGCACCATCGAGTGCAATGGAAAAAGAAAAGAAAACAGGGAGAAGCTCAAAAGTCGTTCCCAAGGGAATGCAGAGCTTACATCGAAAAATAAACGCTGATTCCGCCGAAAGTAAAAGGCGAAGAAGCTCCTAAGAGAGGCTTACAGCGAAAAATAAACGCTGATTCCGCCGAATGTAAAAGGCGAAGAAGCTCCTAAGGGAGGCTTACAGCGAAAAATAAACGCTAATTCCGCCGAGAGTAAAAGGCGAAGAAGCTCCTAAGGCAGGCTTACAACGAAAAGTCAGCGCTGATACATCGAAAAATAAACGGTGAAGCCGAGAAATAAGCGGCAAAGAAGGTTTGAGTCATTCTCAAGGGAATATGGTTTCGAATATGTATTCGAACATTCATTTGCACGACACATTACATCATGACATTTGCATTCATAAACATTCACTTAGACATACATAGGATCATCATCAGCATAACGTACAAACATGCTTCGGTCCCAAAAGGAAGGCAATTTTATGCTTCGCTGTGTACGCAAAGAAGGGAAGGTGTTTTTCGCCTATGGCTCAAAAGTATTAATTTCGTCCACACCAAAGCATTTCATACGTGGACGGAAAAGTAAGATTATATTACAAAGTAAAACTCAGATTACATCATATTTTATACAAGTTATTATAGGAGTTTTTTGAGCTACTTTTACAAGACTATTCAAGCTTTGACACTATCTCTGGAGCTTCGTTCTTCTACTCTACAGCTGTAGCTTCAGCCTGGTCAATCTATACGAAAGTATTATAAGCCAAATTCAAAAATTCAAAGGAAAAGGTAAGAATAAGGTATGATTTTGTTACCACCTTGAGGTGACTCCGAGCTTCGTCACCAGCTTTGCTCCGACCACCCTTTGTCCATACTAACTTTTATAAATCTGTTTGCAATACTTCGAGCCAGATTTGGAACATCATCTAAGTCTGCCGGTGACAGGCTGAAGTTGGGTCTATTAACAATCTTGCCGTGTTCACAGCCAGACTTCAAAAAAGCAACAGTTGTGCCCCGAGAAGCTTCCAGGGCACAGAAGTCGCTATGCCCAGCTATAACTTCGTCAAGATCATTAATTTCACCTTCAATGTGTTCGAAGGCACCAGGCAGGTCTTCGGCCGAAGGAGTAAACTCTTCACTACTGGCTCCGGCAAAATGGAACACTTGCTTTAGCTGATGAATGCATCGAGTGCAGAATTCCAAACATTTATTTTGAAGATTTTTCAAAGATTCTTTCAATTCCAAGTTTCTTTGAGTTTCGGCTTCAAGCCTCGCATCAAGCTTCAGTTTCTCTTGTTCAAAATTTTCTGACTGCGAAAGAAGCTTCGAATTTAATTCTGTTATTTTTGCTTCAGCATCCACTAATAAGCCTTCGACTGTTTGTAGCTCGAGGTTTTTCTTCTCAATGGCAGCAGCTTGCTCCTTTATCTTGTTTTCTAAATTTTCAATTATAACTTCTTGCCTTTTATCCTCTAAATCTTGTTGCATTTTTAATGCCTTGCTCAAAAGCATGCTCTATGAACAAATAGCCTTCGTTAGAAAATATTTTCGTACCACAAGTAATAAGAATTAGACACAAAATGTTTACCTTGAAATTAGAATAGAATAAACTGCCGATAATATGCTGTCGACGGTAGCGGCTGATATCCGCTTCAAGCTTCGGGAAGCCGATACTCTTTGATAAAGTACCGACAACCTTCGCACCGGTTTGGTCTCGTATACAGCCTAACCCTTCATCATCAATACCACCAAAGAGAAGCGCCCCCGGCCGATATCCACAAGATATAGCATACTCTTTTAATTCCTCTTTTTCAGCTTCAGTCAGCTCCTGGCCAACTAAGTTTCGGAAGTCAAAAGTTTCATCTTCCGAAGTATCTTCGGTTATTCCTCCTTTTTCGGGTTTGGCAGCCGTGGTCTCTTCGGTGGCTACAGCAGTTTCTTCAGCGGCCATGTTCAGCAGCATTTTATCTATATTAGCGGCTATGCTCTCTAAATTAATACCTTCGGAGTTAGCATCTTCGGCTCTGGCCTCTTCTGTGGTAGTCTCCGAAGGTATAGCTTTAGTAGTTGTCATGATTTCAATTGCCGGCATCTTCAGAGTTGGAGCTCTTGGTGGTGTTGTTTCAATCACTTCAGTCACGGTAACAATCCTTTGTCTTTTTGGCCTAGATGCCTTTGCCTTTGCAGGCTCCTTTTCATTATGAAAAAGCTTCGTCAGATGAAGCCCCAATGGACTTAGTTTGACAGGCAAAGTTTTAGTCATTACCTTTAGAATTTCCTCTATTTTAGCATTAGAAGATGTCGCAGAAGTCTTTTCTTCTTCATCAATTGATTTTTGTTCTGGGATTGATTCCTTTCTTTTCTTCGAAGTTAACACTTTCGATTCAAACTTTTCTTTCTTCTTTTTTGATTGATCTTCGTCGTCTTTGATCAAAGCGCCAGCTACTCTTTTCCTTTTCTGCCCTTCGGCACCCTTGTCGAGTCGCTCATAATCAGGATATTCAAAGCCTATAGCATCAAGCACTCTATTTAGCCTTCGTTTCGGCCGAGTGCCGAAGGCTGTTGTCATCAATTGATCCTCCTTTTTAGAGTAGTTCCCAAGAATTTCAGTGCACATTACTTCGATTGTTTCGAGCCATTCTTGGCAGGGTGCTTTGAAATATTTCTTGAACTTATAGTGGTAGGGCAGTCGGACAAGCTCCCCCTCTTTCTTCTCTTTTTCAAGCTTCGGCATAGCCCATTCCTTTATAGTTGGAAATATTTTGTAAGCCAGAAATTCCTGCACTAAATCTCTAGTGCTAATGTATTCTGCGATAATCCTAAATTCAGCCAACACAGTTTGGGTTGGACCTTCTGGTGTCATATTGCATTGGGGTCTGGTTTCTCCGAAGATCAGTTCAAGCGGACTCTGGACCAGCTTCTCCTTGTCATCATCAACTTTGACGTAGAACCATTCCGATTTCCAGCCTGCCGGCCACTTGCTTCGGTAGCTGATCACAGGAAATTTTGTAGTTTTCCGATAGGCAAAATTGTAACAACCAAAATTTTCATGTAACCCATCTTTTCTGGCCTTGGTTTGGTAATGTAGCTCGTGCACCCGGCAGAAACCTTCGGCAAATGGTTCCACCCCTTGGCTTCGGAGAGCCCAAATATAAACACTAAGCCTAACAATAAGCGTTAGGAGTTAGTTGATGAAAGTGGATCCCAAACTTCTTCAGCACGTCGGCAATCATCCTACTCAAAGGAAATCTCAAACCAGCTTTGAGAAAACTCTTGAAAATCACTATTTCATCTTTCTGTGGCTTCGAAGTAGTTTCTTCTCCACCGAAGCGAATCAGCTCTTTTTTATCTTCGCTAAAGTAGCCCGACTTCACCATCTTAGGAAAATTAGCTTTGGAGATGGTCGACTTTCCGAAGTCCAGGTGGCTAGGCTTGCTTGGCACTGCGATGTTGTAATCATCTTCAGAATCATTCTCTTCAATATCTGCTTGCTCTGCTTCAGCAGCAGGGACGTCTTCCGGTGTCATCAACCCAGATCGCTTCATTGCTTCCGAGATAGGAACAGTTTCTACAGCTTCGGTTTCGTCTCCCTCGCGATCGACTCTTGCAGTAGAGCGAACTCTGGCCATTTGATTATGACTTGAAATCTTTTTTTTTGAATTGGCTTTTTTGTCTTTTCCGAAGCTCTTACACTTGCGTCGAAGCAGATTTTGTATGAGCGCAATGATCAAGCTTCAGCTATGACTAAAAATTTGGCAGCAAAACAGTACAATAGCAATGAATGCTGCGGTAACTTCACACCTACCCGTCTGTTTATATAGTGCTGCAGGTGAGAAGGTGAATCGGCAAGGTCTCCAACACCGAACAAACAGTCATCCGCCCTCACTGAACGGTGGGCCACATAGCTCGAGAAGGTGAATCGCTGGCAAGAGTGTAATCGGTGCAAGATGGGTCGCGCGTCCGACGATTATTTTAATCGTTTCTCGCCAACGAGCTCAGGGAAGGTGTTTTTCTAGATCTTCGGCATCCCGAAGCTTAGAAGATTTTTCACGGATCAAGCTCGTTACGAAAAACGATCTAGCGCCACGAAGGGGCTACTGTTGGGGGTATGCTTCGTAGCCGAAGATCCTAAAGAAATAAACACCTTCGGCAAATCCTCTCCAAAACAGCGCCGAAGCTATCAACTATAAAGCTTCGGTATAATGACATGTCTCAAGACGAAGGGGTGAACTGACTTAACGATGAAATGACTTAAAGACCCATGATATTCTGTGTTATTATTATAGTTCATTGTAAAGGGTATAAATGTAATTATATACAGGCTGTGAACTGTGCCTATAAATAGGTGAACAGTACCCCTGTACGGTTCAAGGGCTCTCCTGTAATCACGCATTGAGCTTTTGTTTTTGCTTCACGCTGGTATTTTTGCTTTTCTTCGAGCCGAAGGTACATTTGTAATTCGTTATCATTTTTACAATAATGAAATAAAAATGAGTTAATAATGATAATCATATGTTCAAATTATTTTACATATTTTTTACCCTTCCTCATTAGTTGTTGTGTTTATGAAGGTATAACCTTCATAACCTTCGTCCCGAATACATTATATCCCGAGGGAAATAATGCTTCGAAGGACGAAGGACTCTAATATTTAACAATTTCTATGTTGCCTTGTTCTTGATTCATAGCATTTGAGAACAAGTCCCCAACACCTGGGTATAAGAACTGCGCCACCGTGTACTCGCCGTGAGAATTGAGAGCCGCCGCACGTCGTTCCAAGGCCAAGAATAGCGCACCGAGGTTGCTGAGCGAGTGAGCGAATCCGTCGCTGGGTGAAGCGCTGGTGCCGCTGTCGTGTGTGTTCGTTGCATCGCTGGTGATTTACTTCAACGACCGTGCTCCTGTCCTCGGGGTGTGTCTGAAGAAGTCGCCAGCGACTGCGATTGGGAGTGGAGATTGCCGTAGCTCGGGGGAATTCCTCGCCAACAACCGCGACGGACTTGGATCCGCCACACACCGTGGCCGGCCTTCTTCGTCGCAATTACTTCCGGTAAAACACCTTCTTAGTTACCGCCTTAGCTTCAATTTGGTTTTTCGCACATCGATGTGGGAGCTCGGTCACCAGGGCGGGCAAATTCGGCGGCACGCCGGTGGGAGCTCCGCCGGGTGGGGCCTCTCCCGGCCCTTGCTGCGCGACGAGGTAGGTTGAAGACGAACCTAGGCGGTCCGATCCTTGTTGAACGGTCAAGATTAGATTGTAGGATACCCCTTCGCGCTTTAGATCTGGACCGTTAGATGCGATCGGACGGTCGATGTCGCGTGCGGATCGTGGAGCCGTAGATCTTCAAATCAACGGACGGCGTAGCGTACCGGTTCGGTATAAGTTAAAAACTAATCTGGGCCCTCAGTTGAGAATTGAACGGCTGAGATCAGCGCATACCCCTTCACGACACAGGTTTTGCAATAGAGCCCTTACGGTTTTAGAGATTCAACCCGCCATCCATATTCAACTGTTCACTGTGTCTTGGACATTTTACCCCGAGCCCCCTGCACTCTCTAAAAATAGTGCGCCCAGTCCAGAGATTGTTGAAATTGAATAAATAATTTGGAAAATGGATTTTTAATAGGAAAATAATTGCTAGAACTTTGATAATTCACAGAATATGTATATGAACTCCAAATTACTCCATTCCAGTTCCTAAAATTTTGTAATTTTATTCTCTAGCACTTAGTGTCTCTGTTTTATCATGACAACAGTAAAAAAATTAATCCCACACTTAATCCTATTTTAAACACATAAAACCTTTGAAAATTCATAACTTAAATTCTATAACTCCAAAAATTATGATTCCTGTTCCTAGAATTTTATTTTAAGGTGTAGATTATTACTGTGTATTTTTTTATATGTTTGGTGTAATGTTAATTTCTCTATATGCACTGTGCTTGTTTGTATTGTGGCGAGTAGAAGAGCCCGTGACCGAGGATCCTAGTGAGCAGCAGGTTGAAGTAGCTGAGCAGGAGCTCATTGAAGGCAAGTTGTGCCCTTGACCACTTTTTACCCAATAATGTTCTCTAATATCATTTATCCATGCATAGGTTAATTTCGATGGGACCCAATAGGTCACCCTAGATTGTTTATCTCATTACCTTGTTTACCCCTGAATCATTTGGGTAGTTTGCTATTGCTTTACATGGTTTTGGGATAATCATTTATTATATCTATGTTCCAATTATTCTTGTTATTCTACTTATGTTCATGTCAAATTCATTAATGTTAATTGGAACATAGAGCTTAACTTGAGCAACACGTGCCACCACAAGGGTTTAATGGGACGCCCTTGGCTGACTAATTAGGAAAGCTAGTGGAAGACTACCTTACCCGAAAGGGGCAAGGGCAGTAGGGGAGTTGCATGCAAGGAGGTTCTCGGGTTGATTTAGCTGCGATGGCGGTCAGACGGGGGATTCTTGCAAGTGCTCTTCCCATAAACTGTAGCGGGTTTTCGGAAGCTAGTGGAACTTTGTAAAGGCCTCGTAGTGTTGCCCTGTCGCGCTTCCTAGGTAGAGGTGTATGGGAGTCGCGACCCCTTGGCAGATGGGTAACATGACTTGTGGGTAAAGGGTACAACCTCTGCAGAGTGTAAAACTGGTATACTAGCCGAGCTCACGGTCATGAGCAGCTCAGGACTCTCTGATGTTTAAATTATGGAACTTAAATTCAATTTTGTCATTTGCATTGCATGGGTTTATTATTAATTTTGTTCTATTACTTCATTTAAGGTTTGGTACTTACTTACATTTAGTAACTGCTAATAAAAGTTTGACCAGCTACTTAAAAGCAATGCTCAACTTTAACCCCTATCATTGATTAGCCTTACACATCACATGAACTCACACCTTTGTGAGTTTATGTCCACTGGTTCCCCACAACTTGTTGAGCTATGATCATGTGTGAGCTCACCCTTGCTGTCTCACACCCCCCCACAGGAGAAGAACAGGTGGTTCAGGAGGAGCCACAAGGCGAGGAGTATGATCTGATCTAGGCGGCGTTTCTCAGTTGACATTGGCGTCGACGATCCTTAGTTCGTTTTATGTTTATTCTTTTATTTTGTAATAAGTCTTCCGCTATGTAATAAGTACTCTGATGCTTTGTGACATTTATCTCTATACACTCTGTTATTATATATGTTGTCTTCTTGGCGCATGTATGAGATGCACCTGGCTTTGTTCCTTAAAGCCGGGTGTGACAGGCACAATTATAAAAGTATTTTCTATAACTATTAGATTTAGTTCGTTTATTTGAATTTATTTGGAAAATTCACATTTGAACTGCAAGTCACTCGAAACTTAGAAAACTGTGCATGCAAAAATGACATCTGTTGGGACCATGCTTCATCGCCGAAGGTCCTGCAGAAAGAAAACAGCTTCGGCTGAAGCTGTCGGCACGTGATGACCGAAGGTTGCTGTTCATGAAGCTTCGGAATTGTAAACCGACTTAAAAGTAGAATGACCTTTTAGTCCTCAAGTGTTTGAGTCATTGTTGTAAACTTTTATGAGGGGCATGATTGTAATTCCTCACAGGCTGTGTCCTGTGCCTATAAATAGTGAACAGTATTCCTTTACTGTTCACGCATTCTTGTAATTACAAGTGCATCTCTCGGGAATCATTACTTGACAAAGCGAAGGTATAAATGTACCTTGAAACATTGTATTCGAACATCTTATATTTATATAATATGATAAAATATGTGAATGATGCCACTTATTTCCGGCATGTTTATCTTTTGATGTTTTACATTTTACATTACTTTATATTATCTTTGTAAATATAGTTATATTCGTAACCTTCGTCCGAAGTTCATTAAATCCTTGGGGAGATAATGCTTCAGCGGACGAAGGGCATTTGATATTTAACATTCTTTGTGTTGCCTTGTTCTTGATTCATAGCATTTGAGAACAAGTCCCCAACATTGGCGCCCACCTCCGGTGAACTCACTACCACTTTTTCTGAGCTGATGGCTTCGTTCAATATTCAAGCTGGAGCTGCTTCGGTTCCGAAGCTGGTATTCCCGATAACAGGCGGTTCATGTTCAGAACCAGCCAACAAGAAGCAAAAGAAGGAAGCACAGAGAAGGGTACAACATGTTGGGGTGCAAGGACCCTTCATCAAGTCCAGATGGTCTCACATTCCTATTACCTTCTCCCAAGAGGATCTTCAACTCAAGGATTACCCACACAATGATGCTATGGTTATCTCTTGTGTTATCAAAGGATTTCTGGTCCACAATGTTTTGGTTGATACGGGCAGTGCAACCGACATCATATTTGCCAAAGCCTTCAGATAGATGCAAGAGCCCGAAGATAAAATTCTTGATGCCACACATCCCCTCTGTGGCTTCGGAGGAAGGCAGATTGTAGCACTCAGCAAAATCTCAATGTCAGTGGCCTTCGGATTCATCAACAACACAAGAACTGAACAAATTATGTTTGATATCGTTGACATGGAGTACCCTTACAATGCAATCATTGGTCATGGTACTCTTAATGCCTTTGAAGCAATTCTGCATCCAGCTTATCTTTGCATGAAGATACCTTCAGACCAAGGGCCCATTGCTATCCATGGAAGTCAAGAAGCTGCCAGAAGGGCCGAAGGAAATTGGATAGATTCAAAAGCAATCCATAATATAGATGGACCTGAAGCTTGTGAACAATACAAGTTCAGAAGGGAAAAAGCTGCTTCGGCTGATCAGCCGAAACCCATGCTCTTATGTGAGGATATAGCAGAGCAGAAGGTGCTATTGGGATCTCAATTGTCCGAAGAGCAGGAGAAAACCTTGATAAGGTTTTTGTTTAACAATAAAGATGTTTTTGCTTGGTCAGCTAATGATCTTTGCGGAGTTAACAGGGATGTTATTGAGCACTCGCTCAATGTTGATCCATCCTTCAGACCCAGGAAACAGAGGCTTCGGAAGATGTCTGATGACAAGGCCGAAGGTGCTCGAAATGAAGTGAAAAGACTCCTCACTGCCGGAGTTATTAGAGAGGTAAAATATCCAGAATGGTTGGCTAACACTGTTATGGTGAAGAAGGCCAATGGTAAATGGAGAATGTGTATCGATTTTACTGACCTTAATAAAGCGTGTCCGAAGGACGAGTTTCCATTGCCAAGGATAGATTCCTTAGTTGATGCAGCAGCTTCATCAGAGCTCATGAGCTTGCTGGACTGCTATTCAGGCTATCATCAAATATGGATGAAGAAGGAAGATGAACCAAAAACCAGCTTCATAACCCCTAGTGGGACATATTGCTACCTTCGGATGCCTGAAGGGCTTAAAAATGCTGGAGGAAGTTTCAGCAGAATGACAGCAAAGGTTCTCCATTCTCAGATAGGCAGGAATGTACTAACTTATGTTGATGATATCATTGTAAAAAGTACGAAACAGGATAACCACATTGCTGATTTACAGGAGACCTTCGCTAATTTTAGACAGGCTGGTCTAAAGCTGAATCCAGAAAAATGTGTCTTCGGAGTAAAGAAGGGGAAATTTCTCGGTTGCTTAGTTTCAACAAAGGGAATTGAGGCCAACCCATGTAAAATCCAAGCTATACTTCAAATGGAGCCACCTAGTACAAAAAAGGGGGCTCAAAGATTAACAGGAAGGCTAGCATCTCTCAACAGATTCATATCTAGATCAGCAGAGAGAAACTTACCATTCTTCGAAGTGCTAAAGACAGCTGAAGTCTTTCAATGGGGACCACTCCAGCAGAAGGCCTTCGAAGAACTGAAGCAGTATTTGATAGATCTAACAACATTAACTCCACCTACGCCAGGGGCTCCTTTGTTATTATATGTGGCAGCTTCGCACTCAGCGGTAAGCGCAGCACTTGTTCAGGAGAAGCTTGAAGGCCAGGTTAAGAGGCAGGCCCCAATATATTTTGTATCCGAGGTTCTTAGTTTATCAAAGAAAAATTATACAGAGTTGGAGAAGGTACTGTATGCTGTCTTGATGCCTCCAGAAAGCTTCGGCACTATTTTCAAGCTTACAACATAATTGTTCCTTCTTCACAACCTCTGAAGGATATTATGAGGAATCGAGAAGCTACTGGAAGGATTGGAAAATGGGCTGCAGAGCTCAATGAATTCTGTATTGATTATGTTCATAGATCTTCGATTAAGTCCCAGGCATTAGCAGACTTCATTGCTGATTGGACGCCAGGGGCTCAGGAGGAAGAAACAAATAAAGACGCCGAAGCATGGACAGTGTTTTGCGATGGATCTTGGGGAACCTTCGGAGCAGGAGCGGCTGCTGTGTTGGTTTCACCTTCCAAAGTTAAAACTTGTTATGCGGCAAGACTTGATTTTAGTTGCACAAATAACATCGCCGAGTATGAAGCTCTGCTTTTGGGTCTTCGGAAATTAAAGGCAATGGGAATCAGAAGGGCAATTCTTAAAACTGATTCTCAAGTTATTTCTGGTCATGTTGACAAAAGTTACAAAGCAAGAGACCCGAAGCTTGAAAGGTATCTAGATACAGTCCGAAGGATTGAGGCTTCCTTCGAAGGTTTCTCTGTCAAAAATATTCCTCGGGGAGAAAATGAATACGCTGATCTATTGGCTAAGTCAGCAGCCCAGGGGCTGCCTATACCTTCGGAAGTATTTTTTGAAACAATAAAAGCACCTTCGGTCGAGCTTCTTGAAAGAGCAATCCTCAACATATCCCCTGTTTATAGTGAAGATTGGAGAACTGAAATCATCTCTTTCCTTCAGGGTAATTTTCTTTCAGATGACGAAGCTTATAGCAGGAGAATAGAAGCAAGAGCTCGACCATATGTCATAATAGATGGGGAGTTATACAAGCGCGGGGTCTGTTCCCCATTGCTCAAGTGCTTATCCAGATCCGAAGGTATAGAATTAATGAAGGAAATACATGCAGGTCTATGTGGATCTCATATTGGATCTAGGCCCTTGCTCGGGAAGGTTTTTCGCCAAGGATTTTATTGGCCAAAGGCAGCTTCGGATGCAGCGGATTTAGTTCAAAAGTGCGAAGGTTGTCAGAAATGTGCAAGAGATCAAAAACAACCTTCATCTTTAACTCAATTAATACAGCCCACTTGGCCATTGCAAAGGTGGGGTCTGGATTTGTTAGGTCCATTACCACCTGCACAAGGGAACTTAAGATATGTGGTGGTGGCAGTGGAATATTTTTCCAAGTGGATTGAGGCAAAGCCCTTAGCCACAATAACCTCATTTACTATTCAAAAGTTTTTCTGGCAAAGCATTGTTTGTCGCTTCGGAGTGCCGAAGCCTATAACTGTGGATAATGGGACACAGTTTGATTCTGAAGCCTTCAGAGCATTTTGCAATCAAATCGGCACGAAGATCCATTTTGCATCAGTCCGACACCCAGAATCTAATGGACTTGTTGAAAGAGCCAATGGGATCATAATGACAGGAATAATGAAGTCAATCTTCAATCAGCCAAGGGGAAAGTGGCCAGACGAGTTAATCAAAGTGGTGTGGAGTCATAATACAACCATGTCAAGGTCAACAGGTTTTACGCCCTTTAAACTATTGTTCGGTGATGAAGCAATAACCCCGGAAGAGGCCAAAGCGGGATCAATAAGGACAGTAGCTTCGGCAGAAGGCAAAGACGAAGCTGACTGCTCTATAGAAAAAGATGCTATTGAAGGGATCAGACTTCAAGCTGTGGAAAACATCAATAAATATCAAGCTGAAACAATAAAATGGCGTGACAGAAAAGTCAAGCTGAAGAACATTGAACCAGGACACCTGGTGCTTCAGAGAGTAGCCAACCCTGAGACAATAGGCAAATTACAGCTGAAGTGGGAAGGCCCCTTTTTGGTAGTATCTTCGTCAAGACCTGGTTCCTATAGATTGAAGGATATGGACGGCAACGACATTCCTAGATCATGGAATGCGGATGAGCTTCGTCGATATTATGTTTAGATTGATGTAATTTTTTATTCTTTTTCGTGGCGCCCTTTTCCTTTCCAAAGGGGGAGAAAGGTTTTTAATGGGGCCACAACATGTAATTTTCCTTATTCCAATTTTATGAGAGTGATATCCCCCAAAAAATGTAAATGTAAATGCAAAAGGAAAAAGAAAAGGAAACAGGGAGAAGCTCAAAAGTCGTTCCTAAGGGAATGCAGAGCTTACAGCGAAAAATAAACGCTGATTCCGCCGAAAGTAAAAGGCGAAGAAGCTCCTAAGGGAGGCTTACAGCGAAAAATAAGTGCTGATTCCGCTGAAAGTAAAAGGCGAAGAAGCTCCTAAGGGAGGCTTACAGCGAAAAGTCAACGCTGAAGGACCATGATTATGTATTTTGATATTTATTTGCACAACGCATCTCATCATGTCATTTGCATTCATAAACATGCATTTAGACATATGTAGAATCATCATTATATCGCACAAAAAGCACAGATGCTTCGGCAATAAGGAAAAACTCGAAGGAAAATCTTTATGCTTTGATGTGTACGAAAAGAAGGGAAGGTGTTTTTCGCCTTCGGCTCAAAAGAGAAGTTTCGTCCACAGCAAAGCAGACTGGATGTGGTTATAGGAAACAGAATATATTACAAGGTATGTACAAATTTACATAAGTTATTCCATATCTATATTACAAGAGTTTCTCCAAGAATTTTTGCAGGAAAGCGCATTGCAAGCAGTTTTAAGCTTCAGCCAAAGGCTTCGTCTTCAGTTTTGTCAAACTTCAGCATTATCAGTCTTTAGCTTCGTCATCCTATATATCAAACAGCACAGTAAGAAAGGTACAAATTTCAAAGGAGAAGGTAAAAGTAACAAACATAAGTATCTTACCGGCTTCAAATGGCTTCGAGCTTCGTCGCCTGCCATTTTCCGACCGCCACTTACCCAGATCTGGGTCATGAATCTATTTCCAATACTTCTGGCTAAGCTTGGGATATCTAACAAATCTGAAGCTGACAGGCTGAAGTTTGGTCTGTTCACGATGTTTCCATGTGTGCAGCCAGCCTTCAAAAAAGCAGCAGCTGTGCCCCGAGAAGATACCAGGGCGCAGAAGTCAGCATGCCCACCAATAACTTCGTCAAGGGCATCAACTTCGCCTTCAATATGTTCTAATGCTCTTGGCAGATTTTCAGCTGAAGGTGTAAATTTCGAAGAGCTAGCTCCGACAGAGTGAAACACGTCCTTCAGCCGCTGCACACATCGGATGCCGAAGCTTAAGCATTTCTCCTGAAGTTCTGTAAAGGATTTCTGCAAATTTGAGTATTTATCCACTTCAGCTTTCAGGCTTGTTTCAAAATATTTCTTTTCTTGCTCGATTTTTTCTGATTGACGGAGCAATTCATTCTTTAATCTATCATTTTCAGTTTGGATTTCAGCTAAAGAGCCCTCCATGGTCTGAATAACAAAATCCTTCTTTTCTAATGCACCTTCGTGCTGTTTGACCATGATTTCAAGATCTTGGATTCTGAAGTCTTTCTTTTTCAGATTGGTTTCGTAGTTTTTAATCTTTCCAGTCAAATCTTGAATGACGGTTTTATTTTTCTCTTCCTCCAGATCTTGTTGCATTTTCAGAACCTTGCTTAATAATATGCTCTGTCGAAATGACCTTCGTTAGAACACGACCCAAAAGTTAATAATAACAGTAATAAAATAACAAAAATATTTGCTACCTTGAAGTTAGCATAAAGCAAGCTTCCGGCGATGTGGTGTCGTTGATAACGACACAATTCCGCTTCCACCTTCGGCAAGCCAATGCTTTTGGAAAGGGTTCTGATAATTTTGGCCTCGGTGCGGTTCCGAAGGCACCTTAGTTTCCCTTCGTTCACCCCACCAAATAGCATAGCGCCTGATTTATATCCGCAAGATATGGCATATTTTTTTAACTCCTCTTTCTCAGTGTTTGTTAACTCTTGTCCAAGTAGGTCTTGAAAGTTAAAATCTTCTCCCTCAGAAATTTCACCAATTTGCTCTTTCCCCTTTTCAGTTGCTGTATTCACTGCAGCCACAGTAGCTTCTTCTTCGGCCATTTTCAGGAGAATATTGTCAATAACCTCAAGTGTAGTTTCTAGGTTCGACTCTTCGGTGGCCCCGGCTTCAGCCCCGGTAGCTTCGGGTTCGCTGGTTTCAGCTTCAGTAGTTTTCATCCCAGTAGCTTCGACTTCGGCAGTTTCAGCAAAGGGAATTTTCGGCACCGTTGCCAGTGGCGGCGTCTGGTGGATCACATCTGTTACTTGAATAATTCTCCGTTTTTTCGGCTTCGCAGGACTTTCTGCTGCCAAAGCTGCCTTGTCCTTCTGAAAAAACTTCGTCAGTTCCAGTGCCAGTGGACTTAGCCTGGTAGGCAAGGGTTCAGTCATTACCTTCATAATTTCTTCTACTTCAATAGCAGAAGGAGAAGCAGGAATATCTTCTTCTCGGACCGACGTTTCCGGCTCCGGGGACACACCTTTTCTCTTTCTTGAAGAGGCCACCTTCGGCTTAGGATTTAACTCCTCAGCGCTAAGACTTTCAGAATCTTTCTTTTTCTTCTTGGCTACCTTGACGACCTCTTCATCAGTAGCGCTAGCAATCCCTTTTCGCTTCGGGCCTCCGGCAGCTCCGCCCAGTCGACCGTAGTCAGCGTATTCAAATCCTATGGCATCAAGCACTCTGTTTAGCCTTCGTTTCGGTCGAGTGCCGAAGGCCACTGTCATTAATTGGTCCTCTTTTTTAGAGTAGTTCCCAAGAATTTCATTGCTCATCATTTCAATTGTATCAAGCCATTCTTGGCAGGGTACTTTAAAAAATTTCTTGAATTTATAATGATAAGGTAGCCTGACGAGTTCCCCCTCTTTCTTTTCCCCTTCAAGCTTCGGCATTGTCCACTCTTTCATCATTGGAAAAACTCTGAAAGCCAGGAATTCTTGCACTAAATCTCTAGTGCCAATATGTTCTGCTATAATTTTGAATTCGCCCAGTGCAGCCCAAGTTAGACCTTCTAATATCATTTTGCATCGGGGTCTTGTTTCTCCGAAGATTAATTCAAGAGGGCTCTGAACCAGCTTCTCTTTATCTTCATCAATTTTGACATAAAACCATTCTGATTTCCAGCCTGCCGGCCATTTGCTTCGGTAGCTGATCACGGGAAACTTCGTAGTTTTCCGATAAGCAAAATTATAGCAGCCAAAATTCTCATGCAATCCATCTTTTCTGGCTTTAGTTTGGTAATGCAACTCAACTCGACAGAAGCTGTCAGCAAATGGCTCCACCGCCTGACTTCGGAGAGCCCAGATATAGACGCTGAGCCTGACAATTGCGTTGGGAGTCAGTTGGTGAAAGTAAATACCAAATCTTTGCAGCACATCAGATATCATCCTATTTAAGGGGAATCTTAATCCAGCTTTTAGAAAGCTCTTAAAAATAACTATTTCATCTTTTTCTGGCGTCGGGGTAGTTTCTTCCCCCCGAAGCGAAGTAGCTTCTTCTCATTCTCACTGAAATAACCCGACTTCACCATCTTGGCGAAATCAGCCTTGGAGACAGTCGACTTCCCGAAGTCCAAATGGCTGGGCTTGCTCGGCACGGCAATATGATAATCATCATCAGAATCAGCTTCCTCAATATTTCCTTCTTCCGCTTCGGCAACAGCTTCTTCCGTCTCGGCAGTACGGATTCCTTCCGAGGTCACCAGTCCGGATCGTTGCATCGCTTCGGAGATAGGAACAGTCTCCGCTCCTTCGGCTTCGCCTCCCTTACGCTCAACACTAGCGGTAGAGCGCACTCTGGCCATTCATTTCTGAATTTCTTGGGAACTAAAGAACTTTTTCTTCCGAAGCTTTTTTCTGATGAAGTAGGCTTTAAAATTGGAGCTTCGTCTGCTTGCGAGAGTCAAGCTTCGGCTATGGTTAAAAATTTTGGCAGCAAAACAGTGCAATAGCAATGAATGCTGTGGTAACTTCACACCTACCCGTCTATTTATATAGTGCTGCAGGTAAGAAGGTGAATCGTCAGGATTTACACACCAGGCAAAGAGCTGCTTACACCCGCTGCGCGGTGGACCACAGAGACCAAATAGTAACCCTGCAGGGTGGGACCGCTACGCGCTCGGAAACTGAATCGTTTCTCGACAACGAGCTCAGGGAAGGTGTTTTTCGGACCTTCGGCTTCCTGAAGCCTAAGAGACTTTTTCACGGATCAAGCTCGTTACGAAAAACGATCTAGCACCGCGAAGGGGCTACTGTTGGGACCATGCTTCATCGCCGAAGGTCCTGCGGAAAGAAAACAGCTTCGGCTGAAGCTGTCGGCACGTGATGACCGAAGGTTGCTGTTCATGAAGCTTCGGAATTGTAAACCGACTTAAAAGTAGAATGACCTTTTAGTCCTCAAGTGTTTAAGTCATTGTTGTAAACTTTTATGAGGGGCATGATTGTAATTCCTCACAGGCTATGTCCTGTGCCTATAAATAGTGAACAATATTCCTTTACTGTTCACGCATTCTTGTAATTACAAGTGCATCTCTCGGGAATCATTACTTGACAAAGCGAAGGTATAAATGTACCTTGAAACATTGTATTCGAACATCTTATATTTATATAATATGATAAAATATGTGAATGATGCCACTTATTTCCGGCATGTTTATCTTTTGATGTTTTACATTTTACATTACTTTATATTATCTTTGTAAATTTAGTTACAAAGGTGAAACCTTCGTAACATTATATTCGTAACCTTCATCCGAAGTTCATTAAATCCTTGGGGAGATAATGCTTCAGCGGACGAAGGGCATTTGATATTTAACATTCTTTGTGTTGCCTTGTTCTTGATTCATAGCATTTGAGAACAAGTCCCCAACAACATCCATGCTATTTAGCACATGTTACAACCAATATTAGAAGCGGACCGGAAACTTCGAGCACCATGCTCACTAAACATGGCTGTGAACTTGCCATCCAGCTGTTTAAAAATTGTATAAAACACAAACAAAGTTAGAAAATTATGAAACTTGTCCACATGTCATGATATCATATATAGAGGCTATGATAAAAATTTGAGAATGTTTTGAGAAAGTTGTGAGGCAGTATGTGTAGAAACCTGCTTGATCTACACATGAATTCATAGAGTTTCAATGTAGTTCCCTTAGGTTTCTACCGGTGTGGCAGGGACGACAAGTCCCACTCCAAGAAAGTGTGCTACCGGTGTGGTAAGTTTGATCACTTTATTGCTAAATGTCCTATCTCTAGTGAAAGTGGCAGGGACGACAACAAGAAGGGGAAGAAGAAAGAGAAGAAGAGGTACTACAAGAAGAAAGGTGGCGATGCCCACATATGTCGGGAATGGGACTCGGATGAGAGCTCCACCGACTCCTCCTCCGACGAGGACGCCGCCAACATCGCCGTCAACAAGGGCCTCCTCTTCCCCAACGTCGGCCACAAATGTCTCATGGCTAAGGATGGCAAAAAGAAGAAGGTACAATCTAGAGCCACCCCAAATATACAACATCTAGTGATGAGGGTAGCTCTAGTGATAGTGAAGATAATTTAATGTCTCTCATTGCCAACCTTAGCATGGACCAAAAGAAAAAGTTAAATGAATTAATTGAAGCAATTAATGAGAAGGATGATGAACTCTTGGATAGCCAAGAGGACTTCCTAATTAAAGAGAACAAAAAATTTATTAAATTGAAAAATGCTTACGCTCAGGAAGTAGAGAAATGTGAAAATTTATCTAAAGAGCTTAGCATTTGTCATGATTCAACTTCTAGTCTTAGAAATGAAAATGCTAGTTTAGTTTCTAAGATTAAAAAATTGAATGTTTGCAATGATTCTATTTCCTGTCTTTGAGATGAGAATGCTATTTTAAATGCAAAGATAAATGAATTAAATGCATGCAAACCCTCTACATCTACTGTTGATCATGTTTCTATTTGCACTAGATATAGAGATATTAATGTAGAAGCTATTGATGATCACCTTGCTATGATTAAACAACAAAATGATCACATAGCTAAACTAACTACTAAAATTAATGAGCATGAACTTGAAAATGAAAAGTTTAAATTTGCTAGAAGCATGTTTTATAATGGGAAATGCCCTAGCATTAAGGATGGCATTGGTTTCAAACAGGGGAGCAATGTCAAACTTAATGCCCCTAAAAGATTGTCTAATTTTGTTAAGGGCAAGGCTCCCATGGTTCAGGATAATGAGGGTTACATTTTATATCCTGCAAACTATCCTGAACATAAGATTAGGAAGATTCATGCTAAGAAACCTCATAATATTTCTCACCATGCATTCATATATAAAAATGAGGCTTCTAGCTCTAGACATACCACTCATAATAAAATGCCTAGAAAGAAAATTCCTGCTACATCAAATGAGCATAACATTTCATTTAAAACTTTTGATGCATCTTATGTTTTAACTAACAAATCAGGAAAAATAGTTGCCAAATATATTGGAGGCAAACACAAGAGCCCAAAGACTTGTGTTTGGGTACCCAAGGTGCTTGTTTCTAATCTGAAAGGACCCAAGACCGTTTGGGTACCTAAGAACAAGGCCTAAAATTGTTTTGTAGGTTTATGCATCCGATGGTTCAAGTTGGATAATCGATAGCGGGTGCACAAACCACATGACAGGGGAGAAAAGAATGTTCTCCTCCTATGAGAAAAACAAAGATCCCCAACGGGCTATCAAATTCGGGGATGGAAATCAAGGTTTGGTCAAAGGACTGGGTAAAATTGCTATATCACATGACCATTCTATTTCCAATGTTTTTCTTGTAGATTCTTTAGATTACAATCTGCTTTCTGTTTCTCAATTATGTAAAATGGGCTACAACTGTCTATTCACTGATATAGGTGTTACTGTCTTTAGAAGAAGTGATGATTCAATAGCATTTAAGGGAATGTTAAAAGGTCAGCTATATTTAGTTGATTTTAATGAGAACAAAGCTGAAATCAACACTTGCTTGATTGCTAAGACTAATATGGGTTGGCTCTGGCATAGTCGACTAGCCCATGTTGGAATGAAGAATCTTCACAAGCTTCTAAAGGGAGAACATATTTTAGGACTAACAAATGTTCATTTTGAGAAAGACAAGGTTTGTAGCGCATGTCAAGCAGGAAAGCACGTTGGAGTCCATCATCCACACAAGAACATAATGACGACTGATAGGCCGCTCAAGCTACTCCACATGGATTTATTCGGCCCGATAGCTTACATAAGCATCGACGGGAGTAAGTACTGTCTTGTTATTGTGGATGATTATTCTCGCTTCACTTGGATATTCTTTTTGCAAGAAAAATCACAAACCCAAGATACATTAAAGGGATTCTTGAGATGGGCTCAAAATGAGTTCGGATTAAGGAAAAAATATAAGAAGCGATAATGGGACGGAATTCAAGAATTCTCAAATTGAAGGATTTCTTGAGGAAGAGGGCATCAAGCATGAATTCTCTTCTTCCTACACACCACAACAAAATGGTGTAGTGGAGAGGAAGAATCGAACTGCATATGGCAAGGACCATGCTTGATGAATACAAGTCACCGGACCGGTTTTGGGCCGAGGCGATTAACACCGCTTGCTACTCCATCAATCGGTTATATCTTCACCAAATCCTCAAGAAGACATCATATGAACTCCTCACTGGTAAAAAGCTCAATGTTTCATATTTTAGAGTCTTTGGAAGCAAATGTTTTGTTCTCATTAAAAGAGGTAGAAAATCTAAATTTGCTCCTAAGGCTGTAGAAGGCTTTTTACTTGGTTATGACTCAAACACAAGGGCATATAGAGTCTTCAACAAATCCACAGGATAGGTTGAAGTCTCTTGTAACATTGTGTTTGATGAGACTAATGGCTCCCAGTGGAGCAAGTTGATCTTGATGAGCTAGATGATGAAGAGGCTCCATGCGTCGCGCTTAGGAACATGTCCATTGGGGATGTGTGTCCTAAGGAATCCGAAGAGCCCACACAAGCACAAGATCAACTATCATCTTCCAACCAAGCATCTCCACCAACTCAAAATGAGGATCAAGCTCAAGATGATGAAAATGAAGATCAAGAGGAGGACAATGATCAAGGGGGAGATAAAGATAATGAAGACAAGGAAGATGATCAAGAAATTCAGGATCAATGACCGCCACACCCAAGAGTCCACCAAGCAATTCAACGAGATCACCCCGTCAACTCCATCCTTAGTGACATTCATAAGGGGGTAACCACTAGATCTCGAGTTGCACATTTTTGTGAACATTACTCTTTTGTGTTCTCCATTGAGCCATACAGGGTGGAGGATGCACTAAGAGATCCGGATTAGGTGTTGGCAATGCAAGAGGAACTCAACAACTTCACAAGGAATGAGGTATGGCATTTAGTCCCACATCCTAATCATAATGTTGTAGGTACCAAATGGGTATTCCGCAACAAGCAAGACGAGCATGGTGTGGTGACAAGAAACAAAGCCCGACTTGTGGCCAAAGGGTATTCACAAGTCAAAGGTTTGGATTTTGATGAAACTTATGCACCCGTAGACCATGTCTTTAAGCTTTATTAAATGGACGTGAAAAGTGTCTTCCTCAATGGACCCATCAACGAAGAGGTCTATGTTGAGCAACCTCCCAGCTTTGAAGATAGTGAGTACCCTAACCATTTGTATAAACTCTCAAAGGCGCTTTATGGGCTCAAGCAAGCCCCAAGAGCATGGTATGAATGCCTGCGAGATTTTCTTATCACTAATAGCTTCAAAGTCGGTAAAGCCGATCCTATTCTCTTTACTAAAACTGTTGCACAAGACTTGTTTGTATGCCAAATTTATGTTTATGATATTATTTTTGGGTCTACTAACAAGTCAACCTGTGAAGAGTTTAGTAGGATCATGATTCAAAAATTCGAGATGTCTATGATGGGGGAGTTGAAGTATTTCCTAGGATTTCAAATCAAGCAACTCCAAGATGGCACCTTCATTAGTCAAACAAAGTACATTCAAGACATACTTAATAAGTTTGGGATGAAGGATGGCAAACCCATCAAGACACCCATGGGAACTAATGGGCATCTCGACCTCGACACGGGAGGTAAATCCGTAGATCAAAAGGTATACTGGTCGATGATAGGATCTTTACTCTATTTATGTGCATCTCGACCAGATATTATGCTTTATGTATGCATGTGTGCAAGGTTCCAAGCCGATCCTAAGGAAGTTCACCTTAGGGCCGTGAAGAGAATCATGAGATACTTAGTTTACACTCCTAAGTTTGGGCTTTGATACCCCAAGGGATCCACTTTTGATTTAATAGGATACTCCGATGCCGATTGGGCAGGGTGTAAAACTGATAGAAAGAGCACATCAGGGACTTGTCAGTTTCTGGGGAGATCCCTGGTGTCATGGGCTTCAAAGAAACAAAACTCAGTAGCTCTTTCCACTGCCGAAGCCGAGTATATTGCCACAGGTCATTGTTGTGTGCAATTACTTTGGATGAGGCAAACCCTCAGGGACTATGGCTACAAATTGAGCAAAGTCCTTCTTCTATGTGACAATGAGAGTGCAATCCACATGGTGGATAATCCCGTTGAACACAGTCGCACTAAGCACATAGACATTTAGTATCACTTTCTGAGAGATCACCAACAAAGGGGGATATCGAAATAGCTTATGTAAACACCAAGAATCAATTAGCCAATATCTTTACCAAGCCATTAGATGAGAAAACCTTTAGCAAACTTAGGAATGAGCTAAATATACTTGATTCTTGGAATTTTGATTGAAACATTGCACACATAGCTCATTTATATACCTTTGATAATATCTCTTTCTTTTGGTACAAATGCATATTTCTTATTCTTCTTGTATCAAGGCTACGACTAATGTGTTTTCAAGTGTATTTCTATACTAAATCGTAGATGGAAAGGGAAATGGAGTCTTCGGCAAAGACAAGGCTTCCACTCTAACTCTGACGGTATCAACTACCCTTTGCCGTTGTTCCTCCACACTCTCAATTGGTATAATCCTTCACTCTTATTTACTTGTACCAATGGGGAGAAAGTATTAAAGGGCTCTCAACATCTCTATTTTTGGTGATTAATGCAAAAGGGGAGAGAATATTAAGCCCAAAGCAAAAAAACCGCACCACCATAATTTCAAAAACTTTCGAAATAAAGCTTTAATTGATATTTGGCAATTTCTCAATTGGTATCCATGCTTCACTTGTCTTGAGAAAGCAAAATTTTAATTGGTATCTAAATCATGGAAATCTCTTCAATTGGTATCTTTCAAGATCATTTTTCAAAATTAGTATCTATTTCAAAACCCTCTTGAAAGCTAAGAGGAGAATTTCATTCAGGGGGAGTTTTATTTAGTCAAAAGAATAGCATTTGAAATAAGGGGAGAAATTTCAAATCCTAAAAATGCTTCTTGCAATATTATTCATATACCTTTGACTATTTGCAAAAGATTTTCCAAAAGGATTTGCAAAAATAAAACAAGTGGTGCAAATATGGTCCAAAATGTTAAATAAAAGAAAAGCAATCCATTCATATCTAGTGAGATTATCAATTGATTTAATTCCAAGCAACCTATGCACTTACCATATGCTAACTAGTTCATTTCTGCACTTTATATATTTTCTTTGGTTTGTGTTGGCATCAATCACCAAAAAGGGGGAGATTGAAAGGGAAATAGGGCTAACCTTTTCATACAATTAATTTTGGTGGTTGAATGTCCAACACAAACATATGGACTAACTAGTTTGCTCTAGAACTCATGTATTACAGGTGCATAAGGTTCAACACAAACCAATAAAAGATTCAACTTAGGGACTAAATTAAACCGGAGCAAAGAACTGAGTGTGCTGTGGCTGGTGCACTAGGCCCATACAGGGTTGAACCAGCCACTCTTGGGAAAACGCAGGCGCGCTCAGCTATAATTCACCGGACTGTCTGGTGAGCCAGCGAGCAACGGCTATCCAGCGCGCAATGGTCGATTGTGACAGCAGGAACAGTGCAGCACAGTGCGCAGTAGAAGTCAGAGCGCAGAAGTCAGAGGGCACCGGACTATCCGGTGCCGCATGAGGACAAAGCTCCAACGGTCAACTTCGCTCCGAACCCTAATGGTTGGGTGACGTGGCGGCGCACCGGACACTGAATAGTGTCTGTCCGTTGGTGCACCGGACTATCCAGTGCGCCCATCGCCAGCAGCCTCCCCCATGGCTATGGAAGTGGTTGGGGGCTATAAATACCCCAACCACCTCATTCATAACCAAGCATTCCATACATTGCATTCAATACAAGAGCAAAGACTCCACTCCAAGACACATCAAATAGATTTGATCCTCTCCAAAGCCTCCTATTCAACTCAATTCTATTAGGGACTTGTGAGAGGGTGTTCTTGTGTTCTTTTGTTGCTCTTGTTGCTTGGCTTGGCCTTTTTCTTTTCTTTCTTTTATTCTCAAGTGCTTTGTAAGCGAGGCAAGAGACACCAAGTGTGTGGTAGGCCTTGCGGGGTCTTAGTGACCCGTGAGATTAAGGAAGAAGGCTCACTCGGTTTAAGTGACCGTTTGAGAGAGGGAAAAGGTTGAAATAGACCCGATCTTTGTGACCTCCTCAAAAGGGACTATTCTTTGGAACCGAACCTCGGTAAAACAAATCATCGTGTTCACTCACATTATTTCTTGGTTGATTTGTTTTCCCTCTCTTTCCGACTTGAATTTAACTCTAACGCTAACCCCGGCTTGTGGTGTGTGTTTTAAGTTATAAATTTCAGGTTTCGCCTATTCACCCCACCCTCTAGGTGACTTTCAGATGGCGGCAATGAATCGAACCTCAGCATATTTCAAGGCCAACTCGAAAGCGCAAGTGGCTCGACCACCAAGACCCTGACACATGAAGAGTGGCGGCATATCATGCTATATGTATTGACCAACCTTGAAGAGGTGACGCCATACATGGAACAATTTCTTTATGAATTATGGCGTCGATTGAAGGACCCGACTCCATAGGAATATGATACTCTTCTTAGAAAGGGTGCGAGAAATGGATTCCCCGATTTCATTTCCTGGTTCAAACGTAAGGTACGTGCTTAGTTTGTCAAAGAGATCCGTCTATGAACTCAATTTAGCGTCTTTTAACTTGTGAATACTTGCAGGGCCAAAGAGATCCATCTATGAGTGCCGAGTTGAGACAAGTAGCCAACGACTTTGCTTATAGGGTCAAGAAATATTCTGGGTATGACGTCAATGGATACCGTTTTCGCACAACAAACTATGACCAAAGTCAGCCCAATCGGAAAACAATGTGTTCTGGAGTCTTTACGCCCGACCTTGATGATGTTGATTATTTTGGATGAATTGAAGAAATATATGAACTCAATTTTTATGGTTCCAAACCTCTTGCTCTAGTGATATTCAAATGTCATTGGTTTGACCCTCAAGTGACGAGACGGACACATTCTAATCTTAGGATAGTCGAAATTCGACAAGATTCCACCTTACTAGGAGACGATGTCTATATCGTGGCCCAACAGGCCACACAAGTGTATTATCTCCCATATGCGTGCCTAACGAAATAACATCTTAAGTGTTGGGATGTTGTGTTTAAGGTATTGCCGCACGATAGATTACATGTTCCTAACGATGAAGATTATAACTTAGACCCGGACACATATGATGGAGAGTTCTTCCAAGAAGATGGGCTAGAAGGGCGATTTGAGATAGACTTAACCGAAACTATCGGAATGGACATAGATATTGAAATGGTTGTTGATGAGGAGGATGATGAGGTGCAAAATGATAATGACTTAGTAAGCCTTGAAGGCAATGACATTAATGATGAACTTGCGCCTTCAGATGGTGTTGACTATGAAATGGTTGATAGTGATGATGAGAGTTATGATCCGGCTAACCCCGACACATATGAAGATTATTTTTAATCGATGTAATGCTATAGGTTTTTTTTTATTTCGCACCTATTTTTAAATACATCTTTTTATATGTGCTTATTTGTTTACTCTTAATTGCAGGTTGTTGGACAAAGATGGTGGACGGTTGGCTGAGGAGGAGGAGGAGGGGGAGGAGGAGCAGGATGGCGGATGAGGCACAACAAGACGACGACGTCCAGTAGCAGGCGGCGTGGCAGAACGACGACATCCAGCAGCAGGCGGCGCAGTAGGACACCGACGACGAGCAGCAGGATGACGAGGACGCTCAGCAGGATGCCTCAGGTTCTGGCGCCTCAGGTTCTGGCGCCTCAGGTTCGAGGAGCATCTACAGGCGAGGTCCCGCGAGTCTCCCTCAGTGTCCCATACTTTGGGACAGGCGACCACTGATTCAGCCGGATGGGGAGAGGCATGTAACTTTTTGTTCTTCATTCTTGTTCATATTATGTGTTCAAAATCATAATATAAACTAATAATTTTTATTTATCACATGGACAGGTCTTGGACGGTTGTGGAGAATGCTGGGGGTCATCGCGCAACCCCAATGGCATCCTCGACCTGCTGTGCAGGGAACACTTCCCTGGACTGGTTGAGTACGCCGGAGTGACAGGCCCAGCCTACACCTTCGACCACTACGCCGTCACCCCCGATGCAGTAGACCAGGACGACCGGGAATTCAACAACAAGGTGGAGAGGGTGAAGCAAGAGTTGTGGGTAAGTCTTACTATAATATAAAATATGTTGCATTCGTTGCACATTCTTGAAATAATGTATGGATACATCGTTTTTGTATGCAGGATTTCTTCAGATGTGAGGCTGGATACGAGGCTAGGACGGATGTGGTGGCCACCACGAGCTGTAAGAAGCTCGTCATGGACATGCACTATGAGGCATGAATCCAGGCCATCGTCAGCTACCATGGCTCCGTCCTTTGGGGAGAAGGTGACCAAGCAACAAGCTTGAACCATGTCGTTGACCAGGGACTAGTAACTACAGGTAAAGTCATGCATGTTTGGTACCAGTACTACATGCATGAATTTAATTTTATCTTCTGATATGCAGTGTACATGTTTACTTTGTAGATGATTCCATATTGGTGCGCCGCACATCCTCTGTGCTGGGAGCAGATGGTGGATATGTGGTGCTCGCCTGAGTGGGACGAGACGCACAATGCTAGCCGAGAACGGCGTTTGATGATGCAAGGTCCCTCCCACCACCAAGGCAGTCGCAACCTAGGCCAATATGTAGAAGCATGGGTATGAGCTCTTTTTTATTTTGGTATATAACACTGGATTAGATATTATTTCTAACTATCTCGTTGGTTTTTTTTGCAGTCGGCATCACATGGTGGCCTGTCTTGCTCTATCTTCTCGGCCTATGCTATGGCCCATAAGGGCAAGGCGACGTCTGACGTCACCTACAACCCGGATGACGGGCTCGAGGCGTACAACAACCCCGCCATCTATAGCCGCCTTCATGACTACACCGCCATGGCGCAGGAGGTCCATGGCCCAGGATACGATCCAAGGACCGAGCAGATCGACCCTGATGTCCTCATGAGGGTCGGAGGAGGCAAGAGACATAGATGGTACTAAATTGCCGACGGGGCAATCGACTCATCGTCCACTCCCACTCTATCTCAGGAGCGAGCAAGGAGCACGGGCTCGAGTCCAGCCATACGACCTCAGCACGACAGTTCACAACATCGCATACAACAACTCGAGGTTAGTGCTTTTGTAACTCATCATTTCTTGAGTTATATACCTTCTCTTTGAGATACTATAACATTGGCTTGGAATATATTATAGACCCAGCTAGAAGAAGAGAGGAGGGAATGTCAAGAGATGGAGGCGAGGATGATGGCAGAGCGGGAGGCGGAGCAGGAGGCCCGCCTGGCAGATCAACAGAGGATGGCGGAGATGTTCCAATACATGCAGAGCCTTGGCGCCGCACAAGGTTTTGCTCCGCCACCTCCATTGTTCCCTACAGTTGACCCTGCTTTCTTCCATACTCCTGTGAGTATCAAAATTGTAGTTAGATGTTGGTAATGCATCTAGTATAACACATGCAATCTGTTCTTTGTGCAGGGACAATCTGGGGCGGCATCCAACAACCCTCATGGATCGCCCGGCCCATTGCTGCACCAGTTCAGCCGCTCACCTCGATGAGACTTATGTTCTTAGTGTTGAGACTTCAAAACTTGTTGGTAATGTTGTATTGGATACTTATGTTTGTGTTGGATACTTATGTCAGAGCTTGAGACTTATGAGACTTATGTTCTTGATACTTATGTTTGTGTTAAGAACTTGGATACTTATGTTTGTGTTGTATACTTATGTCTGTGATGATATCTATGATGTATATGTGATATCTGTGATGTATATGTGGTATCTTTTGTTTGTTTGGATGGAATAGGAAAAACAAATAAAAAAGATGTATACTAGTCACTTTGTCGAGTGCCAGAGCCATAGCATTCGGCAGAGAACCAATACCTGGGCACCGGTAAATCTTCTTTGTCGAGTGCTGTGGCTCTGGCACTCGGCACAGAGGTAAGCTTTGCCGAATGTCTACTATAGCACTTAGCAAAGAACCTGACAAAGGGACCCGCTGGTGAATCCTTTGATGAGTGCAGTTCGGTAGACACTCGGCAAAGAGGTAACTTCTTTGCCAAGTGTATTAGGAGACACTCGGCAAAGACATCGTCTCCGTCACCCGACGCCGTGACAGACACTTTTCTTTGCAGAGTACCGACTGGCACTCGACAAAGTCTTTGCCCAGTGCCCGATAAAAAGTACTCAGCAAAGAAATCGTTGCCGATGTACTGTTTGCCGAGCTCCCTTTGCCGAGTGTCACACTCGACAAAGTGTTTGCCGAGTGTTTTTCAGGCTTTACCGAGTGCTTTAGACACTCGGCAAAGCGCTCGATTCCGGTAGTGAAATAACTTTATTTTGTGTGAAAATAATATCAAATGACGTTATTCCCAAGAGTTTAATAATTAACATAAGAAATTACATATTTAGCTTATCTAACTACCTCTAATCTAACTAAAATAACCTAAATAAATTGTATAAACATTTTACTGTCGTCGGAAATAACACAATGCACCATACATATATGCAAAGATAACCTAATTAAATTTGTGAAAATTCTTACTTCAACTGTAGAGGAGGGGGGTTGCCAAAACACAGAGGACGAAGCCGTTGGCGTGGGCACGACAGCTAGTGAAGGATGGAGGTCGGCGTGCGGTGGTGGAGTGTAGCTGGGCGGAGGGTGGACGTCGGCGATGGTGGATGCCTGCCAGGCACAATGGTGAATGCGTCAGGACGCGAGCGTGGCGGAGGCGATGCATGAGCCAGAGAGGTGATTGGGCCAAAAAATGAAACGGTGGCGAGGACGCCGTTACCTAAAAACAGACTACGGGGAGAATCTGGCTGTGTAGAGATTCTGAGTATCATTAGGATTATGTGCGGAGGAAGATAAAGGTGCATAGGGCTCAGGATCTAGAAAGTGACGGATTCTTACTATTGCAACGACTTAACCGATTATGTGTTTATGTTGATTTTGAATGGTTTTACTCAAACGAATTTTATAGAAGCTGTCTGAAAAGCTAAACATTTAGTAGTCCACATCAGCTTTTGGTGGCCAGAAGCTGCAAAAAACTAAAACAAACAGGGACATGTCCGATGGCTCATCCAACAGCCGTCGGAGATAATCTTCCTATGTCTTTCAGATAAGATGTCAGACGTTAGTTTTATTTCTAGCGGCCTCTAGTCGCCATCGTCATTAGTTAAAGTCTGACGGCTTTGACATTTATTGTTTCCCCATTATGGTTACGTTGTTAGACCATTGAGAAGCATAATTGCTATAACAACTACCATCTTGGATGTTGGAACGATGATTCTGTAACACCTCAGGTGTTACCATGGTTAGAGCCCACCTTGATACTAAGGGCTTTGATCACATGTGGTAGAGGCTTAGGGCCACACCAAAGAACCTTGGAGATCATGTGCTAACCATGTTACCAATGACCTAAGAAGCATTACTCTAATCCTTGCCCACTTACTACCTTGGATAAGAGGGGGGAAGAACCCTAGACCTCTTTTTAAACTCTATCTTCCAAAACCCTAAGTAAAAGGGGGGAAAGAGAGTGAGCAAATGTGCAAAAGCATGGGCAAATCTTTACCCAAAACCTAAGCAACCTTGTAACCAGCAATTAGGGGAGGGAAATGTTGCAAAAAGGCCCCTGGAGAAACCCCAAATCAAATCACTAAGTGGAGAGAGAGCTAGAGCTCTCCACTTCTCTCTAAGTCCATTTTTAACCCTAGTTTAAGGATCAACCGTGTTCACCTTGAAGATGGCATCAAATCCACTTGTGTTCTATACCAAAAACGTGGCATACCACCTAGGGCACCCACTGGAAAAAGTTGAGCCCGGGACTTGGATGTTTGACATGCCATGGCATGGCTTTTGTCGCGAAGTGCCCAGTGTGACACACCTGTTTTGGCATCCGAAGATCTCCCTCCCTAGACCATATCTGCCCCGACGTCTCACAGTTGAGTGACAGCCCTAGGTGCCAGGAAGAGGTCTGCGCCGAACTTTTGCAAAGATTCGCACGTTTGCGACCTCTGCCGACGTTTGAACAATGGAAGAAACAAACCGCCACATGTTCGACGCGTTCTGCCGCGCCAGAGCACGCCCGCGCGCGCCCCCGCGAGCCCCGCGCCGCGCCCAAGCCAAGCCAGCGCCCTGGTCCGCGTCCGCGCCTATAAAATGCCCAGGAGCCTTGGCCGTACCCCTCCGCACGCGCCCAAGTCTCACCGGAGCTCAGTTCACCGCCGTTTGCCGTGCGCGACCTGCCCGCGGCCACCCGAGCCACTGCCGCCGTAGACCGGCCAGCCCGGCCTTCCACAATCCCATCCAACCCTCGGACACGAGTGTGCACCCACCAGTGAAGCTCCCCGAGCAAAGAATCAGGCTCTGCTTCACCGGAGACGCCGGAACAAGGTCACCGGACTTCACCCGACCGCCGGCAACCGTGGACCGAGGTACACGGTGAGTCTCTCTTCGATTCCTTGCACGGTTAGACTCCTTAGACCTCCATGAAGCTCCCTACGCCCTTGGATTGAGCTATACCACCATGGATAGGCCGGAGCACACACCGCCGACGAGCTCGCCCGCCTGCGCGCGTGGACCAGGCGATTCCGGCCATCCCCAACGACGAGTCGTACCTCGACGTGATCGCCAGAACCTCCCCGAGCAAACCCTGCCCTTCACCGGACCTCCCTCGCCGCCGGTAAGCCACGCCACCCTTTTCTTCCCGCGGCTACTGTTTCAGTTGGGGGAAGGACTGCAGGTGAGAGGGAGAGAAAGTCAGGGGGTTAAGTGAAATGTCAGTGACCCGAGTGAACAGTGGCGCGAGGGTAGATCTGCGAGGTTTGATTTGTTTTAAACCCAGGGACCCCGGTGTAAACCGTTTTTCCAGGAAACTCATTTTAAAACCTAATTTAAATTCAAACAGAAACTTTAAAAACCCATAACTTCTGTTTGGTTTATCCAAATTTGATCAAACCAATTTTGCCAGACTCAAAAAAATGTAACCTACTTAAGAAAAATATAAAACCCCATAGGTACTATAGAAAACTATAAGGTTCTGATTTAATTATAGTTTTGACCAAAAGCTCAATAATAGCAAGAAAAATGGTTGTACTATTTAACTAGGGTTAGAAAAATTTGGGGAAGTTTATATCTACCTACTGACCTATTTAAAAATGTTAAACCCCTCTGTCCACTACATTGAGTTAGATTTTACTCCTTCTTTTGCATTATGCTTAAAATTAAGAAAAATAGAAAGTGTGATTTAAATAGTGAACCAGAGGGCATCCCTATTTTTATTAGGATACTTAATCAATATAGTTCATTGGAAAAATCTATCACACCCTGGTTTAGTATAAAATAAATAGGATACCTTTTATTTTAAGAAAACAAGGGAAACTTAGAAAAACCCTACAAAAATAACCTCATGGTGAAAACACCCCAACCCTTGGGATAACTAATGTTTTGATAATAAGAACTTAAGAAAAATCTGAAATCTGTTGTTTGATATTTTTCAAATGACAAGTTAGTTCTAAACACCCTTTTTGCACCAAACTTTAGAAATCCACCATTAATTAACCATCATGTTGCTCTCTGTCATTTTTGGTACAATAGCTTATTATCACTATTAGAGGCCCACAAAAATAACCTTTAGGACAGAACCTACCCCTAACTAAGAGGTGTAGTGTAAAGTGGCCCATTTTGCCTAACTATTGTTATTTTTGTTTAAAGCCTAGCTTTTGTACTTTAAGCCTCAAATTCTTAAAACCAGCTAGAATAGCAAGTGACAACCCACTGTAATTTTTACAGAGTTTTTGGAAATTATTAAAACACTGTCGTAGTTCAAACCTACCCTAGAAACCCTAAATGGAAATTAAAGAAAGGAAAATGGATAATGGAAATTAATGTTCTCCTAAGACCTTTGTAAATTGTCCATTGAAATCCATAAAGGCAATGCAAATCCACTATGTTATCCTAAAAGAAAAACCTAAACCTAAAAGGTAATAAGTCTATATATACCACTAGAAGACCTACATAGCCAAGGAACCCTAAGTTAATTCTTGACTTAGTTTCTGTAGCTTAATGTTCTTAAATCTTGCATAATCATGACATACATGTTCATTGCATTTCGATAGACTGTAATCTTGCTGACGGAGAGTACATCCTCGTGCCGGAGCAAGGAGCTGCCGAGGAGGTTGCCCCAGATCCAGCACCAGAGCCTGCAACAGAGGACCTGCCTGCCACTGCTTTGGAAGGCAAGCCCCGGTTTTATGCATAACCTGTTCTATATGCTATTTTACTTCACTTATTGATTGTAGGATTGATTGTGCACTTAGGTGTAGGAATTGGTTGAAACCCTAGTTGCATTACCTCAGGATTCCCTTCGAGATGAATACTAGTATGCTAGGTCGAGTAGTTGCTGTATTTAATTAGGATCTCGGTAGAAGACGAGTGATTTTTCTAGCACTCGCGCGAGATCAGGAAATTGATTGTACCCACTTTCACACTGTCATGATACTAGTTGGTGGACAACAATCCATGGGGATTGGTTGCCCACGAGATGGAAAATGGAATAAGGATTAACGTGCGGATACCTGTGTCAAGCGTTTGAACGTACTAAACACATACCGAGAAATATGGTAAATCGGTAAGCCTAGTACCTGAGTGAACCTGCCCGCAGATTGCCCTCCTCACGCGACCTGAGACGTAGTCTCCCATTCCGGTTATGGTGGGTACAAGTGCGGTCACTGCACGACGGCCAGTCGGGGTCAGTGAGGCATTGTACGCCAAGGCGGTGAGCCCCTTTCTGTTGCCAGGGAATCGATGGGGTCGGTTGATATGTGTGGGGACGGAGTGCCCCTGCATGTCGTGTGTTTAGGTTTACCTTGCAAGGATAAAACTCGATTCGAATCGTCTGCTTCTCGCAGCTAATGAGACTGCTTGATCCATTGTACTGCATTGAGTAACAAGTGGAACTGTGATGAGATGATACAAGATGTTGATTGCTAAAATGCTTGCTACTATGTATGAGTAGATAGTACACTTTTAGCCTTAAGAGAGTCACACTTAACTTTGACTAAGTTAAAATCTTGATTTAGAAACTCAGCTAGTGCTTTTGGCAACCAAACCCCACAGCCAAACAGCTGCATGTCTAGAGGTAGAGGAGTATAGACTCCTCACACCGGGTAAGTCTAGCTGAGTATTAGTATACTCAGCCTTGCTTGTGGCATAATTTTACAGGTTCTCTGGAGGAAATGGCTGCTGGAGTGACTTGGCCATCCACCCTGCCACCGGGTTGGACTGTCGAGTGGGACCCTGCCTCGGCTGAGGAGGAGCATGAGGAGTGATGGGACAGGCTTCCCCATCTCTCTATTTATTTACCGTTAGTTTATTTCCGCTGCACTCCAAAACAATGATGGTCACTTTTGCAAAAACTCCGATGATGATGATGATGTAATAATTTAACACTCTGACATGTATGGTTTTATGCTTTATTGTATTTGCTCTGTGACTCACCATCGAGTGAGATTGTGGTACTTGATCCTGTCAGTGGCCGTGTCGGACTAGATCCGAGGGATTGACGGGTTATTCCCATTTAAGTGTGGTCTAGCCTCTAAGGCAGGGCTTGGGCACTTAAGTTGGAATAATTCGGGCAGTTCCGCCACAGCTGGTATCGGAGCATGTACCACCACAGAGGAATCAATAAAACATAAATGCCATCCCTTTTCTAAAAGTAAAATTTGATAGAAACAATGTTGGATAGATCGTAGGACGAGCAGGATAGACCTAGGACGTGAAGCCTTAGGATAATAGAAGGGTAGCTAGGTGGCTAAGTGACTAGGCCCTACAGGCCACTTTTTACAGGATGGGAGTTCTTCCCTATTCCTTTTATCTTTTGGAGAGGTCGTTCAGGACGAGCATGCATGCATTCTTAATTAAGCAAATGGATAACTGAGTAAAAGGACTTAAAAACAAGATAACAGCCAACTAGGTCCCCAGTGCCTTTTTCTTTTAACTAGAGACAGGCTGAGTTTTATTTTCCTTGTTCTTTTTGTAATTCTTTTTCTTTTACTTACGCTTGACCGTACACAGATGACTTCCCACGGATCCTCCGATGACGGTAATGCACTGACCCACACAGACGGACTTGCACGAGAGGGCTTTCCCCGCATTTTGTGGGAGGTACTTCAGGGGGCAGGATACGCGACACCCCCTCAGTACGCGGTGTAGCAGTTCGAGAAGCACCGGGTGCCTCGCTGTAGGGTGAGGATGACTTTGGAGCCTCATCCCCTGCAGCTAGGCTGGCGCTCCTTGGACTCCGAGTCTTTCGGATACCGAGCGGAGGACACGATCGAGGCAATCGCTCTGCATGGACTGACTACTTTCTGCGGATTCCATCCCTTGGAGCTGGCTACCCACCCCATTGGGTTATTCCCCGCGGAAAAGGAGGACGACCCGATGTGGAAGGATCGGGTGGAGCATGCCAAGGACATCTGGGCTCTCTACCCAGGCCACACCGCTCACTTGTCGGTACGATGCATGAACGCTCTGTATCGTCTGCAAGTAATGCGAGGGGAGGCCATGTCTCATTTGATGGCACTGTTAGAGGCAACCAAGATCACCCTGGACAACAGGGAGGAGCTCGTGGTGGACTTGTCCCAGGAGCTGGTGGAAAAAGATTTGCAAGTGGAGCAGCTGTCTGATGAGATTAATGAGTTGGAGGAGCTAGTGGGCACTAGGGAGAACACCATCGAGGTTCTCGAGGATCTGCTCCTCAACACCCAACAACAGCTAGCAGAAGCTAATGAGCATCTAGATATGCATCATCAAGAGATCCATGATGAGGAGGCTGATGAGGACGTTGACATCGAGGGAGGGGAGGAGCTTGCTTCCAGTGTAGACACCGCTGGCTCAGGGAGACCACCTTCCCCCGAGTCCAGCGTTGCCTCGTTCGCTCACTAGATGTCAGGGATGGTGTTAGGGGTTGGTGATAGTTAGACTCCTCGCCGCTAGCTTAGCTTTTGCACCCTTAGGGTACTAGGCTAGGTAGAGTTGAGTCTTTTGGATCATTGACGTAATCGTGTTAAAAACTCTTTTGGAGGTTCGGGAATGATTAATGGTAGTTTAAATTTGGACGGAAGGGTTATGTTTTTGTTTTGTTTTATGAGGAATCTATCAAATTGCTTTAACTCCCCTACCATGTTGAACCTTAAGCTTGGAGATGTGTTATTAAGCAACCATGTGATTTTTCAGATGGCTGGGAGAGCGCGCCGTGGTCAGAATGAGCACGTTCCTCCACCGCCACCGCCTCCCACTCTGCAGGAGCTCATGGCTCAGCAGAATGAGATCTTGAGGCAGCTGGCTCAGCGTCAGCCACCACCACAGCACTATGGTGGTGGAGACCATCAGCGTCACCCCGCGGCGGCTACCTATCAGGAGTTCCTCAGCACCCAGCCTCCATTGTTCACAAGGGCAGAGGACCCACTTGATGCAGATGTATGGTTGCGGGTGGTGGAATCCAAATTCCCACTGCTCCATGGAGCTTGCTCAGAGGTCACCAAAGTCAGGTTCGCCACCCAGCAGCTTCGCGGACCCGCGAGAACTTGGTGGGACCATTTTCTTGCCATGCAGCCAGAAGGTAGAGAGGTGGAGTGGAGGGAGTTCAAGGCAGCTTTCAGGGGACACCATATCCCCGCTGGCATCATGGACCGGAAGCTCAATGAGTTTCTGGCACTCACTCAGGGCAACCGGACAGTGTTGCAATATGCCCAGGCCTTTAATGACTTGTGCCAGTATGCTGGATACCATGCAGACACGGATGAGAAGAAGCGAGACAGGTTCAGACGGGGGCTCAGCACCAAGCTCCGTGATCGTCTCAACACCGTCAGGGCCAACAGTTACAATGAGTTGGTCAACATGGCTATCTCCCAGGAGGACTGCATTTTAGCTCGACAGGCAGAGAAGAAGAGGAAGACCCCTGTGGCAGGACCCTCAGCTCAGCCACAGCGCTTCAGGATTGTGTCCGACACGCAAAACAAGGGACCTCAGCAGCAGCAAGGGAGATGGGTGATCAGACCACCGCAGCAGCAGCAGCAAGTACCTAACCGCACCCAGTTTCCAGCTCAGAGGAGCAATCAGCAGCAGCAGTACCGCCAGGCAAATGACAACAGGTGCTTCACTTGTGGCAGCACTGGGCATTATGCCAAGAATTGCCCCAGAAACCAGCAGAGGCAGGGGCAGAATGTCAATCAGAACCAAGGCAAGAGACAGAAGGTGCAAGTGAGGCAGGGCAAGCTGAACTTCACCACCATGGCTGACATTCCAGAGGGAGCACCCGTCATGACTGGTATCTTTATAGTTTTAAATTATCCTGCTATTGTTCTTTTTTATTCCGGTGCTTCACATAGTTTTATCAGTGCCAAGTTTAGTGCCAAATGCTAGTTGCCCTTTCACCATACCGATGGGGGCATTACAATTTCAACACCCGGAGGCAGAGTTGCCACTTATCAAATCAACAGGCAAGTGCCTATAAAATTTGGTAGTCTGGTGATTAGAACCACCCTTCTCATCTTAGGATTGGATAGCGTGGATATTATTCTGGGAGCTGACTGGTTGACCAGGCATCAGGCAGTATTGGACATCGCAGCTAGAGCCATTGAAATTCATTCCCCTGCTTACGGCGAGACTGTTTTGCATTTACCCAACCAGGGTTGTACCCGATCTTGTGCCTTTGTTATAATAGAATCCCCAGTGGAAAAGATCCCAGTGGTCTGTGACTACCCGGATGTGTTTCCAGATGAATTGCCAGGGATGCCACCTGACCGAGATATTGAGTTCGCCATTGAATTGCAACCCGGGACTGCTCCTATCTCCAAGAGACCCTACAGGATGCCTCCCGCGGAATTGGCAGAATTGAAGAAACAATTGCAAGAATTGTTGGACAAGGGGTTTATTCATCCAAGCACTTCACCATGGGGATGTCCAGCTTTATTTGTGAAGAAAAAGGATGAGAGTTTGAGGATGTGTGTTGACTACCGTCCTCTCAATGCGGTGACTATAAAGAACAAATACCCGCTATCCCGCATTGATGTCCTGTTTGATCAGTTAGTGGGAGCCAAGGTTTTCTCCAAGATAGATCTTCGCTCGGGCTACCATCAGATCAAGATTCGAACCAGTGATATTCCCAAGACGGCCTTCTCTACCAGATATGGGCTCTATGAGTTTTTGGTAATGTGTTTTGGGCTAACCAATGCCCCGGCTTATTTCATGTACTTAATGAACTCAGTATTCATGCCAGAGTTGGACAAATTCGTGGTTGTCTTCATTGATGATATTCTGGGTTATTCCAAGAATGAAGCCGAGCACACCAAGCACTTGCATACTGTACTTCAGAGACTGCGTGATCATCAGTTGTATGCTAAGTTGAGTAAGTGTGAGTTCTGGCTGAAGGAGATTAAATTCTTGGGTCACAAAATTTCTCAGAATGGGATATCAGTTGACCCTGAGAAAGTGCAAGAAGTGATGAACTGGAAACCCCCGACTACTGTGAGGCAGATTAGGAGTTTTCTGGGATTGGCAAGGTACTACCGACGATTTATTCCAGATTTCTCCAGAATTGCCAAGCCGATGACTGAGTTATTGAAGAAGGGAGCCAAGTTCACTTGGAGCCAGAAGTGCGAGGATGCTTTTCATTCACTGAGGCAACATTTGACAACAGCCCCAGTGCTGGCTCAACCTGATAGCACTAAGCCCTTCGAAGTTTATTGTGATGCTTCTGGTACAGGATTGGGATGTGTATTAATGCAAGATAGTCAGGTGATTGCTTATGCTTCTCGAGCTCTCAGACCCTATGAGCAGAACTACCCGACACATGACCTGGAATTGGCAGCAGTAGTCCATGCCCTCAAGATATGGAGACACTACTTGATGGGAGCTCACTGTAACATTTACACTGATCACAAGAGCCTCAAGTACATTTTCACTCAGGCAGATTTGAACATGAAGCAGAGAAGATGGTTGGAATTGATCAAGGACTATGATTTGGAGGTGCATTACCATCCTGGCAAAGCCAATGTTGTGGCAGATGCTTTGAGCAGAAAGGCCCAGTGCAATTGTATGAACATGGATGCAAGAGTCACCACCCTGTGTGATGAGCTGTGTAAGCTGAACCTGGAAGTTGTTCTTTCCGGTGAATTGAGATATATCGCGGTGGAGCCCACATTGCAAGAGCAAATAGTTCAGGCACAGATTGGGGATAAGGGTGTTCAGGTTATCAAAGATATGCTCAAGCAAAAGGCGGAAAAATACAGGTGTTTCCGTCAGGACAGCAAGGGGATTTTATGGTTTGGAGACCGATTGGTTGTTCCCAAGGACCCTGAACTTAGAAAGAAGATACTAGATGAAGCTCACCTTTC
The DNA here is from genome assembly GCA_029449295.1 of Zea luxurians. Classification (NCBI taxonomy): domain Eukaryota; kingdom Viridiplantae; phylum Streptophyta; class Magnoliopsida; order Poales; family Poaceae; genus Zea; species Zea luxurians. Next base: position 9,466,679 of record JAOPSE010000010.1, on the reverse strand, counting down.
CAAGTTCTCCATGCACCCTGGTAGCAACAAGATGTACCATGACCTCAGATCATTATATTGGTGGACTAGAATGAAGAGGGAAATTGCCAAGTACATCTCAGAGTGTGATACTTGCCGGAGGATAAAAGCTAGCCACTTGAAGGTAGCAGGCCCTTTGCAATCCCTTCCCATACCATCTTGGAAATGGGAGGACATTTGCATGGACTTCATAGTGGGATTGCCCAATACCTCCAGGCACCATGATTCTATATGGGTTATTGTGGACAGATTGACCAAGACTGCTCATTTCTTGCCAGTGCACACCACCCACAAGACAGAGAAGTACACAGAAATTTATGTTGATCAGATAGTAAGATTACATGGTATCCCAAAGACCATTATCTCTGACAGAGGAGCACTGTTTGTGGCACGCTTTTGGGAGAAACTGCAAGAATCACTTGGGACCCACGTAATCTGAAGCTCAGCATATCATCCTCAAACAGATGGTCAGACAGAAAGGGTGAACCAGATCTTAGAAGATATGTTAAGGGAATGTGCACTACATTATGGGAAGGATTGGGACAAGTGTCTTTCCTTGGCAGAATTTTCTTACAATAACAGCTATCAGTCCAGTCTGAAGATGGCACCTTTTGAGGCATTATATGGGAGAAGGTGTAGGACCCCACTGAACTGGTCTCAAGCAGGAGAAAGGGAAATTTTTGGGCCCGATTTGGTACTTGAAGCAGAAGCAAAGGTCAGAATTATCAAGAAGAACCTAGAAGCTGCTCACGCCAGGCAAAAGAGTTATCATGACAAGAGGTGGAGGCCTCTACAGTTTGAGGTGGGAGATCATGTCTATCTTAAGGTATCACCAACCAAGGGTGTCCAGAGATTCGGGATCAAGGGCAAGTTAGCCCCTCGTTACATTGGACCCTATAGGATCAAGGCAAGTTGTGGACCCGTAGCTTACCAATTGGAATTGCCACCCCGTATGTCAGCAGTTCACAGTGTGTTCCATGTATCTCAGCTGCGGAGATGTGTTCGTCTACCCACTGAAGTGCTGCCAGAACCGGACATTGAGATAGAACCAGACTTGTCCTACCAAGAGTACCCCATCAAGGTATTGGATCAAAAGGAGAGATCAACTCGGGCAAGATCAATCCGAATGTATAAGGTTCAGTGGAGTCATCATTCAGCAGAAGAAGCTACATGGGAGACGGAGGATTTTCTACGCTCTCGCTTCCCCGACTTTCTGCCCAAAGGAGTCGGTATGTAACCCCAAAAACCCCACCCCCACCTGCCCTTTGAAGTCAATTATAAGAAAAACTTAGATAACAAGGATAGTCTAAGTCGTGGATTTAACTTAAGAAGGGCTTCCTTCTGAAGTTGCAAAGAGGATGACATTCGAAGAACAGTTAAAAAGTGAAACTTGAGCCTAAAGGGAGAGTAGCACTAACACACCTTCAAGCACCCTCCAAGGGACTCTACCTAAAATCTCGGGACGAGATTCCTTTAAGGGGGGAGGGCTGTAACACCTCAGGTGTTACCATGGTTAGAGCCCACCTTGATACTAAGGGCTTTGATCACATGTGGTAGAGGCTTAGGGCCACACCAAAGAACCTTGGAGATCATGTGCTAACCATGTTACCAATGACCTAAGAAGCATTACTCTAATCCTTGCCCACTTACTACCTTGGATAAGAGGGGGGAAGAACCCTAGACCTCTTTTTAAACTCTATCTTCCAAAACCCTAAGTAAAAGGGGGGAAAGAGAGTGAGCAAATGTGCAAAAGCATGGGCAAATCTTTACCCAAAACCTAAGCAACCTTGTAACCAGCAATTAGGGGAGGGAAATGTTGCAAAAAGGCCCCTGGAGAAACCCCAAATCAAATCACTAAGTGGAGAGAGAGCTAGAGCTCTCCACTTCTCTCTAAGTCCATTTTTAACCCTAGTTTAAGGATCAACCGTGTTCACCTTGAAGATGGCATCAAATCCACTTGTGTTCTATACCAAAAACGTGGCATACCACCTAGGGCACCCATTGGAAAAAGTTGAGCCCGGGACTCGGACGTTTGACATGCCATGGCATGGCTTTTGTCGCGAAGTGCCCAGTGTGACACACCTGTTTTGGCATCCGAAGATCTCCCTCCCTAGACCATATCTGCCCCGACATCTCATAGTTGAGTGACAGCCCTAGGTGCCAGGAAGAGGTCTGCGCCGAACTTTTGCAAAGATTCGCACGTTTGCGACCTCTGCCGACGTTTGAACAATGGAAGAAACAAACCGCCACGTGTTCGACGCGTTCTGCCGCGCCAGAGCACGCCCGCGCGCACCCCCGCGAGCCCCGCGCCGCGCCCAAGCCAAGCCAGCGCCCTGGTCCGCATCCGCGCCTATAAAATGCCCAGGAGCCTTGGTCGTACCCCTCCGCACGCGCCCAAGTCTCACCAGAGCTCAGTTCACCGCCGTTTGCCGTGCGCGACCTGCCCGCGGCCACCCGAGCCACTGCCGCCGTAGACCGGCCAGCCCGGCCTTCCACAGTCCCATCCAACCCTCGGACACGAGTGTGCACCCACCAGTGAAGCTCCCCGAGCAAAGAATCGGGCTCTGCTTCACCGGAGACGCCGGAACAAGGTCACCGGACTTCACCCGACCGCCGGCAACCGTGGACCGAGGTACACGGTGAGTCTCTCTTCGATTCCTTGCACGGTTAGACTCCTTAGACCTCCATGAAGCTCCCTACGCCCTTGGATTGAGCTATACCACCGTGGATAGGCCGGAGCACACACCGCCGACGAGCTCGCCCGCCTGCGCGCGTGGACCGGGCGATTCCGGCCATCCCCGACGACGAGCCGTACCTCGACGTGATCGCCAGAACCTCCCCGAGCAAACCCTGCCCTTCGCCGGACCTCCCTCGCCGCCGGTAAGCCACGCCACCCTTTTCTTCCCGCGGCTACTGTTTCAGTTGGGGGAAGGACTGCGGGTGAGAGGGAGAGAAAGTCAGGGGGTTAAGTGAAATGTCAGTGACCCGAGTGAATAGTGGCGCGAGGGTAGATCTGCGAGGTTTGATTTGTTTTAAACCCAGGGACCCCGGTGTAAACCGTTTTTCCAGGAAACTCATTTTAAAACCTAATTTAAATTCAAACAGAAACTTTAAAAACCCATAACTTCTGTTTGGTTTATCCAAATTTGATCAAACCAATTTTGCCAGACTCAAAAAAATGTAACCTACTTAAGAAAAATATAAAACCCCATAGGTACTATAGAAAACTATAAGGTTCTGATTTAATTATAGTTTTGACCAAAAGCTCAATAATAGCAAGAAAAATGGTTGTACTATTTAACTAGGGTTAGAAAAATTTGGGGAAGTTTATATCTACCTACTGACCTATTTAAAAATGTTAAACCCCTCTGTCCACTACATTGAGTTAGATTTTACTCCTTCTTTTGCATTATGCTTAAAATTAAGAAAAATAGAAAGTGTGATTTAAATAGTGAACCAGAGGGCATCCCTATTTTTATTAGGATACTTAATCAATATAGTTCATTGGAAAAATCTATCACACCCTGGTTTAGTATAAAATAAATAGGATACCTTTTATTTTAAGAAAACAAGGGAAACTTAGAAAAACCCTACAAAAATAACCTCATGGTGAAAACACCCCAACCCTTGGGATAACTAATGTTTTGATAATAAGAACTTAAGAAAAATCTGAAATCTGTTGTTTGATATTTTTCAAATGACAAGTTAGTTCTAAACACCCTTTTTGCACCAAACTTTAGAAATCCACCATTAATTAACCATCATGTTGCTCTCTGTCATTTTTGGTACAATAGCTTATTATCACTATTAGAGGCCCACAAAAATAACCTTTAGGACAGAACCTACCCCTAACTAAGAGGTGTAGTGTAAAGTGGCCCATTTTGCCTAACTATTGTTATTTTTGTTTAAAGCCTAGCTTTTGTACTTTAAGCCTCAAATTCTTAAAACCAGCTAGAATAGCAAGTGACAACCCACTGTAATTTTTACAGAGTTTTTGGAAATTATTAAAACACTGTCGTAGTTCAAACCTACCCTAGAAACCCTAAATGGAAATTAAAGAAAGGAAAATGGATAATGGAAATTAATGTTCTCCTAAGACCTTTGTAAATTGTCCATTGAAATCCATAAAGGCAATGCAAATCCACTATGTTATCCTAAAAGAAAAACCTAAACCTAAAAGGTAATAAGTCTATATATACCACTAGAAGACCTACATAGCCAAGGAACCCTAAGTTAATTCTTGACTTAGTTTCTGTAGCTTAATGTTCTTAAATCTTGCATAATCATGACATACATGTTCATTGCATTTCGATAGACTGTAATCTTGCTGACGGAGAGTACATCCTCGTGCCGGAGCAAGGAGCTGCCGAGGAGGTTGCCCCAGATCCAGCACCAGAGCCTGCAACAGAGGACCTGCCTGCCACTGCTTTGGAAGGCAAGCCCCGGTTTTATGCATAACCTGTTCTATATGCTATTTTACTTCACTTATTGATTGTAGGATTGATTGTGCACTTAGGTGTAGGAATTGGTTGAAACCCTAGTTGCATTACCTCAGGATTCCCTTCGAGATGAATACTAGTATGCTAGGTCGAGTAGTTGCTGTATTTAATTAGGATCTCGGTAGAAGACGAGTGATTTTTCTAGCACTCGCGCGAGATCAGGAAATTGATTGTACCCACTTTCACACTGTCATGATACTAGTTGGTGGACAACAATCCATGGGGATTGGTTGCCCACGAGATGGAAAATGGAATAAGGATTAACGTGCGGATACCTGTGTCAAGCGTTTGAACGTACTAAACACATACCGAGAAATATGGTAAATCGGTAAGCCTAGTACCTGAGTGAACCTGCCCGCAGATTGCCCTCCTCACGCGACCTGAGACGTAGTCTCCCATTCCGGTTATGGTGGGTACAAGTGCGGTCACTGCACGACGGCCAGTCGGGGTCAGTGAGGCATTGTACGCCAAGGCGGTGAGCCCCTTTCTGTTGCCAGGGAATCGATGGGGACGGTTGATATGTGTGGGGACGGAGTGCCCCTGCATGTCGTGTGTTTAGGTTTACCTTGCAAGGATAAAACTCGATTCGAATCGTCTGCTTCTCGCAGCTAATGAGACTGCTTGATCCATTGTACTGCATTGAGTAACAAGTGGAACTGTGATGAGATGATACAAGATGTTGATTGCTAAAATGCTTGCTACTATGTATGAGTAGATAGTACACTTTTAGCCTTAAGAGAGTCACACTTAACTTTGACTAAGTTAAAATCTTGATTTAGAAACTCAGCTAGTGCTTTTGGCAACCAAACCCCACAGCCAAACAGCTGCATGTCTAGAGGTAGAGGAGTATAGACTCCTCACACCGGGTAAGTCTAGCTGAGTATTAGTATACTCAGCCTTGCTTGTGGCATAATTTTACAGGTTCTCTGGAGGAAATGGCTGCTGGAGTGACTTGGCCATCCACCCTGCCACCGGGTTGGACTGTCGAGTGGGACCCTGCCTCGGCTGAGGAGGAGCATGAGGAGTGATGGGACAGGCTTCCCCATCTCTCTATTTATTTACCGTTAGTTTATTTCCGCTGCACTCCAAAACAATGATGGTCACTTTTGCAAAAACTCCGATGATGATGATGATGTAATAATTTAACACTCTGACATGTATGGTTTTATGCTTTATTGTATTTGCTCTGTGACTCACCATCGAGTGAGATTGTGGTACTTGATCCTGTCAGTGGTCGTGTCGGACTAGATCCGAGGGATTGACGGGTTATTCCCATTTAAGTGTGGTCTAGCCTCTAAGGCAGGGCTTGGGCACTTAAGTTGGAATAATTCGGGCAGTTCCGCCACAGATTCCATCGTGCTCCCGCACAGGCGCTGTGTCGATGCATGCTCCAATAGTCCAATGCCACGACTCCATGTCTTTTTGCACTCCGCAAAATTTTTGTTGAGTGTTGCACTTAACAAATAACACTCGGTTAAAAAAGTCTCGGTGAAGGGGCATTTGTTGATTGCTTTTCGTCCGACACTTGGAAAAGGCTTTGCCATATGCCAAAAAGCACTCGGCAAAGAAGAACACTCGACAAAATATAAATCGGAAACATCTAGAAACAAGATTTTTTTTAGTTAATTGTGGGTGGCACCTACCATTCAGCGCTCACCCGTCTCACGTGTTGCAACATTTTTGCCATTTATTCGCAAGTCGCAGCCAATGGGGTTTGAACTCACGACCTCCCTCTCGAGCGCATTTTTTCACAAGTCGGGGCTGATGGGTTTCGAGAACTCACAACCTCTCTCGCGTGTAACCTTTACCACTACACCACTATCTGAAATATATTTATACATTACGTTTTCTTTCTCCACGTATTATAACAAACCAAGAATAAATTAATTGTTTGAGGTACTAAATGAACTCAAATTTAAAAGTTGTCAACTAAAAGTTGCATAAATTTTTGATATCTACAACTTTTATTTTGTTACTTTCTTCATCTATAGTCCTTTACAAAATTTGAATTTTCAAATTTAAAAACTTCAACTGTATTTTTCATTTGATGTCGTTTGAAAAATTCAAATTTGAAAATTTAAACATAGTTTTGCATGACAAGATTATTTCAAATAAAATATTTGTCAACTACAAAGTTTCATAACTTTTCAAAACATACAATTTTTTATTTTGGTGGTTTTTCAATTTGAGGTCGTTTGGAAAATTTGAATTTTTATTTTTTTTAAATTTAGACGTAGTTTCCGTTGACAATATGAGTTCAAATCAAAAGGTTTACCAACTACAAAATTCTATAACTTCTCAAGATCTACAAAGTTCGTTTTGATTATTCGGTTAATTGTTCATCCAACATGAAAATCATGAAACTTCTACGGAGGCCGACTAGGTCTATGCACATCGTACGTGGCAACTTTTAGGAAACACTGTCAAATTTTTATCATAGGCTCTACATATGATATCATGACAAGTTTCATGATTTTTTTGACTTTGTTTGTGTTTTTTACAATTTTAAAATGACTAGTTCACAAGTTCGTGGTCATGTTTCGTGAACATGGTGTTCGAAATTTCAGGCATGTTCTTGAATTAGGTCGTAACTTATGCTCAATAACATGAATATAATTTTTGCATTCATTGTTTTCCATTATTCGAGTGACTTGCAGTTCAAATTTGAATTACCCGAAGAAATTGAATTAAATGTACTAAATCTAATAGGTATAACAAACACTTTGATAAATGATCCAAAATTACATATGTTGGTCAAGAGACTGTAGGAACACATAATAAAAAAGTTGGAAGGGAAAAGAAAAAACAAATAAACTTTGTCGAGTGCCTTAGGAAGACACTTGGCAAAGCCATTATTTGCCGAGTGCCAGATCTCAGGCACACAGCAAAGGTGTTTGCACAACCTATCCTACCCGTGCCACTTCTTTGCCTTGTGCTTATGACGGGGACACTCATCAAAGAATTTGTAAAAAATAAAAAATTCTTTGACAAGTGCCAGATCTTAGGCACTAAGCAAAGAGTTTACACATAATCCTAAACTGACTGTTTTTACTTCACTTCTTCACGCCGCATCATCCCGGGAATTCAGGCCACCCGAGCGACATCGTGCCTGCTCTACCCCCCGCTGTCACCACCGTGCCTGCTAACACGACCACTGTAGCCATCCCTACCACCGTGTGCCTGGTTCGACCATCCCTCGATACCACGGTGCCCTTGTCCCCACTGCGCTGTCGTCCTCGGTTCCTCGTCCCCGGTCCCTTCTTCCCTGGCTCCGGCCATCCTTGTGCTCCCTCTTCCCTAGATCTGGCTTCGTCGTCCTCGGCTTCTCGTCCCTAGTACTGGTATGGAGAAATCTGTCTTTTCTAGGGATAGGCATCTCAAATTGTTGTTGTTAAATTGATGCATGGACTTGTAGTTAGAAAATTACATATATAAACATTGTGCTTAGAATTAATGTGTATATTGTGTCTTGTCAAACTTCTAATATATTTGATGTACTGATTTATGACATGTGCCTTTTGTGTGAAACCAATGTTTGTGTGGATAAGGATGTGAATTAGATGTGGTTTGATGTATTCTGTGACATGGATTGAAAATACATATGTGATTGTTGGCTATCGTGTCATTGATATATATATATATATGTGCATTTCGGGCATCTTGCTATTAGTTTTATTTGCAGGTTTTGGAAACCTCACCGTGCAGGGGAGGTGCCTACGAATTTTTGTGTTGACAGTATTGTGTTTCTTTTTTTGCAAAGGTCTTCCTAGTTGTTGCGGGTCTGCCTGCACCATGTCCCATCGTCACTGCACTGACCCGCCACAACCCCACTGGACTGACTCCACCGCCACCATAGGTATAACCTCTATTTTTGTATCATGATCGTAGATCATGTAACTGAGAGCACCTAGTGGGGTGAATAGGTGATCCTACAAAATGACTTAAAACAACACAAACTTGGTCTAAAAATAAACTTAGTGTAAACCAAAACAATGTTTGAGAGAAGAAAAGAGATAAAAAGTCCTCTTAACTTGATTGCTCTTCCAAGATATGAATTATACTAAGAGCAATATCACAAGTGAAGTAGAGAACTTAGGAAGAAAGAAAAATCGCAATAAAAGAAAAGGACAAGAGAGACAACGATTTTTATCTTGTAGTTTGGCCAAGCCTACATCCACATTGTGATGACCTCATTTGGACAAGGGTTGCAATCAACCCCTCTCAAGTGATCACGTTGATCAAACTTGAGTGCCAAAATTCTTACTTCACAAGTATTCCTGTTCATAAGTAATTTCCACAACTTTGAATCTCTTGCAACCTTACAAAAGTTAGAAGTTACAACTTAGAGTAAGGTAGGGAGAGAAAGTACACACACAAGAGCAATTCAAAGAAACACACACAAGAGAGAAGATCACGAGTGCACACAGTCACAAAGACGTGAGAACGGCTCAAAAATGTCACTTGGATCTCACTAAATCACTAGAACGCTTTGTTGTAGAGAGTCAGAGTGTTAGTGTGCTCTTGGAGCACTTGGGTGTAGAATGGAGGCACCTAGAGGTTGTATTTATAGCCCCAAGAGGCATAGGAGTTGTTGCCTCCTTCCATAGAAAGTTGTAGATCTAGGCTATCTGCGGGCGCACTAGACCAGGTCTGTGTGCCCCTAGTTTGGGATCTGATTAACACATGCCTTAGCTAGGTGGCACCGGACCAGTCTGCCGCACCACCGAACTATCCGGTTATATTAGCTAGAGGGTGGTCACTCGAGGTAGCCGTTGGAGAACCGGTCTGGTCAATTTAATAATTAAAATTCCTGACCGAGAGTAGTCCGGCTGAGTCGCATAGACCTAGTCCGGTGCAACCCAGACTAGTGCAAGTTGGACTCTTTTGTGCAAAACCCCTCCAAGTCTTTTTGGTTGTCTTGGGGTTTTCCCTGTGACTTAGATAAGCATTATTAGTACTTAATCCAATAGACTAAGTGAGGGAAACATACCTTTCTCACATAGTTTCTCCAGGATTTGCAATATGGCTCAATACAAGTCCAAAAGGCACTTACCTTGCAGAAACGGGATAGTAGCCAAACCAAAGTGCTAGAAACATAGAATAGGGTATGTGCAACTTATTCAAATACTTAAACCTCATGTTTATGTTGTTTTACCCAACTTTGCAGTTTTGGCCTCTAGATATGCTCATTTGGACTTAGTGCCTTCAATTTGCCTTTACTTGAACCGGTGCTCATTCTCAAATCAATTTGGTTAGTCCAATGTGTGTGTTGGATACTTAATCACCAAAATAGGTAGAAATGGTCCTATGGCACATTTCCCTTCCAATCTCCCTCTTTTTGGTGATTTGTGCCAACACACCTAAAGCAACTCAAATCTGACTAACTTATCCAAAATGAGACAAAGTTGGAAAATTGAATATCAAACTCAAACTAAAGGACGATTCAAATGATTTGGCATATTTGGATCCTTTAGCCACCACTTGTTTTGAATTTTGCAATCAAAGCGAGTTTTTTCTAACTTCTATGTCAAGAAATATTGGTTTTGCAAAACACTTGTATTCATCAAATACCCAAAAACTCCCCCTTTATCTCATAAGATAACTTCTCCCACATAAGATAAAAGATTTTGCAATAAGAGGGCACCTCTTTGCTATCAAGAGGGTTTTGATCAAAAAGACAAGTTCAAAATCTCGAAACTTTTTAAAATTCTAAGTCGTGGTTGATCCAGTTGTTTTGGCCTTTAATTTCTCCCCCTTTAGAAAGAAGCACCAAAACGGAGAAACTAGTGGCCTAACCTCATTCCCTCACCAAAAATAGCAAATGAAGAGCAAAGGCAATGAAAATCCAAGGCAATCTAGAACAAAGTAAATTGATACTGTTTATGCAGTGGAAGCTTCTTACTTTGTCCAAATCCACCTTTCCCTTGCAATCCTCCTTTGATACTACATCAACTCAACTTAATCAAAAGTAGTCTCAAAAGGTGAACTTGTAGCATGTCATCCCGCTCAACAAATGCATCAATGCACAAGTACTTCTGAAGTCTGGGGATGGCATTCTACAACTTGAGCACCAATATAAGCATAGGCCAACAATATGTGAATTGACTCTAATGTAGCTACAGGAGCAAAAGTATCCTCAAAGTCCAAACCTGTGACTTGGGTATAACCTTTTTCCACAAGTGAAGCTTTGTTCCTTGTCACCAACCCGTATTCATCATGTTTGTTGCGGAACACCCACTTAGTTCCCACAACGTTTTTCTTTGGACGTGGCACCAAGCTCCAGACTTCATTTCTATTTAAGTTGTTGAGCTCTTCCTACATGGCCATCACCTAGTCTGGATCCTTCAAAATTTCTTCTACCTTGAGAGGTTCAATAGAGAAAACAGACAAGTAATGCTCTCAAAAATTAGTGACACGAGATCGAGTGGTTACTCCCTTGTTTATATGCCTTAGAATCCGATCCACCGGATGATCACGTTGTATGGTGGCACAGACTTGGGGCCATGGTAAAAGTCACCACCCTATATTCATCTTGTTTATTGCAGAACACCCACTTGGTTCCCACAATGCTTTGCTTTGGACGTGGAACCAAGCTCCAGACTTCATTTCACTTTAATTTGTTGAGCTCTTCCTTTGTTGTCATCAACCAGTTTGGATCCTTGAAGACTTTTTCTACCCTCAAATGTTCAATAGAGGAAACAAACAATTAATGCTCACAAAAATTAGCATCACGAGATCAAGTGGTTACTACTTTGATTATAGCCCCTAGATTCTGATCCACCGGATGATCGTGTTGTATGGTGGCACGGACTTGGAGAGGACATGCCTATGGAACATGTCTTAGAGAAAGAGTGGTATCAGCTTTCCCGACCTTGAAACCATTTGAAATGAGAAAATCTCTAAGGCATTCATACCATGCTTGTGGGACTTACTTAAGCCCACAGAGCACCTTAGAGAGTATGCACACATGGTCAGGATACCTGTCATCCTCCAAGCCAGACGGTTTCTCCACATAGACTTCCTCTCTTGATCGATCCATTGAGGAACACACTCTTCACGTCCATTTGAAAAAGCTTAAAGGAACGGTGAGCAGCATAGGCCAATAATATGTGAATCGACTCTAACCTAGCTACGGGAGCAAAAGTCTCCTCAAATTCCAAACCTGCGACTTGGGTATAACCTTTTATCACAAGTCACGCCTTGTTCCTAGACACAACCCCGTATTCATCTTGTTTGTTGCGGAATACCCACTTGATTCCCTCAACGTTTTTCTTTGGACGTGGCACCAAGCTCCACACTTCATTTCTATTTATGTTGTTGAGCTCTTCCTGCATGGCCATCACCTAGTCTGGATCCTTCAAAACTTCTACCCTGAGAGGTTCAATAGAGGAAACAAACAAGTAATGCTCACAAAAATTAGCAAGATGAGATTGAGTGGTTACTCCCTTGGTTATATCCCCTAGAATCTGATCCACCTGATGATGGCGTTGTTTGGTGGAATGGACTTAGGGCGGAGGTGCATGTGGAACATCTTTTTCCTCCTTGTCTTCTTCTTCAAGCTCCCCCTTGATCAATGTCGTCATCATGAGATATGTTGGGGACTTGTTCTCAAATGCTAAGAGTTAAGAACAAGGCAACATAAAAAGTGTTAGGTGTTAAAGTACTTCGTCCTCCGAAACATTATACCCCTTCGGGAAATAATGAGTTTCGGACGAAGGTTACGAAAAACATACCTTCGTAAACATGGCAGTAAATGACGAAGGATTCATATAAAGCATGAGATATAATAAAGACATTTAAATATCATCACAGAATCATTTCTATTTTATTATCATGGAAAAATAGAAATGATTTCAAATTACAAATGTACCTTCGGTCTTGAGGGAAGGCAAAAGTACAAGCGTGACGCAAAAGCAAATGCCAAGTCAGGCGTGACGCAAAAGCAAATGCCAAGTCAGCGTGACGCAAAAGCAAATGCCAAGTCAGCGTGTCCAGTACGGGAGTACTGTTCACCTATTTATAGGCACGGGACACAGCCCATATAAAATTACATTCATGCCCTTTACACTTGGTAGTAATTCTATAGTAATCCACCGAGGTCTGAATGGCCTTTTCATCTTTAAGTCGGTTTCTTTTTCCGCTATCACGCCGAAGCTTTCCCGCTCACATCTTCGGCATTGTATCAACCTTCGTATTACTTGGACTTCTCCTACTGTGATATCGACTCGAGTCCGAAGATACCTGTTCACACATTATACTCCAGAAACACTGTTAAATCCTGTTTTTGAGGACCTTCGGATGCCGAAGGCCCCCAACAGTAGCCCCTCGCAATATTAATTTGTTAAAATAATAAATTTAGATTGCGACATGGACGAAGGCTTTAAGCCGAAGGTCCGAAAAAACACCTTCCCTGTGCTCGTTGTCGAGAAACGATTCAGTTTCCCAGCGCGTATCGGTCCCACCTTGCAGAGTTACTGTTTGTCTCTGCGGTCCACCACGCAGCGAGTGCAAGCGGGTGTCCGCCTGGTGTAAAAATCCTGGCGGTTCGCCTTCTTACCTCACTACTACAAAACATGTTATATGAGACGGTTAATTTTCAGTTCTTAAGACGCTTATGAAGTGTCCAAATTTGATGGAGTCGTAAAAGATGTCCCACATTTAAGACGGTTATAAACCATCTTAAAAGATATTATATAAGACAATTTTTAATTTATAATCGTCTAAAAAAGGTATTTGTTTAAGTCATTTTGTCCGATAAACCGTCTTGAATTAGGTTTTTGTTTAAGACGCTGCTTCTAAAGAACCGTAGAGAATACAAACATTATAAGTCATAAAGTATTTATCAAACTGTCTCGAATATCCTACAATAATAGACAATTACAATAGAAAAACCATCTTATTTAGGTGACTAATAATGGACGTTTTAGAAACCGTCTTGTTTAGATTTAAACGAAATGACTTACACGGCAATACATTCTTCAATTTATAATCATTTTTTTAGATATCACGTTATAATAATTTGAAAGAGAAATATACATACACATATATTGAACAACATTATAATTAATATAATATAAATAAGTACCATTCAATATATCATAAATAAGCATTGTCAAACAACGCATACATAAGTGTACTCTAAATCTAAACTAAGATACAACTGTTTGCACTAATGTTAAGCCTAACTTTATATGAATTCAAGTCTCCACACTTTTGTGGCCACCAAATTTGAATTCCATTCTATGTTTTCCTGTACAACAAATAGGAGAAAACTAGACATAGCAAAAAGCTCCAAGCAGCACGTGGATGGTCTCGAAGCTGCCCTTGTGCTTCTCCCTGTTCTTGATCACTCCTACATGCCCGGTGTTCCTCCCGCCGGTCACCATGACCACGTTGCCGACGTCAAACTTGATGAAGTCCATGATCTTGTTGGTCTCCAGATCGATCTTGATGGTGCCATTTCTGCAAACTTTTAGCTATACAGAAGGGAGATTGTGTTTGGAGTAAAGAACGACCAACCTCACCACATATGGACTCAAAGAATAACTTTAGATCTGCTTGAGTGACCTGCGTGTATTAAAACAGAACCATGACAGCTTACTAACCTGATGCAGCACATGGTGTCATAAAGTGTCTTAACGCAGTAGTATTGTACTAATAACTTATAATGCAATCACAAAAGGCTGCATACATACCACTGTGAGGGTGCCAAAAGCACTCGAGGCCTAATGGATCGTACATGATCCAAAGCTGCTTCAGGGGTCATGTTCCTGTATTTAATCTGCAACACAATTTTGTGTCATCTTTATTTTTTAATACATCTACATAATAATATTATATATGCATAACTTTTTGGCAAAAGTGGCTATGCATTCAGTACATATGTACATATGTACTGCCGCCTTGTATCAAGTCAAATGAGAAGAAAATGAATATGAAACAGCACATTCATACATATGTAATTTTTGGCAGACATGGATTGAATTTTCATATAACAGGTAGATGTTTGATCATATTGTTCATCTTGATAAATAGCTGAATATAGAAATATGACATGAGAAGAAATGGATTAAATCAGTAACTCGTTCAGAAGTCACATCAATATAAGTCTTTTCACATTTATATAAAGACAAGAAACCATAAATAATGATTCAATCCCTTGAATTGAATAGTTGAGAACTTGTAAAATAAACAAGGTCCAGAATACAAGGTGGTAAATTAGTTTTAGAAAACACATTAAGTCTAGACTCACCCTTCCACAGCTCGGTGGAGGAATGCTTGATTACCGGGATCAAGTGGATGCCATCTGAGTGCACTTAAAGAAGCATATTGCAAATTACCACGTATAATAGACTGCGAAAATAAAATAAATTGTCACAAGTTTGAGTTCAGAACATAAGACTCACAATTTTTAGATCAAATAAACTAAGTTGGCTCATCATCTTAGCCAGATAATAATGAATTGCAAGTTTAAGTGCACTGTAGCAATTGTTGCTTTTTCAATGCTTATAATTAGTGAGGTCGACGTAGTTTAAACAGCTCCTAGACATATACCTTGCAATATATTGTCGGCAAGAATGGAGCAATTCAAATTATATGAAGCAGCCCATATAACGTCAGATGCATTTGCAGAGTACACAGATGATAGCGTCCCATCCTCTTTCCACTAATACTTCCCAATTACAAATTAAACTAACAAATAAAGATGGTAAGGGAAAGTATACTTACAACAGAACAAAAAAAGGTGGCTGCGAGATTGAAATCACACTTGCCTCCCGAAGTGTTCTTGTGGCTAATTGCGGTGTTGTTGATGTGTTGATGTGTTTATATAGAGTACGAGGAGGGCTTACTGGTGGAGATGAACTGTGTAAAGACATCAACAACCATGAAAAAGCCTGGATGCTTTGGCATTATGTCCACATACAGAAATGAAAAGGAGTTCACATTTCTTGCAAGTGCAAGTACCGTAAAAGAGGCTAGAAGCTGTTTGTTTTATGCCCACGCACAGAAACAAAGGTTCACATTTCTTGCAAGTAATCGACAGACCACTCTCAAAAGTCTCGAAGAAAAAGGATTTGCACAATTTACATCTGTAGAATGGGGCTGAATGATTGATGATACCCTGGTGTGGTGCAGCTAAACATGAAATTCCTTGAGCAATCTGCCTTTTCCAAATGAAGCTACAAGAAAGCATAATGCTAGGAGAAGGCGCGTCAGAATGGTCAACTAGCAGGGACTGCTGCTGCTGCTGCCATGGAGCAGCAAAATTCAACATCATAAGCTATGGAAGCACTTGTCGTGCTGATAGGATTATCCAATAGGAGTACCATTGAACATTCAATATATCCAGAACCATTCTTGCCGACAATATATTGCCGACAATATAATTAGTGAGGATGAGAAAAGTAGTTTAAAGACTAATGTAACTGTCCAAAGAATACTCAAATTATGGATGGCCAACCTTTTCCAAGATGTCAAACACAATTTCGTTTAGCTTTTCCATCATCTCAGAACTGCCAGTGGAACAGGAAGTAAGGGCCTTCAGAACGGCAAGTCTTCGTGCATGAACTTCAAAGGATCAACATCCATAATTAAGAACATTAAACTAACCAAGCCCAAAATCAGAACAATCAACCATATAGTACAACCTGTAGACTATACACCATAGATCAGTGCTGATTAGGCCAAACTACTGAAACAACTTTGACATAATTATTCAGTTCAGTCTCTCAGAAGGAAGTCATCCATTCGGCAAAGTTTTTTGTTAGCGAACAAACTAACGATCATGCTAAACAGGTAGCATGCAAGGTAGAATGAAATTAACCTTTTGGCAAAGATTTCAGAGAACAGCTACACTTCTAGCTGAAAGCCTTGCATCATCTGGCACTTGAAACTAAGAAAAATAAACTCGATTAGTGATGTTCTTCAAATAGAAAAGTGAATACCTCAAAGAAACATAGTAGATCGTGACAAGTACCTCCTATTTTGATTTTGAGAATTCCTTAATGCTAAACCAAATCCCATCAAAGGTTAGATGGGAATAAGCTGATAATTTGTTTCTTGAAGCAGCAACATTGCTCAATTAATGGCCTTTAGTAGACTTTTGAGTTTGGCTTTTTTGCATGACCCTAAAAAACAAAATAAAAGATGAAATTGCAACATCAGAAAATTCAGCAGTAGTATAGCGCTAGCACCAGGTGCTGCCGCAGCGCCTTCGCCGTCGTACTCTGCTTCAGCAGCGACACCTTGTGCAGCTCCAGCATCGACGCGCCGCCCTCCCGCGGCAGGGTTGCATGGACGGTCGGCTCTGGCTACGTCGGTGATGGCAGCACATATCCTGAAAGGAGAGAGGAGGAGGTGAGGAGAACTGGGAACCACTCGCGGCAAGGTCCGCTTCCGTGAGGCCATGGAGGTGAGCAAGGAGGGGGCATAGGGCCGGTGCTGGCGCGAGGAAGAAGACCATGGGGCGGGGCGACAACACAGGAAATAGAGAGGAGGAGTGAGAACCGAGAGCAACACAGGGGGCCTTCGTGTGGCCGTGGAGGCGAGCAGGCATGGGGTCGCGGTAGCAGCGGCACGCGGAGGAAGAGGACGATGAGACACGACGGCACGGGAGGAGAGATGAGGGATGAGAAAATATGAGAAATCTAGGGTTTGAGATGCGGCAGAGCGTTTTGTATTTTCATAAAATCAGCTAGGGTATTTTTTGCAACATCGTCGCACGGGGTGGCTAAGGAGCGTTGGCACGCAAGAGGCGACACGTTTGCAAGAAAAATGGCTAGCGCTAGCATGCTACAACCCGGGATTACATTTTCGTTTTTTACATTTTTTTATACTGTTTTGTTGACCACAATTTAACTCTTATATTTTTAAATTCTAAATTGAAATACACTGAAAATCAAATATGTTTTCGTTTCCTGGTCAGTAGCGGGAACGAGCAATTTTAACAGTAACCGATGTTTCTCGAGCGAGAAACTCGAGAAACTCGTCCCTGGCATAGCCTCTTGAGGGCAAAGCCGATGACCTTTTCATAAAAAGAGATTAGAAGAAAGAAAGAATTATTTAGATGCTGGATTTTTTATTCCAAATTTTTGAAGTGGCTGGGTTTTTAGAGTTTGACAATATAAATGTTAAAGCACTGATATATTCAACATAGGTTGTACATACCTTCCTAAACCCCTTGCTACATAAATGATAGGAATTAAAACAAAATGATGACTTAGGTCTGTTGTGTGACACATTAATGATCGAGTCACATGTGGATTCATTTTACCATCAATATCAAGTTGCAGAGATAAGTTTTATATTTTATATCATATATATCATCAAACTAAGCCGAATTCACTATTTACTACGTTTTTTCACAATACGCTGTATCAGAAATATCATACGAATACGGTTTAATATTTAGAAGTATCTAGTATACTCACTAACATATAAGACAGTTCTTATAGTCTATACGACTCTAATAATATCTTTATTTGAGATGGCTTCATATATAAAAGTGTCTAATATACTAACCACAATCTAAGACAATCCTTGCAATCTTAATGACTCAAAAGATATATTTATTTGAGACAGTTTTCAATAACATTCCGTCTTAAATCAATATAAGACATTTCTTACGATGTAACAGTCTTAAAACACTTCTTTATTGAAGACGGATCTCCAACCAACCGTCTTACCTTACTCATGACCATATAATAAAAGACGCTTCTATAAAATGCATTGATATCCGTCTTAAAATGTGCGTCTTAAATAAGCATATCTCTAGTAGTGCCTGCAGTACTATATAAACAGACGAGTAGGTGTGAAGTTACCACAGCATTCATTGCTACTTGCACTGTTTTGCTGCCAAAATTTTTAACCATCGCCGAAGCTTTACTCTCGGAATCGAACGAAGCTCCAACTTGAAGCCTGTTTCGTCAGAAGGAAAAACTTCGGAAGAAAAAAGTATTTAATTTCCACAAACTCAGAATTAAATGGCCAGAGTGCGATCTACCGCTAGGGTTGAGCGTGAGGGGGGCGAAGTTGAAGGTTCGGAGACTGTTCCCATCTCCGAAGCGATGCAAAGGTCCGGACTGGTAACTTCGGAAAAGATCCCCAGTGATGATGCAGAACAGGCAGAACAAGCAATTGCCGAAGCAGAAGTAGAAGATATTGAGGAAACTGATCCCGAAGACGATTATCGTATTGCCATGCCAAGCAAGCCCAGCCACTTGGACTTCGGAAAGTCTACTGTTTCGAAGGTTGATCTCTCCAAAATGGTAAAGTCGGGCTTTTTCAATGAGAATCAGAAGAAGCTATTACGCTTCGGGGGAGAAGAGACTACCCCAAAGCCGGAGAAGGATGAAATTGTCATTTTCAAGAGCTTTCTAAAGGCTGGATTAAGATTCCCCCTACATGAGATTATTGCAGAGGTACTGAAGAGGTTTGGTATCTACTTTCATCAGTTAACTCCTAACGCTATCGTTAGGCTTAGCGTTTATATCTGGGCCCTCCGAAGCCAAGCGGTGGAGCCGTTTGCAGACAGCTTTTGTTGAGTTCACGAACTGCACTATTAGACGAAGGCTAGAAAAGATGGATTGCATGACAATTTTGGTTGCTATAATTTTGCTTATCGGAAAACCACAAAGTTTCCTGTAATCAGCTACCGGAGCAAATGGGCAGCAGGCTGGAAGTCGGAGTGGTTCTATGTCAAGGTTGATGACGACAAGGAGAAGCTTGTGCAAAGTCCACTCGAACTAATCTTCGGAGAAACCCGACCTCGCTGCAACATGACACCAGAAGGTCCAACACAAAAGGCATTGAATGAATTCAGAATTATTGCAGAGCATATCAGTACAAGAGACCTGGTTCAGAAGTTTTTGGCTTTCAAGGTTTTTCCTAGTTTAAAAGAATGGGAAATGCCGAAGCTAAAGGAGGAGAAGAAAGAAGGTGAACTTGTGCGTTTACCTTACTATTTCAAGTTTAAGAAATACTTTAAAACACCTTGTCAAGAGTGGCTGGATACAATTGAAGTAATGTGCAATGAAATACTTGGCAATTACTCCAAAAAAGAAGATCAATTGATGACTGCGGCCTTCGGCACCCGTCCGAAGCGAAGACTGAATCGAGTGCTGGACGCCCTGGGTTTTGAATACCCTGACTATGAAAATCTGAACAAAGGTGTCGAGGGCCAGAAAAGGAAAAGGACAACTGAAGCCTTAAATGAAGATGAGAAAGAACCATCAAAGAAGAGAATTCCGAAGAAGAGGAAAGCGTCTTCTCCGAAGGAAAAAATATCTGACGAAGAAGAAACCCCCGCATCACCCTCTGCCACTGACGTGGAGGAAATTTTGAAGGTAATGACTGAATCCCTGCCTGTGAAGCTAAGTCCATTGGGGCCTCAACTGACAAAGTTTTTTCAGAAGGAAAAGGAGCCCGAAAAAACGAAGAAGACGACTAAAGCAAAGAGACAAAGAATTATCACTGTGACAGAGGTCATTGACAAAACACCACCAAGAGCTTCGGCTCAGAAGACACCAGCGGCTGAGGAAAGAACAGATATTGAAATCACACCTTCAGAGGTCGCGGCTGCCGAAGCTGCCTCAATTGAAGATGTGAACCTGGAAAGCACAATCGAACACATCGACAAAATACTGTTAGACATGGCCACAGAAGAAGCTACCACTGCCGCCGAAGAGGCCGCGGCCGCAGTGTCGGGGAAAGGAAAGGAAATTGCTGACGAAGCTTCAGAGAACGAAGCCTTCATGTTTCAAAATTTAGTTGGAGAAAAATTGTCAAAACCCGAAATAGAAGAGCTTAAAGAGTATGCCAAATCTTGCGGGTACAAACCAGGAGCACTCCTCTTCGGAGGTATTGATGATGAAAAATTAGATTGTATCCGAAACCAAACTGGAGCCAAAGTTATCAGTACTCTGTCAAAGCATATCGGTTTTCCGAAGCTAGAAACGGACATTAGCCGCTACCGACGACAACATATCGTTGGTAGTTTATTTTATTCCAATTTCAAGGTGAACTACTTTTCCCTTAACTTATATTGTTTTTAATAATGAAAACATGTCTAACGAAGATCGTTTTCGTGCAGAGTATGCTGTTGAGCAAAGCCTTGAAAATGCAGCAAGATTTTGAAGACAAGAAACACGAAGTTATAATTGAAAATTTAGAAAACAAAATAAAGGAGCAATCAGCTGCTATTGAGAAGAAAAACTTTGAGCTCCAGGCAACTGAAGGTTTATTGGCGGAAGCCGAAGCAAAAATAACAGAACTGAACACGAAGCTTCTCTGCCAATCTGAGCAGTTTGAACAAGAAAAGCAAGAACTTAAGGCAAAACTTGAAGCCGAAGCTCAACAAAATTCATATTTGAAAAAACTATTGGCGGACCTTCAAGAAAAATGTTTGGAATTTAGCAACAAATGCATTCAACGACTAAGAAAAATTTTTCACTCAGTTGGAGCCAGCAGTGAGAAATTCACCCCCTCAGCTGAAGATTTACCGAAGACCTTCGAACATATTGAGGGTGAAATTGACGAGCTCGACGAAGTTATAGCTGGGCACGGTGACTTCTGTGCCTGGGTAGCTTCTCGGGGCACTGCTGCAGCTTTCCTAAAAGCTGGCTGCGACCATGGAAAGATTGTCAATAGGCCCAATTTTACTTTATCACCATCAATCCTAGATAACATCCCTGATCTCGCTCGAAGTATTTCCAATAGATTTATAAAAATGATATGGACAAAAGGCGGGCGAGAAAAGGCTGGAGATGAAGCTCGTAGTCATCTTGAACCAGTAAGAAATCATACCTTGTGCTTACCTCTTCCTTCAAGCTCAATTTTAATTTACAACAACTTAATTCATGTAGGATGACGAAGCCGAAGTCGATGATTAAAAAGAGTGACGCCGAAGCTAAAATCCCTCAAAGATTAAGTAGGAGTAGACTGTAGACAGACTCAGGAAACTTTTGAGATAACTTGTGTAAATGTAACTAAACTTGTCTTTAATGAGTTCTGTTCATACCTTGTATTATGCTCTTACCCTTCTATTAATGTATGTGAAGTGCTTTGTTGTGGACGAAATTATCTTTTTTGAGCCGAAGGCGAAAAAACACCTTCCCTTCTTTTCATACACAGCGAAGCATAGAAAACAACATTTCCCTTTCTTCCGAAGCTCTCCTTTTTGTACGCGAAGAAGCTCTTCTCTTATGCCGAAGCAACCACTTATGCCATGATGATGATTATCCTACATATGCTTGAATGAATGTTTATGAATGCAAATGCTATGATGAAATGTGATGTGCGAATGAATGTCCAAACACATATCCGAAGCCATACCCTCAGCCATTATTTCCTTAGAAACAATCACACATCAGCTCTGCATTCCCTTAGGAACGACTTTGGAGCTTCTTCGCCTTTTACTTTCGGCGTAATCAGCGTTGACTTTTCGCTGTAAGCTCTGCATTCCCTTAGGAACGACTTTGGAGATTCTTCGCCTTTTACTTTCGGCGGAATCAGCGTTGACTTTTCGCTGTAAGCTCTGCATTCCCTTAGGAACGACTTTGGAGCTTCTTCGCCTTTTACTTTCGGTGGAATCAGCGTTGACTTTTCGCTGTAAGCTCTGCATTCCCTTAGGAACGACTTTGGAGCTTCTTCGCTTTTTACTTTTCGGCACTCAATGGTGCGTTCTCAGCTTTTACATTTACATTCCTTGGGGGATTTTGCTCTTATAGAACTAAAAAAGGAAATTACATATGATGGCCCCATTAAAAACCTTTCTCCCCCTTGTAACACCCGGTTTTAAAGAACAAAGCCGGGTGCATCTCATACATGCGCCAAGAAGACAACATATATAATAACAGAGTGTATAGAGATAAATGTCATAAAACATCAGAGTATTTATTACATAGCAGAAGACTTATTACAAAATAAAATAATAAATATAAAACGAACTAAGGATCGTCGGCGCCAATGTCAACTGAGAAACGCCACCTAGATCAAGTCAAACTCCTCGCCTTGACTCCACTTGAAACCACCTGTTCTTCTCCTGTGGGGGGGGTGTGAGACAGCAAGGGTGAGCTCACATATGTTCATCGCTCAACAAGTTGTGGGGAATAATGTGACATGAACTCACCAAAGGTGGGAGTTCCTGTAGTGTAAGGCTGATCAATGAAATAAAGGCTGAAGCTGAGCATTGCTTTTATAAGTTGGTCAAAATTTTATTAGCAGTTACTAAGTGTAAGTAAATACCAAACCATAGTAATAATAAGTAAAAGTAATAATAAAATAATCCCAAATGCAATGAAATGACAGGTTAAGTTTAAGTTCCATAATTTAATCATGTGAGGGTCCGAGCCGCTCTTGACCGTGAGCACGGCTAGTATACTAGTTTTACACTCTGCAGAGGTTGCGCATCTTTACCCACAAGTCATGTTACCCATATGCCAAGAGATGGCCAATCCCATACACCTCTACCGAGGAGGCGAGGCAGGGTAACACTACGAGGCCTTTACAAAGTTCCACTAGCTTCAGACTACCCGCTACAGTTTGTAGGAAGATCCAGTGCAGGGTTCCTGGCTGACCACCATCGCAGCAAAATCAACCAGGGACCTCCCTACACTGACCTCTCCCCTACTGCCCTTGCCCCTTTCGGGTAAGGTAGCCCTCCCCTAGCTTTCCTAGTTAATCAGCCAAGGGCGTCCCATTAAACCCTTGTGGTAGCACTGTTTTCCCGGGTGGTAGCTCCATGTTCCCATTAACATAATGTTCTTAACATGAACAAGGAATAATAAAACAGATAACAATAAATAGTATAACAATGAGTGATGAATATCTCTATACCCAAATCCACATAAAGCAATAGCATGTACTACCCAAAACTTTAGTAGTAAAACCAGTGGTGAAGCAAGGTATAAAGATAGTCAAAATCTAGGGCATCCTATTGGGTCCCAGCAAAATTATCCTATGCAGATCATTATGAATAATAAGAACATGAATGGGTAAAAAGAAGTGATCAAGGGCACAACTTGCCTTCCACGAGCTCCTGCACAGCTATCTCGACTTGTTGAACCTCAGATTCCACAGTGGCTTGGTCGTCTACTCGCATCAACACAATACATACATAGTATAGCATAAATTAACATCACATCAAACATGCAAATAAACTATACAGTAAAAATCTACACAATAAAATGAGATCATAGGAACTGGAATCACTAAATTTGGAGTTATAGATTTCAAGTTATGAAATTCCTAAGGTTTAATGTGATTAAAATAGGATTAGATGAGAAATTAATTTTCTTACTGTTTTCATGCCAAAACAGAGACTCTAAGTGATAGACAATAAAATTACAAAATTTTAGGAACTGGAATGGAGTAATTTGGACTATAAATGGATTTTCTATGAATTTATCAAGTTATAGTAATTGTTTTCATATTAAAAATCTATTTTCTAATTCATTTAATCAATTTCAAACCGCACTGGACTGGGCCTCGATTTCTGGAAAGCGCAGGGGTCATGGTGAAAAAGATTCCAAGACTCAGGGAACAACTGGTTGGACTGCGGGTTCTATTTCCTAAGACCATAAGGTTTCTTTCGCAAAATGTACCCGCGAAGGGGTACGCTTGGATCTCGGCCGTCCAATCTGCTTTCTACACACAGGATTAGATCACCACTCGCCTGAACCGGTACGCCATTAGGGCCCTCGGATTCAAATCCTACGGTTACGGTTTTAAGAAGGATTCCTATACTCTGCGCCGCCCGATATGGACGGACCGGATTATATCTGGTTTGCCCCGAACCGGTACACCA
The DNA here is from genome assembly GCA_029449295.1 of Zea luxurians. Lineage (NCBI taxonomy): Eukaryota > Viridiplantae > Streptophyta > Magnoliopsida > Poales > Poaceae > Zea > Zea luxurians. Next base: position 9,442,358 of record JAOPSE010000010.1, on the reverse strand, counting down.
TGATATTCGTCCGATCGACGGTCGACGGTCCAGATTTAAATAAACAACACATAAGCGCACCCCTCCGATTCGGATCGGACGGTCCTCGTGGAACCCGAACGAACCGGTACGCGAAATCTAATCAGAGCCGCATACGCTAGATCCAAAGGCCACAAGCGTTCTTCTACCCCCGACACAGGAGCACGACCGCGCAGGAACTCCCCCACGGCGGCGCGCTCGCCGGAGTTTGCCATCGCCGCGCACAAGCACCCAGACGCCAATTCCCCAGAGCTAAACGTAGAGCGAAATGAGGCGATCTCGATTGAGGGATTTTTACCGTATTTCACAGTGTGGAGAGCTTTGCCCACGGTGAGCGGCGGATGCCGAGTTCCGGTGAGAAATTCCCGCCGTGATACGGGTCTCCCCCCCCCCCAATCGCTGATGTGGACGCCCTCCACAGACGCAGACGTTCCTCCTCGGACACACCTCGAAGACGAAAACCCACCGTTGAGGGAATCCACCGGCGGCGCAAAAAGGAGAACCCACGACGGCGCTGGAGTCACACGAGGTTACCCGGTAACGGGATAGCGGTCCTGACCCGCGGTTATATAGGGCCGATTCGTTCGGTTGTTGGGGCATGTGGTGCCCGAAGACCTCGCGCAGGTGGTTAAGCTCAAGCCTACGGAGCCCGCGGCGTTCGGTTGCGCTTGCGGACCGATTCCCACGCCGCGGTGAGGGAATGAGCCACGCAATGGAAGGCGCAGATGCTGTCGATCCCGATCATGGCGGAGGTTGCGCAGCTGGGCGCGCGTCAGTGGCGACCCCGGGATTTTCGGTTCCGCGCGCGGCAATGGGGAGAAGACGACGACAACTCGGCCTCATGGGTATGACGTGTGGGGCCATCGACTCAGCGTCAGTAGGCACATGGACATCGGCTGGGGAGATTGACCAGTGGGTCCCACCCACCAGTGGCCCAAGATGCTAGCACGCGAGCGCGACGCGGTCGGGTGCGCGGGGCCCGTAGAGTCAGTGACAAAGGGCGCGCGCGTGGAGAAGGCCTAGTGGGCCGAAATGCACGACTTGGCCCAGTTGGGTATTTTTATTCTTTTCTTTTATTCTCCTTTTCCTTTTTGATTTATTTTCTTTTCATTTGAATCTCAAATTTGAATTTGAATCCTGTTATGAACTTCACCTTTGAGTCAAACATACAAACTCAAATCTGTACAAGAATAATATATATATTATAATTATTTTTATTCACATAGTAATTTCTTCCTTCTCTTTTCTCTTTTACATATTATTTCTAAAACCCTAAAGTGCAACTTTGGGTTAAATTCAAATCTCCATCTCATTATTGTATTTCTCTTATTATTATTTTATTATCAAGTGCACAAACAAGCAAAACTCCATCATAATGCACAATCAAATAAAACTCAGCATGATGCACATATTAATTTAAGTGTTATTGGTTATTTTAATCCCCTCTTGATGGTGTTTATTCACATGTGACAGTACTTAGAGATGGTATACCCATACAGGTAAAGGAAATGTTCCCTTCTCATATGATTTACAATTTGGGTATTACAAATCCTACCCCCCTTAAAAATAATCTCGTCCTCGAGATTTAAGAAGATCTAGGGAAAAGGTGGGGGAAGTCTATACGAAGCTCTTCTTCTCTTTCCCAAGTGGCTTCATCTTCACCATGGTGACTCCATAGTACTTTGGATATCTTTATAATCTTATTCCTCGTGACACGAGTCAGTGTATCCAAAATCTTGATGGGGTACTCAGCATAAGTTAGACTCTTGTCCCAACTACTACCATGCTGAAGGGTACAAGTTCCAAGACTTGATTAGTCCTTTCAGTCTGTCCATCAGTCTGAGGATGGTAGGCCAAACTAAAATTCAACTTCATATCCATTTTCTCATGAAAACTTTTCCAAAACCTTGAGGTAAACTGTGATCCTCTATCCAAAACGATCTTCTTCGGTACACCATGTAGAGACTCAATCCGAGACATGTATAACTTAGCCAATTGTGATCCATTATAAGTAGTCTTGATCGGAATGAAATGAGCCACTTTGGTCAGTCTATCCACAATAACCCATATCGAATCATATCCTTTCTGGGTGCGAGGCAATCCAGCAATGAAATCCATATCAATCTCTTCTTACTTCCACTTGGACATCTTTGGTGGGTGTAATAGTCCAGCTAGTCTTTGGTGATCGGTCTTAACTCTTTGGCACACATCGCACATAACCACATGTGCAGCCATATCTCTCTCCAGTCCATATCACCAGCACTTCTACTTTAAATCCAGATACATCTTGGTACTACCAGGATGAATAGAATAATCCAAGTCATGGGCTTCCTTCAATATAGTCTCACGAAGGCTTTCAATCTCCGGGACTCATATCCGATTCGTGAACCATGCGGTGCCTTGCTCATCTTCCGTGAATTCTAGACCTCGACCTTCAGTAATAAGATCCTTAATCTCTTGTATTTTAGCATCACCAATTTGTCCTTTGCGGATTTCTTGCTCCAAGGTAGGTTCCGCATCAATAATAACTCCTTCAGTATGATCAACTATCCCCAGGTTAAGTCTCCTAAAATCCTAATCAATCTCATCGGGTAGCTGGGCACAACAGCTGAATGAACGTGCTCCTTTCGACTCAAGGCATCTGTAACCAGATTTGCCTTGCCCGGGTGATAGTGAATTTCCAAATCATAATCCTTAATAAGCTCCAACCAACGACGTTGCCTAAGGTTTAGATCCTTTTAAGTGAATATATACTTCAAACTCTTATGATCCGTATATACTTGGCACTTAGTCCCCATAATGTAGTGTCTCCAAATCTTAAGCGCATGCCCAACGGCTGCCAGTTCTAAGTCATAAGTGGGGTGGTTCAATTCTTGTTTCCGTAACTGACGAGACACGTAGGCAATCGCGAGACCTTCTTGCATAAGTACACATCCAAAGCCTTGGTCGCAGGCATCACAATAAATGTCAAATCCCTTCTGTAGATCTGGCATAACCAATACTGGTGGCGTAATCAACCTCTCCTTCAATTGATCAAAGCTCTCTTGGCATTTCTCATCCACCTTAAATTCTCTGCCCTTCTCCAGAAGCGAAGTCATAGGCTTGGCAATCTTAGAAAATCCTTCAATAAATCTCCGATAGTAGCCTGCTAATCCCAAGAAACTCCGAATCTCCGTGACTGTAGTGGGTACTCTCCACTCCATTATCTCCTTAACTTTAGCAGGATCCACTGAAATTCCTCCATTAGAAATAATACGACCAAGGAATGGCACCTTGTCAATCCAAAACTCGCACTTGCTGAACTTAGCGTAGAGTTGATTATCTTGTAACTTCTGTAGCACCAACCTTAGATGTTCTTCATGGTCACTCTCATTCTTAGAATAGATAAGAATATCGTCGATGAACACCACGACGAATCTGTCCAAATACTCCAAAAACATCTTATTCATCAAATCCATAAAATAAGCTGGTGCATTATTTAATCCAAACGACATAACGATGAACTCATATAATCCATATCGAGTCGAGAAAGCCGTCTTAGGAATATCTGATGGTCCAATCTTCATCTGATGGTACCCCGATCGGAGGTCAATCTTCGAGAATACCCTGGCTCCTCTCATCCGATTAAATAAATCCTTAATGCGGGGTAACAGAAACTTGTTCTTCACAGTGACATCATTAAGGGACCTTTAATCCACGCACATCCCTTGCAATCCATCTTTCTTCTTTACAAACAAAACTGGTGCTCTCCAAGGTGAAGACTCGGACGAATGTACTCAGCCTCTTGCAACTCCGTTAAGTGCCTCTTGAGTTTTTTTAACTCTTCTACAGACATCCTTTATGGCCGTTTAGAAATAGGAGCAGTTCCACGTAAGGGATCTATGACAAACTCAACTTCCGTATCTGGTGGCATCCCTGGTAACTCTTCTAGAAAGACATTCCGAAAAATCCTTAACCACCTGGATGTTGTCACCCCAAAAACTTCTCATCTACTAAGAATGTCGCTAGTCTGGTGGTGGTAGTTACGGCAATTTCAACTTCAAATCTTTGTCCTTTAGAACTGGTGAGTCCTACGGTTCCTTTAGCATAGTGTATAAACTGTCTTTACCTTTCTTAACCGTGACATACCAAGGATCAGATCTATACTGCTTGGCTCCAATATTATAGCAGTAACTCCAAATTCTCTACCCATAATGGTCAATGTCAATCTACGTGTCATTTGATTCACCACAACAGGTCCTTTAGGTGTAATTACTCTCATGGGTTTTCTCATATTGTCCAACACATATGCCCAAACCAAAATCTCAGCATGACGCTTAATTTTATTAGCAACATATGGGGACAGATAGACCTTTTTATTCCTCCTAAAATAGTATCATACCGAATACTAACTAAAGGAACTGTAGATCCTACAAATAGTAGTAATTTACATATATGTTTATGTAGCTTGGTGGAGCTGGTGGTGGTGGAGATGGTGGTTGCTCTTGTCGTTGTCTCTCCAACCGTGATTGCCTTATTTCTTGATGTATCTCCAGACGGGCCTGACGTATTTCCTCGCGTTCTTGTCTTATCTGGTTTTGCATTTCGGTCATCATGTCCGTCAATTGCTGTATTACCAGCCTTTGGGTTGCGATCACTTGCTCGGTCTCAACAGGTGGGGGATTTGGAGGATTCATTTCTGTTTGCTGTTGCATGATAATCTTTCCTTTCCTGGTATTGACCATCTGAGTTAGATACATAAGGTAAGAAAGAGCAATAGACAAGGCAGTAATTACAATCATGTTACTTTGGGGACTTATTAGCTAAGTAGATTAGTGTGTCACCTACTAAAGCTAATACAATACATTATAGTGGTACATGCTAAAATGCCCATCTATACTATTTCAATCAATCAAAGAAGCAAATCAGGCATTGATCATCAGAACAATCAACCAATATTCTTAATAGAGAAAATAGTTTTGATTTGGTCTTAGGCCTCCTATCTCTTAAAAAGTTCATAAATGTAGGATCCCAAGGTGTGAAATCCATCTTGTCTCAGAGTAGAAAAGATAAGAATGATCAAAGTAGAACAATAGAAGGTGAGACAGGATCAAGATGAGTGTAGAAAGAATCAGAGTAAGGTAAGTAGGTAAGGGTTGTCCATTTCTATCTAGGTCTCGTCCTACAGTCAACATTTCCTCTGATACCACTTCTGTAACACCCGGTTTTAAAGAACAAAGCCGGGTGCATCTCATACATGCGCCAAGAAGACAACATATATAATAACAGAGTGTATAGAGATAAATGTCATAAAACATCAGAGTATTTATTACATAGCGGAAGACTTATTACAAAATAAAATAATAAATATAAAACGAACTAAGGATCGTCGGCGCCAATGTCAACTGAGAAACGCCACCTAGATCAAGTCAAACTCCTCGCCTTGACTCCACTTGAAACCACCTGTTCTTCTCCTGTAGGGGGGGGGTGTGAGACAGCAAGGGTGAGCTCACATATGTTCATCGCTCAACAAGTTGTGGGGAATAATGTGACATGAACTCACCAAAGGTGGGAGTTCCTGTAGTGTAAGGCTGATCAATGAAATAAAGGCTGAAGCTGAGCATTGCTTTTATAAGTTGGTCAAAATTTTATTAGCAGTTACTAAGTGTAAGTAAATACCAAACCATAGTAATAATAAGTAAAAGTAATAATAAAATAATCCCAAATGCAATGAAATGACAGGTTAAGTTTAAGTTCCATAATTTAATCATGTGAGGGTCTGAGCCGCTCTTGACCGTGAGCACGGCTAGTATACTAGTTTTACACTCTGCAGAGGTTGCGCATCTTTACCCACAAGTCATGTTACCCATATGCCAAGAGATGGCCAATCCCATACACCTCTACCGAGGAGGCGAGGCAGGGTAACACTACGAGGCCTTTACAAAGTTCCACTAGCTTCAGACTACCCGCTACAGTTTATAGGAAGATCCAGTGCAGGGTTCCTGGCTGACCGCCATCGCAGCAAAATCAACCAGGGACCTCCCTACACTGACCTCTCCCCTACTGCCCTTGCCCCTTTCGGGTAAGGTAGCCCTCCCCTAGCTTTCCTAGTTAATCAGCCAAGGGCGTCCCATTAAACCCTTATGGTAGCACTGTTTTCCCGGGTGGTCGCTCCATGTTCCCATTAACATAATGATCCTAACATGAACAAGGAATAATAAAACAGATAACAATAAATAGTATAACAATGAGTGATGAATATCTCTATACCCAAATCCACATAAAGCAATAGCATGTACTACCCAAAACTTTAGTAGTAAAACCAGTGGTGAAGCAAGGTATAAAGATAGTCAAAATCTAGGGCATCCTATTGGGTCCCAGCAAAATTATCCTATGCAGATCATTATGAATAATAAGAACATGAATGGGTAAAAAGAAGTGATCAAGGGCACAACTTGCCTTCCACGAGCTCCTGCACAGCTATCTCGACTTGTTGAACCTCAGATTCCACAGTGGCTTGGTCGTCTACTCGCATCAACACAATACATACATAGTATAGCATAAATTAACATCACATCAAACATGCAAATAAACTATACAGTAAAAATCTACACAATAAAATGAGATCATAGGAACTGGAATCACTAAATTTGGAGTTATAGATTTCAAGTTATGAAATTCCTAAGGTTTAATGTGATTAAAATAGGATTAGATGAGAAATTAATTTTCTTACTGTTTTCATGCCAAAACAGAGACTCTAAGTGATAGACAATAAAATTACAAAATTTTAGGAACTGGAATGGAGTAATTTGGACTATAAATGGATTTTCTATGAATTTATCAAGTTATAGTAATTGTTTTCATATTAAAAATCTATTTTCTAATTCATTTAATCAATTTCAAACCGCACTGGACTGGGCCTCGATTTCTGGAAAGCGCAGGGGTCACGGTGAAAAAGATTCCAAGACTCAGGGAACAACTGGTTGGACTGCGGGTTCTATTTCCTAAGACCATAAGGTTTCTTTCGCAAAATGTACCCGCGAAGGGGTACGCTTGGATCTCGGCCGTCCAATCTGCTTTCTACACACAGGATTAGATCACCACTCGCCTGAACCGGTACGCCATTAGGGCCCTCGGATTCAAATCCTACGGTTACGGTTTTAAGAAGGATTCCTATACTCTGCGCCGCCCGATCCAAAATGGACGGACCGGATTATATCTGGTTTGCCCCGAACCGGTACACCATGATATTCGTCCGATCGACGGTCGACGGTCCAGATTTAAATAAACAACACATAAGCGCACCCCTCCGATTCGGATCGGACGGTCCTCGTGGAACCCGAACGAACCGGTACGCGAAATCTAATCAGAGCCGCATACGCTAGATCCAACGGCCACAAGCGTTCTTCTACCCCCGACACAGGAGCACGACCGCGCAGGAACTCCCCCACGGCGGCGCGCTCGCCGGAGTTTGCCATCGCCGCGCACAAGCACCCAGACGCCAATTCCCCAGAGCTAAACGTAGAGCGAAATGAGGCGATCTCGATTGAGGGATTTTTACCGTATTTCACAGTGTGGAGAGCTTTGCCCACGGTGAGCGGCGGATGCCGAGTTCCGGTGAGAAATTCCCGCCGTGATACGGGTCTCCCCCCCCCAATCGCCGATGTGGACGCCCTCCACAGACGCAGACGTTCCTCCTCGGACACACCTCGAAGACGAAAACCCGCCGTTGAGGGAATCCACCGGCGGCGCAAAAAGGAGAACCCACGACGGCGCTGGAGTCACACGAGGTTACCCGGTAACGGGATAGCGGTCCTGACCCGCGGTTATATAGGGCCGATTCGTTCGGTTGTTGGGGCGTGTGGTGCCCGAAGACCTCGCGCAGGTGGTTAAGCTCAAGCCTACGGAGCCCGTGGCGTTCGGTTGCGCTTGCGGACCGATTCCCACGCCGCGGTGAGGGAATGAGCCACGCAATGGAAGGCGCAGATGCTGTCGATCCCGATCATGGCGGAGGTTGCGCAGCTGGGCGCGCGTCAGTGGCGACCCCGGGATTTTCGGTTCCGCGCGCGGCAATGGGGAGAAGACGACGACAACTCGGCCTCATGGGTATGACGTGTGGGGCCATCGACTCAGCGTCAGTAGGCACATGGACATCGGCTGGGGAGATTGACCAGTGGGTCCCACCCACCAGTGGCCCAAGATGCTAGCACGCGAGCGCGACGCGGTCGGGTGCGCGGGGCCCGCAGAGTCAGTGACAAAGGGCGCGCGCGTGGAGAAGGCCTAGTGGGCCGAAATGCACGACTTGGCCCAGTTGGGTATTTTTATTCTTTTCTTTTATTCTCCTTTTCCTTTTTGATTTATTTTCTTTTCATTTGAATCTCAAATTTGAATTTGAATCCTGTTATGAACTTCACCTTTGAGTCAAACATACAAACTCAAATCTGTACAAGAATAATATATATATTATAATTATTTTTATTCACATAGTAATTTCTTCCTTCTCTTTTCTCTTTTACATATTATTTCTAAAACCCTAAAGTGCAACTTTGGGTTAAATTCAAATCTCCATCTCATTATTGTATTTCTCTTATTATTATTTTATTATCAAGTGCACAAACAAGCAAAACTCCATCATAATGCACAATCAAATAAAACTCAGCATGATGCACATATTAATTTAAGTGTTATTGGTTATTTTAATCCCCTCTTGATGGTGTTTATTCACATGTGACAGTACTTAGAGATGGTATACCCATACAGGTAAAGGAAATGTTCCCTTCTCATATGATTTACAATTTGGGTATTACACCCCTTTAGAAAGGAAAAGGGTGCCATGAAAAAGAAAAGACATAAAAAGTTACATCAAGTTACACATAATATCGCCGAAGCTCATCCGCATTCCAAGATCTAGGAATGTCGTTGCCGTCCATATCCTTCAATCTGTATGAACCGGGTCTTGACGAAGATGCTACTAAGAAAGGTCCCTCCCATTTCAACTGTAACTTGCCCACTGTGTCTGGGTTGGCCACTCTCCGAAGCACCAAATGTCCTGGCTCAATATTCTTTAGCCGAACTTTTCTATCTCGCCATTTGACTGTTTCGGCTTGGTATTTATTGATATTCTCCACAGCTTGAAGCCTGATCCCTTCTAAAGCATCTTTTTCCACAGAATAAGCATCTTCAGAACCTGATTCTGCCGAAGCTACTACTCTTATTGATCCAGTTTTAGCTTCTTCCGGAGTTATTGCTTCGTCACCGAATAATAACTTGAATGGAGTAAAGCCTGTAGACCTTGATGTTGTTGTATTGTGGCTCCACACCACTTTGGTTAACTGATCTGGCCACTTTTCCCTGGGTTGATTGAAGATTAACTTCATTATTCCTGTCATTATAAAGCCATTGGCTCTTTCAACGAGCCCATTTGACTCCGGATGCCTGACTGATGCAAAATGGATCTTCGTACCAATTTGATCACAGAAATCTCTGAAAGCTTCGGAGTCGAATTGTGTTCCATTATCTATAGTGATGGCCTTTGGTACCCCGAAACGACAAACAATATTCTGCCAGAAAAACTTTTGGACAGTGGCCGAAGTTATTGTGGCTAAAGGCTTTGCCTCAATCCATTTAGAAAAATATTCCACAGCCACTACAACATATCTTAAGTTCCCTTGGGCCGGTGGTAATGGACCTAACAAGTCAAGGTCCCACCTTTGCAATGGCCAGATGGGTTGTATGAGCTGTGTTAAGGACGAAGGTTGTTTTTGATCTCTTGCACATTTCTGACAGCCTTCGCACTTTTGAACTAATTCCGCTGCATCCGAAGCTGCCTTCGGCCAATAAAACCCTTGGCGGAAAACTTTTCCAAGTAACGGCCTAGATCCAATGTGAGATCCACACAGGCCTGCATGTATTTCTTTCATCAACTCTATACCTTCGGTTCTAGATAAACACTTGAGTAGCGGAGCGCAAACTCCATGCTTGTACAACTCCCCTTCTATCATGACATATGGACGAGCTCTTGCCTCTATCCTCCTGTTATAAGCTTCGTCATCTGAAAGGAATTTACCCTGAAGGTAAGAGATGATCTCAGTTCTCTAATCTTCGCTATAAACAGGAGATATATTGAGGACTGCTCTTTCAAGGAGTTCCACTGAAGGTGCCTTTATTGTTTCGAAGAACACATCCGAAGGTAAAGGCAGCCCCTGTGCTGCTGACTTAGCTAGCAAATCAGCATGCTCATTTTGTCCTCGAGGGATATTTTTGACAGAAAATCCTTCGAAAGAAGCTTCGATTCTTCGAACCATGTCTAGATATCTTTCAAGCTTCGGATCTTTAGCCTTGCAACTCTTGTCGATATGACCCGAAACAACTTGGGAATCAGTTTTAAGAATGGCCCTTCTGATTCCCATTACTTTTAGCTTTCGAAGACCCAAAAGCAAGGCTTCGTACTCAGTAATATTGTTTGTACAACTGAAATCGAGTCTTGCCGCATAACAAGTTTTAACTTTGGATGGCGAGACCAACACAGCAGCTGCTCCTGCCCCGAAGGTTCCCCAAGACCCATCGCAAAACACTGTCCAAACTTCGGCATCTTTATTTGTTTCTTCGTCCTGAGCCCCTGGCGTCCAGTCAGCAATGAAGTCTGCTAACGTCTGGGACTGGATCAAGGATCTATGCACATAATCAATGCAAAATTCATTGAGCTCTGCAGCCCATTTTCCAATTCGCCCAGTAGCTTCTCTATTTCTCATAATATCCTTCAACGGCTGCGAAGAAGGAACAACAATATTGTATGCTTGAAAGTAGTGCCGAAGCTTCCTGGATGCCATCAAAACAGCATATAACACCTTCTCTAATTCTGTATAGTTTTTCTTTGATATACTAAGAACTTCAGATACAAAATACACTGGGACCTGCTTCTTGACTTGGCCATCAAGCTTCTCTTGGACAAGTGCTGCACTTACCGCTGAGTGCGAAGCTGCCACATATAATAACAAAGGAGCCCCTGGCGTTGGTGGAGTTAATGTTGTTAAATCTATCAGATATTGCTTCAGTTCCTCGAAGGCTTTTTGTTGGCTTGGTCCCCATTGAAAGACTTCGGCTGATTTCAGCACTTCGAAGAATGGTAAATTTCTTTCTTCTGATCTGGATATAAATCTATTAAGAGATGCCAACCTCCCTGTTAATCTTTGGGCCCCTTTTTTGTAGTTGGTGGCTCCATTCGAAGTATAGCTTCAATTTTACTTGGATTAGCTTCAATTCCCTTTGTTGAAACCAAGCATCCAAGAAATTTCCCCTTCTTTACTCCGAAGACACATTTTTCTGGATTCAACTTTAAGCCAGCTTGTCTGAAACTGGCGAAGGTCTCCTGCAAATCAGCAATATGATTTTCCTGTTTCGTGCTTTTTACAATGATGTCATCAACATAAGTTAGCACATTTCTGCCTATCTGAGACTGGAGAACCTTCGCAGTCATTCTGCTGAAACTTCCTCCAGCGTTTTTGAGCCCCTCAGGCATCCGAAGATAGCAATATGTGCCACTTGGGGTTATGAAGCTAGTCTTCGGCTCATCTTCCTTCTTCATCCAGATTTGGTGATAGCCTGAGTAACAGTCTAGCAGACTCATGAGCTCTGAAGAAGCTGCTGCATCAACTAAAGAGTCTATCCTTGGCAATGGGAATCCATCCTTCGGACAAGCCTTGTTGAGATCTGTAAAATCGATACACATTCGCCACTTGCCATTGGCCTTTTTTACCATAACAGTGTTAGCTAGCCATTCTGGGTACTTTACTTCTCTGATAACTCCTGCACTGAGGAGTCTTTTGACTTCATTACGAGCACCTTCGGCCTTATCATCAGACATTTTTCGAAGCCTCTGCTTTCTGGGTCTGAAGGATGGGTCAACATTGAGCGAGTGTTCAATAACATCCCTATTTACTCCGCAGAGGTCATTGGCTGACCATGCAAAAACATCTTTGTTGTTGAACAAAAGCCTTATCAAGGTTTTCTCCTGCTCTTCGGATAATTGAGAACCCAACAGCACCTTCTGCTCTGCTATGTCCTCACATAAGAGCATGGGCTTCGGCTGATCTGCTGAAGCTGCTTTCTCCCTTCTGAATTTGTACTGTTCACAAGCTTCAGCTCCATCTATGTTATGGATTGCTTTTGAGTCAGTCCAGTTTCCTTCGGCCCTTCTGGCAGCTTCCTGACTTCCATGAATAGCGATGGGTCCTTGATCCGAAGGTATCTTCATGCAAAGATAGGCAGGATGAAGAATTGCTTCGAAAGCATTGAGGGTGCCACGACCAATAATTGCATTATAGGGGTACTCCATATCGACAATATCAAACACAACTTGCTCAGTTCTGGTGTTGTTAACAAATCCGAAGGTCACTGGCATGGTGATCTTGCCAAGTGCTACAATCTGTCTTCCTCCGAAGCCATAGAGAGGGTGTGTAGCATCTTGAATCTTGTCTTCTGGCTCTTGCATTTGTCTGAAGGCCTTAGCAAATATGATGTCAGCTGCACTGCCTGTATCAACCATAACATTGTGGACCAGAAACCCTTTGATAACACAAGAAATAACCATAGCATCATTGTGAGGGAAATCTTTGAGCTGAAGGTCCTCTTGGGAGAAGGTAATTGGGATGTGAGACCATCTTGACTTGATGAAGGGTCCCTGCACACCGACATGTTGTACCCTTCTTTGTGCCTCCTTCTTCTGTTTCTTGTTGGCTGGTTCTGAGCATGAACCACCTGTGATCGGGAGGACCAGCTTCGAAGCCGAAGCAGCTGCAGCCTGGTTCTTGAACGAAGCCATCAACTCAAAAAGTGGAAGTGAGTTCACCGGAGGTGGGCGCCAATGTTGGGGACTTGTTCTCAAATGCTAAGAGTTAAGAACAAGTCAACATAAAAAGTGTTAGGTGTTAAAGTACTTCGTCCTCCGAAACATTATACCCCTCCGGGAAATAATGAGTTTCGGACGAAGGTTACGAAAAACATACCTTCGTAAACATGGCAGTAAATGACGAAGGATTCATATAAAGCATGAGATATAATAAAGACATTTAAATATCATCACAGAATCATTTCTATTTTATTATCATGGAAAATAGAAATGATTTCAAATTACAAATGTACCTTCGGTCTTGAGGGAAGGCAAAAGTACAAGCGTGACGCAAAAGCAAATGCCAAGTCAGCGTGACGCAAAAGCAAATGCCAAGTCAGCGTGTCCAGTACGGGAGTACTGTTCACCTATTTATAGGCACGGGACACAGCCCATATAAAATTACATTCATGCCCTTTACACTTGGTAGTAATTCTATAGTAATCCACCGAGGTCCGAATGGCCTTTTCATCTTTAAGTCGGTTTCTTTTTCCGCTATCACGCCGAAGCTTTCCCGCTCACATCTTCGGCGTTGTATCAACCTTCGTATTACTTGGACTTCTCCTACTGTGATATCGACTCGAGTCCGAAGATACCTGTTCACACATTATACTCCAGAAACACTGTTAAATCCTGTTTTTGAGGACCTTCGGATGCCGAAGGCCCCCAACAAGATACATGTTCCTCGTCTTGAGTAGGGGGTTGCACCATTGTTGAGGAATATGGTTGATCTTGTTCTTGTGGTTCCTACTGTCGCACATCTTCAATCACCATAGTCCTTAGCGTGGCTGTCGGAACGTCATTCTCATATACATCATCAATATCAACTTGCTCTCTTAGAGAGCCATTAGTCACAAAAACATTCGTGGCTAGTGGTTGGTGGGAATCAAACCCCCGGCCTCAACCTCGTATGTAGCTCCCTCTAACACTCCACCTTTTACTTACTACATGTCTATATTACAGTTTTGTTGTCCATATATTAGAACAATCCGAGTATAAATTGAGTATTTGAGGCTATAAACAAATTTAAAGGAAAAGTTGTCAGCTATAAAGTGTCATAACTTTTGAAGTTCTACATTTTTTATTTTAGTACTTTCCCATCCGAGGTCATTTGCAAAATTTGCATCTGAAATTTGACAAATTTAGATGCAATTTTGAGAGCCGAAATAATTTCAAATAAAAAGTTGTCAACTAAAAGGATTCATAACTTATAGAGATCTACAACTTTTATGTTAGTGGTTTTTTTCATACGAGGCCATTTAAAAAACTCAAAAAATTCAGGATAAAAAAGATTTTTACTAGCGGTTTTTTAAGAAAACCGCCTATAGAAATCGTGGATTTCTAGTGGCGGTTTTCTTAAGAAACCGCCACTAAAAAGACCACTGGCGCTTGATAACCAAAACCGTATGTAAAAGTTAAACCCCAGTGCAGACTTAGAGCTCATTTTTATTAGTGTTAGATAATTAATGGATTTATACGATACTTGATGTATGTGTTTGTTATATATATGTGTCTAGATTTATCATTATCCATTTTAAATATACACATAAAAACAAAGAGCCAAAACAAATACTATTTCGGGACAGATGGAGTAATATCTAGATGTAGTATAACACATCTATCAAAGAGAAAATTTTCTTTATTTTAGCTGAAGGAAAAATAGCACAATACAACAGATGGCAACATATGTATTTTCCTACAATGCCCGAGAACAACAACTATAGGATTCGTTTTTCTTTGAGTAATACATATATACCGCCATATCCCTTGATATTACTTAAGGTGTACAACATATATAGCTCCTGTAGTTATTTTGGCCTGCTTGGAGTAGTGCTTCATGTTGATATTCTCTTGATCCAAGATAACAATAAAGAACCTTCACATGAGTACCGGCTTCACATAAAGCGACGTTAACATGTCTTTGATTGTATGGGAGACAGTGTACTTATCAGCTTCCTTGTACATGTAGTCTACAGTTCGTGCAAACTCTAGTACCGTTCGTGGCACAATTATCGGGTATTCTTTTAGTGCAAGGCCTTGTTCAATCATGAACTTCCATGAATCTTCTGTAAGTTCTTTTATCTGCTCACATGCTTCATCCATTGTTAGTTCATGCTGCTTCATGTAACACTGAACAGTGGAGACACAATGCTTCTCTCTTTGTTCACGCTGCAATTAAATGTGGAAAATTAGTGATTTTTTATTAACAATGTAGTTTTTTTAAATCCCAAACACTATGAATCTTAACAAAAATTTACGTTTAGGGTCATGCCTATCTTCATTATTATTCACTAGAATTGTTGAACAAAATCTTGGTTCTAGACATTGATGAGTAAAACAAGGTATAGTGTGTGCATGAAATAAGAGTAGTCAAAGGATAGAGAAAAACCTTGGTTGATACAATATCATTGGAGAGCCGTACAAATATACCAAAAGACTTAACAAGTTCAGCATCACTCATAACCCATTCCATGATCTTCTTTGTTACTACATCACCCATTCCAACAAACGCGGAACATAGCACCAGGGTGCCTCCAATGCTTATGAGTGAAACTTTAAGGTGTTCTTTCAATGTTTTGGGGACATAATCCTCATCACGCCATTTTATTTCCTTGGTATATTCCCGAACTAATTCCTTCACCTATATAGAGAGAATAAAAACATGTGAAGTCATTGTACGTAGTGTGTGTCTATATATATATATATATATATATATTATCTCGGTATGTGCTTGTTTACTCTTATGGTAATAAGGAATAGCATGTGATCAACTGTATATATTATTATCCACTAAGTAGTCTTGTTATATTTGGCTTAATAATAATCAGCATTATCAAGGAAGATAGAAATAAAAACTTGCCGCTTCTTTTAAGTAGAACACTCGGTAGCTCTTGTCTGGTCCTAACTCATTCTCAAACGATGAAAATGTCTTCAACAAATACATGTAGAAATCCTTCATGTATTCTGGGAGTAGAGGGACTGCAGTTTCATCCCACCTGCAGCTTACTAAGTTAGAATATATATAGATCACCTTCCCTCAGGAGTATTTTATATGTAATACATCCAAAAATCCAAAGAAATGGTTGTGGTGTTTTCTTAATAGCGTAACACAAATACACTTTCATGCATGTTGACAAAATATGTGAATTAGTTACTTGGGTTTTTATAGAGAGTTTCCATTCTAGGAAAGAAAAACATAGATACTCGAGAATATTATACGTACCTTTCGACTGCTTCTGCAAGTTGCATACTCTCATAAGAATTAGCATGTGAGTCAAGGGTATCATCTAGAATCGTGATGAAAGCAACAATCTTTGTAAGTATAATTCGAGAATGAGAATATTGAGGATCATAGCATCCCCCACTCATCCAAAAGTACACCTCTACTATTCTATCCCTCACAAAACTCAAGTTTGATTCGACGCGGAGTTCTTTCCACCAGCTGTAATGTCGTAGAGAAGAAAAAGCAATAATTGGCATAGATTTTAAATATGCACTTTCGTTTCCGAAAGGAGAAGTAATATATATAAACTTACGCTGTGCACTCTTTGAGCTCTGATGAATAAAGAAGTTGTAGAAGGTTGAAGTTGAGTTTCGCAAACTCTAATATTGATTTGTTTTGTTTAGCGTCCTTTTCGTAGATAGGAATGTAATCCTTCATTTCCAAAGTTCCAACCCTTCTAAAAAGTGGGGTATCAAGGGCAGACGACACTTCCTCTGCTATTGGTGATTCCAAATGTTCTAATCTATCTTGAAGGCATCTCGTAGTAAAAGAAATTGCCTCGTCAAGCACTGTCTCTCCATGAATTCTCAGGTATGCTGCATTGTATAAGCTTAACAAGCTCCTGGTATCAGCCTCAATAAAATTCCCATATTGGTCTTTGAAATTTAGGAATACATCTGCATGCATATACAGTTGGATGGGATATAGTGAGCATTCGGTAACGTATATTTTGTCAAATCTAACATATATATATATATATATATATATATATATATTTCTAAATAAGGGCATATGAAAATAAGGGCTCACCGGATGAAACATGATAGCCACATTTACGCAGAAGATAGAATCGGCGGGAAACTAAGTCCAAATTACTACCATCATAATTGGAGTTGTAAACAACAGTCAACTTTTCGGTTATCTCATCCTCGTAGTGGTAGTCCAGATTTAGTCGCTGCAGGGTGATAATAAGGTCCACTATTTCTGGCACATCATGTGAACCTTTAATCATGTTTCTCACTTCTTCCTTTAGCACTCCAGCCTTTTCTCTCATTTGAGCTTCCTGCAGTGAACGCGCAGGCAAAACGTATTTATATTATATTTTATGTAACTTGGCAAGCATATTAATTTGCATTGTTACTAATCATGCATGTTGAACTAATATTACCTGTGCCTCGGTCGGCGCCTCGTAAGAAAGAAAGAAATCTCCCCACAGAGTTGGATGGAAGGAGGGAGAAATCTTCTTCATCTCCTGCTGGCCGAGGCGAGGACCATCTGTAGTTAGTGTTGGGGCAGCCATCCTTATTAGCAGATGTGTGGGATGCTTTTGGTAGTGAGATGTGGGATGCATGGAAAGCCTCATGGCAGGGTGCTATTTATGCTTTGTGTTGATACAGATACAAACAAAGTCTATGCTGTCGACTTTTCAACATGGAAATGGAGAAAGTAACGCCCCTTATATTTTATTAGATGCCCTCCTGTGTACGTCGAATATTTTGTTTTGACTGCATAGGGAGATCTACGTATCGTTATGTGACGATTCAATTCAAAATTTTAGGACTACATGCATCTCCAGCAATGTCAAATATAATACTAATACAAGAGTATTTTTGTACCTCTAGTATCTATTAAGCCGCTGCTCGGTAGATTTTGTGGATCCATAAATGTCAAAACAAGATCGTACCCTGTGGTGACGGGTGATTATGCAATAGTGAAATGGATTGGACAGCACAGGCAACTTAGTGGGTGTTTTGTTTCTATGGACTAATTTTTAGTCACGCTATTTTATGTCATTTTAGTATATAAATTGCTAAATATGAAAACTAAAATAAATAATTAATTGGAATTGGTCCTAAGATGAAATTAAGTTTCAGATTATAATATGAGTTACATAGTTACTTTATGACATTTGACTTTCTATACCAATCCAATAAAATATTCTCTTAATTCATCTACAGTAGTATCGTATGCATACTCAACCGTGTGTAGCCATTCCCGTATATTATCAATAGTACCTCTCCAATCATTGTCTCCTCGAAATAAATACTTGTTATTATATAGACCAAGAAAGAGTCCTCTTTGCTTTCCCATCAACTCACTGTAAATATGAAAAGAAATTTACAATATCTAGAAGTTTTTGAAAAAAATTATATATATTCTTATATAAACCAAAAGCATTACTAAACATTATAGGTGAGCTACCACATTATAGGTAATATTGTTCGTCTCATACCCATAACGCATCCAAAATCAATGCTTGTGTGTTACCAAACTCTCTACACACCTAGCAATAGTGCTCCCAAATGGTGGCAGCAACAGACTCGCCACTAGGCAAAGTCACAAGATCAGGCCAATTGAGACGAACAAGATTACCTAAAACCATGTTCACCTGCATGTAGTGTCCTTTGTCGATGAACGAGTCATCGTGTAAAGCCCAAAATTGGTATAAGAAAAAAAATAATAATAAAATGATTAGATAAATAAATAAGTGGGTGTTTTTGGGGATTCCTTGATTTCCTTTTTATTTTCTCTACATACTCAACTAACGGCATTAAATTATGTAAATAACAAATAAATAAATAAAGAAATGTGCACCTCATGCTAATGTTATTGATGTGATGCATCTTATTTGAATCAAGGAATCATAATTTAAATTGACCTCAAATGAAAATATAAAACATAGGGGAGAAAGGAAATTTTAATAAAGTCATTCGTTTCTTCCATATTTACACAATATGGAGAATAATAAATAAATAATTTCAGTGCAAGTAATAGAATAATTAGAATTTGGTTTGATGTTTGAAAGCTGGAAATTAAAACCAGAATTCGAATTTAGTTTGAGTTTTTGATTTGGAAATAAAATAGAAATTATAAAAGAAAAATAAAACAAAAATGGAAAACGCGCATGGGCTGATTTCTTCTCTGGCTCGGCCCAGCTATGGTCTACCTCGGCCCATTCCCGCGTTGGCCATCTCCACTTTCATCCCCCGCGCCAGCCCAGTCCGCGCGTCCAACAAATTGTCACTGACACATCGGGCCCGCGAATCAGCCATCTCGCGCTCGCGCCCTCTCAGTCCCCGTCATGTGGTCCCGCCTCGTCAGATCGGTCTTCTCTGACTTCATCGCGGCGCGGAGTGCGATCCCCAACAAACCCGTCGCAGCTGGGCGTCTGTCGCGACCCGCCCAACAAACTCGCTCCGCTCAGTTCAGACTCTCGGGGTGTATAAGTACCCAGTCGTAGAACCCTAGCCATGTATACGGCCGATTAGAAACGAGAGAGAAGCAGTGCGCCACCGCGGTCGACCTCTGCACGCTTGATTGCTCCTCCCTCGTTTTTGGAGCTCGGGTGCAGCACGGACGGATCGCCAGGCCAGACGGAGACTCCGATATCATCAGCGGGGCACACGGTCAATCGGTGTGTGGGCAATTTCTCATCGGAGTGGGTGGATTTCCTCCACGCCACTGTGCTCCGTGGATAGGGCTCCCCGTGCGGGCGATTCATGGTATGTTACCCGCTGTTTGATTCGCGATGTCGCCCGCTTCCTATTACCCTAGTCAGTTTCAAGTTTGGGGACCTTGTGGCATGGGGTTGGTGATGGTGGCCATGGCCGCCGCCGTGCCTGAGCACCATCGCGAGGCGGGGCATTGCCGCCGTTCTCGGAGTCAATGGGGAAAATGAGAAGGGTTGTGGACCGTGCGATCGCGGTTGGACGACTATGATTAAACCCTCGCGTATCGATTCGGTGTCGCGTTGGGGTCGTTGGATCTGAATCCGGTGGCTCGAGTGCGATCTCGGTTGATTAAAATCGTGGCCATAGGTCTCCAATCCGACGGCTAAGTGTGCATACCGGTTTGGTGTGGCGCCAGATATGATCTGGGCCCTCGGTCTTGATCCAACGGCTGGGAATCACCGATACCCCTTCGCGAGCCATCTTTACATAAGAGACCCTATGGAATTTTGAAATCAACCCTCCATCCATCCTAAGCCAAAACAAATTGCAACTGAGCCCAGAAAATTACGCTTTTGCCCCTGCATTCCGAGAAAATTATGTGCCTAGTCCAGGATCTTTAGGAAATCAGAAATTAATAAAGAAAATGAATTTTTGGTATAAAAATAAATGCTAGAAACTTGTATAATCCGTATTTAATTCATTATAACTCCGAATTGACCCATTCCAGTTTCTATAATTTTGTTTTAATATTGTCTATCAACTAGTAACACTGTTTAGCCATGAGACTTGAATTAAAATTGTTCATTTGAATTAATCTGTTCTAGGTGCTAAATAACTTCATAAATACATAACTTAATAACCTTAGCTCCGAATTTGGTGGTTCTTGTTTCTATGATCACGTTACGCAGTGTAGATTATTATTACGCAGTTTATTCTTATGTTTGGTGTAATGTTAATTTTTGCCTATACCATGTTTGTCTGTATTGATACGTTTAGTAGTGAGGACGCATGTCACCTGAAGATCATCCTGGTACCTGGAATCTCAAGTCCCAGGCAAGTTGTGCCCTTGATCACTTCTTTTTACCCACTCATGTTCTAATTAATCATAATGATCTGCATAGGTTAATTTTGATGGAACCCAATAGGATACTCTAGTTTGTCTATCTTTATACCTTGTTTACCACTGAACTTTTTGGGTAGTACTTGCTAGTGCTATATGTGGTTTTGGGTATGGAGATACATTATTCATGATTACACTTTTGTTATCAGTTGTTATTTACTGTTCATGATAAGATCATTATGTTAATTGGAACATGGAGAACCACCCGGAAAAACAGTGCTACCACAAGGGTTTAATGGGACGCCCTTGGCTGATTAATTAGGAAAGCTAGTGGATGACTACCTTACCCGAAAGGGGCAAGGGCAGTAGGGGAGTGGTCAGTGTAGGGAGGCCCTTGGGATGATTTTGCTGCAATGGTGGTCATGCGAGGGATTCCTGCATTGGAGCTTCCTATAAACTGTAGCGGGTTTTCTGAAGCTAGTGGAACTTTGTAAAGGCCTCGTAGTGTTACCCTGCCTCGCCTCCTTGGTAGAGGTGTATGGGATTGGCCGTCTCTTGGCAGATGGGTAACATGACTTGTGGGTAAAGATGTGCAACCTCTGCAGAGTGTAAAACTGGTATACTAGCCGTGCTCACGGTCATGAGCAGCTCGGACACTCACATAATTAATTTATGGAACTAAATTCAATTTATCATATGCATTGCATCGCATGTGTTGTTACTACTTTTGTTCTACTACTTAATTGGGTTGGTATTTACTTATACTTAGTAACTGATAATAAAATTTTGACCAACTTTAAAAGCAATGCTCAGCTCTAACCATTCTCTTTGGTAAGCCTTACACTTCACGTGAGCTCCCACCTTTGGCGAGTTCATGCACATTATTCCCCACAACTTGTTGAGCTATGAACGTATGTGAGCTCAATCTTGCTGTCTCACACCCCCCACAGGTCAAGAACAGGTACCACAGGATGAGGCGCATGGAGGATGCTGCGATGTTTTCGTGAGAGGTCTAGGCCGTCGTCTCGCAGTCAACTTTGGGTTGCTGGACCGTTGTCTCCTTATAATGTAATTATTTATTTATTTTGTATGGAACTCCTATTATATAGTAAAGATGTGACATTCGATCCTGTGCCATGATTCATCATATGTGTGAGACTTGGTCCCAGCACACCTGGTGATTATGTTCGCGCCCGGGTCTTGATGCCCCAAAATCCGGATGTGACAGAAGTGGTATCAGAGGAATGTTGAATGTAGGACGAAACCTAGATAGAATTGGACAACCAATAATTACTTACCTTTGCTACTCTGATTCTTTTTTAAACTTTTTTTAATCTTTTCTCATCTATTTCCGCTTTACTCTGATTATTCTTACCTTTTTCTTTCTAAAGACAAATGTGGATTTCAAACTTGAAATCTTGTACCTAAAGCGACCTTTAGGAATAGGAGACCTAATCTTAGGAACAAAAACAAAACTATTTTTATAAATATCTATGAAATTGAATGACTGTTCTTTTGATACTTGTCTGATTTGGATCTTTGAGTGAGTGTGATGGGTTGTGGAGTAATGTCCACAATCACATATAGGAAAAAATGCTTATAAAAAAATAACTAGACAAACTAAATTATTTCCTCATTAAAGTATCTAGCCTAACAATACCCATCTCATCTTAAAAGATTCTATCCATCTCATCTTAAAAGATTCTATCCATCTTATCTCAAAAGATTCTACCTTATCCTTATGGATTCATCTTGCCCTAATTAGTATATTTATTCCACTCTAGAATAACAACCAAGAGCTAACCCAAAATCTATTTAGATCTTATCTAGTCTAAAATAGTCATATCAATTTATTCTAGATCTGATCCAACCTAATAGGTTAATCTAACCTAACGAAGTCTAACCTTAAGTTGAGCTAACCTAAGGACGGTCACTTAACCAGTTAACACTAGTGAAAAAAAACTGGATCCTACTCCTATAAACCTTGTTCTCCCCTCACGCACTTAAACCTAAATTAGTGCATTAGAACAACTCAACCATGAGCTAATCCAATCCATAGAGTCATGATGAAAGATATAATCTATCTGTCCCCACTTAACATCAAACAAACTTTTAACCTACACCATGTAGACTATCTCATCTTAACAAAATTCTATCCTACCTTGGATATTCACCTTATACGACTAGTTATCCCAAGCTTGGTATAAAATAAAGATTAAGCCGTGCCAAAAAATCCTCAGATCAACCATTTATTGGCCTGTTCGTTTGCCTGCCAAATAATTTTCCTTACAAAAAAAATATAACTATATTCCCATATGCTTCTAATTTTCATGGTCAATACCAGGAAAGGAAAGATTATCACGCAACAGCGAACAGAAATGAATCCTCCAAATCCTCCACCTGTTGAAATCAATCAAGTGGTTTTTGCCCAAAGACTGGTGATACAACAATTGACAGACCTAGTGACCGAGATGCAAAATCAGATAAGACAAGGACGCGAGGAAATACATCAGGTCCGCCAAGAAATAAGCCAAGCGCGGTTGGAGAGACAACGACAACAACAACCTCCACCACCACCACTAGCTCCACCAAGCTACATAAACATATATATAAATTACTACTATTTGTAAGATCTAGATGTTACTTTAGTTAGTGGATGATATGATATTATTTTAGAAGGAATAATAAGGTCTAATCGACCCCATGTCTTGCTAATGAAGTATGCATCATGCTGAGATTTTGTTTGCGTATATGTATTGAGTATACACCCATTCCTTACAAATCTCGAGGACGAGATTATTCTTAAGGGGGGTAGGATTTGTAAAGCCCAAAATTGGTATAAGAAAAAAATAATAATAAAATGATTAGATAAATAAACAAGTGGGTGTTTTTGGGATTCCTTGATTTCCTTTTTATTTTCTCTACATACTCAACTAACGGCACTAAATTATGCAAATAACAAATAAATAAATAAAGAAATGTGCACCTCATGCTGATGTTATTGATGTGATGCATCTTATTTGAATCAAGGAATCATAATTTAAATTGACCTCAAATGAAAATATAAAACATAGGGGAGAAAGGAAATTTTAATAAAGTCATTCTTTTCTTCCATATTTACACAATATGGAGAATAATAAATAAAGAATTTCAGTGCAAGTAATAGAATAATTAGAATTTGGTTTGATGTTTGAAAGCTGAAAATTAAAACCAGAATTCGAATTTAGTTTGAGTTTTTGATTTGGAAATAAAACAGAAATTATAAAAGAAAAATAAAACAAAAATGGAAAACGTGCATGGGCTGATTTCTTCCCTGGCTCGGCCCAGCTACGGTCTACCTCGGCCCATTCCCGCGTTGGCCATCTCCACTTTCATCCCCCGCGCCAGCCCAGTCCGCGCGTCCAACAGATTGTCACTGACACATCGGGCCTGCGAATCAGCCATCTCGCGCTCGCGCCCTCTCAGTCCCCGTCATGTGGTCCCGCCTCGTCAGATCGGTCTTCTCCGACTTCATCGTGGCGTGGAGTGCGATCCCCAACAAACCCGCCGCAGCTGGGCGTCTGTCGCGACCCGCCCAACAAACTCGCCCCGCTCAGTTCGGACTCTCGGGGTGTATAAGTACCCAGTCGTAGAACCCTAGCCATGTATACGGCCGATTAGAAACGAGAGAGAAGCAGTGCGCCACCGCGGTCGACCTCTGCACGCTTGATTGCTCCTCCCTTGTTTTTGGAGCTCGGGTGCAGCACGGACGGATCGCCAGGCCAGACGGAGACTCCGATATCATCAGCGGGGCACACGGTCAATCGGTGTGTGGGCAATTTCTCACCGGAGTGGGTGGATTTCCTCCACGCCGCTGTGCTCCGTGGATAGGGCTCCCCGTGCGGGCGATTCATGGTATGTTACCCGCTGTCTGATTCGCGATGTCGCCCGCTTCCTATTACCCTAGTCAGTTTCAAGTTTGGGGACCTTGTGGCATGGGGTTGGTGATGGTGGCCATAGCCGCCGCCGTGCCTGAGCACCATCGCGAGGCGGGGCATTGCCGCCGTTCTCGGAGTCAATGGGGAAAATGAGAAGGGTTGTGGACCGTGCGATCGCGGTTGGACGACTGCGATTAAACCCTCGCGTACCGGTTCAGGGTCGCGTTGGGGTCGTCGGATCTGAATCCGGTGGCTCGAGTGCGATCTCGGTTGTTTAAAATCGTGGCCATAGGTCTCCAATCCGACGGCTAAGTGCGCATACCGGTTTGGTGTGGCGCCAGATATGATCTGGGCCCTCGGTCTTGATCCAACGGCTGGGAATCACCGATACCCCTTCGCGAGCCATCTTTACATAAGAGACCCTATGGAATTTTGAAATCAACCCTCCATCCATCCTAAGCCAAAACAAATTGCAACTGAGCCCAGAAAATTATGCTTTTGCCCCTGCATTCCGAGAAAATTATGTGCCTAGTCCAGGATCTTTAGGAAATCAGAAATTAATAAAGAAAATGAATTTTTGGTATAAAAATAAATGCTAGAAACTTGTATAATCCGTATTTAATTCATTATAACTCCGAATTGACCCATTCCAGTTTCTATAATTTTGTTTTAATATTGTCTATCAACTAGTAACACTGTTTAGCCATGAGACTTGAATTAAAATTGTTCATTTGAATTAATCTGTTCTAGGTGCTAAATAACTTCATAAATACATAACTTAATAATCGTAGCTCTGAATTTGGTGGTTCTTGTTTCTACGATCACGTTACGCAACGTAGATTATTATTACGCAGTTTATTCTTATGTTTGGTGTAATGTTATTTTTTGCCTATACCATGTTTGTCTGTATTGAGACGTTTAGTAGTGAGGACGCATGTCACCTGAAGATCATCCTGGTACCTGGAATCTCAAGTCCCAGGCAAGTTGTGCCCTTGATCACTTCTTTTTACCCACTCATGTTCTAATTAATCATAATGATCTGCATAGG
Source organism: Zea luxurians (assembly GCA_029449295.1). Taxonomy (NCBI): domain Eukaryota; kingdom Viridiplantae; phylum Streptophyta; class Magnoliopsida; order Poales; family Poaceae; genus Zea; species Zea luxurians. The sequence goes on along the minus strand of JAOPSE010000010.1, from coordinate 9,416,775 downwards.
TTAATTTTGATGGGACCCAATAGGATACCCTAGTTTGTCTATCTTTATACCTTGTTTACCTCTGAACTTTCTGGGTAGTACTTGCTAGTGCTATATGTGGTTTTGGGTATGGAGATACATTATTCATGATTACACTTTTGTTATCAGTTGTTATTTACTGTTCATGATAAGATCATTATGTTAATTGGAACATGGAGAACCACCCGGAAAAACAGTGCTACCACAAGGGTTTAATGGGACGCCCTTGGCTGATTAATTAGGAAAGCTAGTGGATGACTACCTTACCCGAAAGGGGCAAGGGCAGTAGGGGAGTGGTCAGTGTAGGGAGGCCCTTGGGATGATTTTGCTGCAATGGTGGTCATGCGAGGGATTCCTGCATTGGAGCTTCCTATAAACTGTAGCGGGTTTTCTGAAGCTAGTGGAACTTTGTAAAGGCCTCGTAGTGTTACCCTGCCTCGCCTCCTTGGTAGAGGTGTATGGGATTGGCCGTCTCTTGGCAGATGGGTAACATGACTTGTGGGTAAAGATGTGCAACCTCTGCAGAGTGTAAAACTGGTATACTAGCCGTGCTCACGGTCATGAGCAGCTCGGACACTCACATAATTAATTTATGGAACTAAATTCAATTTATCATATGCATTGCATCGCATGTGTTGTTACTACTTTTGTTCTACTACTTAATTGGGTTGGTATTTACTTATACTTAGTAACTGATAATAAAATTTTGACCAACTTTAAAAGCAATGCTCAGCTCTAACCATTCTCTTTGGTAAGCCTTACACTTCACGTGAGCTCCCACCTTTGGCGAGTTCATGCACATTATTCCCCACAACTTGTTGAGCTATGAACGTATGTGAGCTCACTCTTGCTGTCTCACACCCCCCACAGGTCAAGAACAGGTACCACAGGATGAGGCGCATGGAGGATGCTGCGATGTTTTCGTGAGAGGTCTAGGCCGTCGTCTCGCAGTCAACTTTGGGTTGCTGGACCGTTGTCTCCTTATAATGTAATTATTTATTTATTTTGTATGGAACTCCTATTATATAGTAAAGATGTGACATTCGATCCTGTGCCATGATTCATCATATGTGTGAGACTTGGTCCCAGAACACCTGGTGATTATGTTCGCGCCCGGGTCTTGATGCCCCGAAATCCGGGTGTGACACATCGATCCAAGTTCTGCAAGCACAAAACAATTCAGAAATAAATCCATAACTTATGATAACAATGAAATAAAGACTATGTCACTCACTTTCCACTTAGCTTTATCAAAATCCGAGGCTCGGGTGGAAGCTCCAGAGGTGGGCCGACAAAATGCAATTTCCTCATTCTCCTTACTCAAGATGATCTAGGCCCACCTATGGAATCTCCACTAGCACCAGAATCCCCACCTGATCAATCTCCACCAGCACTAGAGTCCCCAGCCTCGTCTCCCCATAGTCTCCCATACCATCCCAACTGTCTCGTGGATCTTGTACCTCCACACCCACTATTGCCTCTCCTCTTGGTGGGTCTTGTATCGATAGTCGCTCAATTTCATCATTCTATTAAAAATAAGAATGTGATTAAACAATAGAGTAGTCCTCTATGAAAAGAATTAATTTAGCAAGTAACTTACATTGAACTGGAGGCAAATGTTGTGCCATCGCTCTATGTCTACTAATGGAAGAACTAGTGCCTTGAAACACTGAGTACTCACTCCTCGAGATACTCCTTGTTCCAAGCAAACTCTGACCGAAAGACTTCATTTTCTTTGACATCTTGTTTCAAACAAAAGAAGCTAGTACAAAAATTCAAATATGAATACGTAATGAAATGCAAATTAATGAAAGAAATAAAAATGATGTCAATAAAGTACAATTCCATACTCGTCCATCATAATCATAATCAAAATCAGGTGTATATTGTCACTCTTATCTACATAATCTTGAAACCAATATAGGAAATTAGGCCTTCCATCTTTTCCCCCTCGACGCATCTGATCACATTGATTCGATGTTGGTTCACGACCACTCATCCAATTTTGAGAATCAAATTCACTTCACATGGAAAGAAACCTATTAGGACAAGGAAAAGAGGCTAGAGTTAATAACTACAAATTTAGTTTACACTTATATGAGGAATTGATTCATCTCTTCCATGTAGTTATACATGTAGAGCAAGATTGTCTTCCATTCGTCATCGGTGAAATAGTATGATGTGCTGGGTCCTACAGTTTTGTCCCTCTATTGAAAAATTTCAAGATTGCTACAAGGGGGATATTCGTCGACATGGTACCACAATGTAGGTGCGTTGACTTTGTGTTCCTCTGCAAAGTACGGGCCCGTGAATGATGCTATCTCCTTGTATTTGCATTCCTCAGTGATGCACCCTTCAACTTGTCTCTTATTACCAACCATTGCATGGAGGTTCTTTAGTGTCCTTTTAATTTGATACATCCATCTATACTAGACATGACTACCTACCTTAACTTCGTATGGAAGATGAATAAATAGATGTTGCATTGGATTGAAGAAACTAGAAGGAAATATTTTTTCAAGGTTGTATACTAAAACCAATATTTGTTGCTCTATCATCTCCATCATCTCTGTCTTTATTTCTTTAGGACAAAGATGCCTATAAAAGTATCTTAGCTCTTCAATGCCTTCTACACATCATTTTTCACAAAACCATGAAACATGATAGGAAGAAGTTTTTCCATGATTATGTGGTAATCATGACTCTTCAACCTAGAAAACTTGTCGGTCTTCACATTAACAGATATTATAAAGCCCACTACGTAACCATCAGGGAAGTTTAAGTTTTTCAACCACCTCATCAATTTTTTCTTCCTTTGAGGTTTTAGACTATAAGGAGCATGGGCTTCTCTCGCTTTCTCCTATCTCCAGAGTTGGTCGACTACAAATTAAGGCTATGTCTATTCTAGCCTTAGGGTTGTTTTTTGTTTTGTCGGTGATATTCAAGCAAATTCTATTAACTTTCACCAATATTTTGTTCCTAGTGCATGACAACAATGTTATGCATCAGAATCAAGGCCTTCACATAATGGAGGTCCCACAATCCACATTTGCGAGTCAAATTATTCTCGGTTCTGACCTTCAAACCGGCTTCCATGTTCATTTCGTTTCAAATCGTTAAGCCTCGCGAGAATCTCTGAACCACTAAGATGCTTGAGTGGTCCCCTCGTCACAATCGTGCCCTTTCTAAAAGCATTTCTCTAGAACTTGAACGGGTGATCCTGAGGAAAAAAGCATCTATGGCAATCAAAACAAGAGATCTTTCCACCAAACTTAAGTTGGAAGCAACCAATGTCTTCAGGACATATTGGACATGTCAGAATTCCATGACAACGCCATCTAGAAAAGATACCATCAGGTGAAAATCGTCAATCGACCACAAATACGCAGATCTCAGGTTGAACTTTTATTTATTATAACAATCGTACGCCTCGACTCCTTCCCACAAAAATTTCAAGTCTTCAACCAGAGGTCTAATCATCATATTGATCTTTTTTCTAGGATGATCCGAACCCAGTATTACAAGACACAAGAAAATAAATTCATATTTCATGCAAAGAGCTAATAGAAGGTTGTATGAAATAGCAAACGTGGGTCAACATGAATACGACGACACACTTAGATTGAAAGCCGTGAAAGCATATGTTGCCAAACCGATACAGACATTTCTCCCTTCCCTATTAAAGCTAGAATCAAAGGCACCTAGAGCCTTAAATGCATCTGTATCAGCTAGGTGCGCCATGGCATCGTGATTGTCACGTACATATTATCTGTGCCATTTCATGTGTCTGACTGTATTCTTCAAGATTAACAAATGTTTCAGCCAAGGTACAAGAGGCATATAATGAAGCCACTTACGTGCTACCTTGGTCGTTATGGTAACACCATCATCGTTTACAACATCTACAAATCTTGTGTCACCATATATTGTACACTTCTTCTCATTCGCGGTCACTTTCCAAAAAAGCATATAGTTATTGTCACATACATCAATTTTTTCATAGTGCATACCGAGACCTGAGAGCAACTTCTTGGACTGGTACATGTCGTTAGTCATCTTGTGATTCTTCAGAAGTACATCACCGATCAAGTTCACAAGCTCCTTGTAGCAGGTATTTGAGAATGCAAACTTGGACTTAAGAGCCGTAGCCGAGTCACAAAAACAAGGACGGTCACTTTTATGTGCTCATGCAATAGCTCTTCGAAAGCCTTGAGGAGCTCGAAGAACTTCAGAACCTCAAGCATAGGAGGATCCTCAGAATCTAGGGGTTGAGGTGGATTCTCAGAATAGTGGGTAGAAGCTCATGTTGTACATCGTCAAACATCTCTTCCATTTTATCGTAGTCCCCCTCTTCATCTAACCGAACTTCTTATACAATACGAGAAAGTAGGTCCTCACTATGCTGCACCCACACCTCATAGCCAAGCATATAGCCATTCTTACAAAGATCTATCGATATAGTCCTTCTGTCAAGGAAATAATTGTCTGACACTTGCTACAAGGACATCTAATGCTAGTTGTGGCCTCCGACCTAGCAATAGCACAATCGAGAAAAGTGTCAATCTTAGCAACCCACTCACTTGATATAGCCCCTCTCTTCTTCCAACCTTCATACATCCATCAACGATCCTCCACCATACTAGATACGAAATGTTAACTTAGTTCCGTAATACACGTATCGCCGGTTATTATGAAGAAATCACGCCCATACATCTATAGGAAAGGATAGGTCTTAAAGCCACCCAGGAGTGACTGATAGAGCCCGTATTGATGATAAGGCATGAGCCTGAGTGAAATTTCGGCAGCATAACCTCGCTATTCTCTGTATGCACGCCTAAAAATGGTGCAACAGAGAACATAGGGGTTATGCTGCCGAAATTACGCACGAGCACATGCCTTGTTATAAATATGGGCTCCTTCAGTCACTCCGAGGTTGTCCAATAAAGGGACAATTTAGGCCTAACACACCTCACATGTGTCGCATGTGAGGTGTGTTGAGCCAAAATAGGTGACACATAGGTTCTGTTTTTTGACACTACAATACATATATTTGCACTAATCATCATACAATATTACATAATAAAATCTACTTTCTCATGTTAAATAATTCAACTAATAAACCATTAATACAATATTTTTTTACAAAATAACATTCTTTGGGTGAAAATAATATTGAATCAAATTATTTCCGAGGGTTTAATAATTACCCTCGAAAATTACATATTTAGGTTGTCTAGCACCCTCCAATATACTAAAACAGCCTAATTATAATTAATAATCGCATTTGGCCATCAAAAATAATAAATAGTAAATCATGCAACACATACAAATCAACCAATCTTATAAGTTGAAACATAATCAATCATGTAATGTATATGAAAATTTTAGGAAAAAGATTACTTGTCCTACGATGCTCGACGAATGGTGTAGATGTAGATGACACTTGGAGGGTACTAGTAGAAAATTGCTCAAAGCATGCGGTGGAGTTCAATATTTATAGACGGTTTTAGTTATTAAATGCTAGTGTTATTTCTAGTGGCAGTTTCTTAAAAACCCACCACTAGAAATCATATCTCTACAGGTGGTTTCTTAAGAAAACCGCCATTTGAAATTGCATTTCTTGTGACGGTTTTCTTAAGGAACCGCATGTAGAAATATGATTTCTAGCCTACATTTTTGAGTTTTTAAAAATGATCTCGTATAAAAAACCACTAACATAAAAGTTGTAGATCTCTAAAATAATGAAACTTCGTAGTTAACAACTTTTTATTTAAAATCATTTTGGCTCTCAAAAATTGCATCTAAATTTGTCAAATTTAAAATGCAAATTTTACAAACGAACTCAGATGAGAAAACTACCAAAATAGAAGTTGAGAAAACTACGAAAATAGAATTTGTAGAACTTCAAAAGTTATGAAACTTTGTAGTTGACAAAGTTTTCATTTGAATTTGTTTACAATCTCAAATAGTCAATGTATACTTTGATTGTTCTAATACGTGGGCAACAAAACTACAATAAGGATATGAAGTAATAAGTGATAGGCAGAATAGTGGGGGCTAAGCACGAGGGTGAGATTTGTGGGTTGGATTCCACCGCGCGTCCGCGTAGCCGCAAAATTTCTGTTGTTCGGAGACGGACGGGGGCAGGGTCTAGTTTAGGCTAGGCTCCTCTCCTAATCAAAATATTCTTTTTGTTATTTTTAAAACACATTTTATGTTTCTAGAAAAAGATTTTTACTGGTGGTTTTATTACCTCGACCGTTAGTGGAAATCAATTTTTATTAGCGGTTTTTAGCCCATGTGAAAATCAATATCCACTTATGGTTCTCAGTGACCCGCTTGTAGAAATAATATTTTCTACCGGTCTCTAGCACTGGCGGATTTAAAAAACGTCAGTACAAATATGCTTATAACTGTGCCTGTATAGAGCTACTTTGTACTAGTGAAAGTGTTGTAGACGCCGGCAGCACCATCATTAACACGGGAGTATGCGGTGGTGGCTCGCGACGGCGGACGCGGTGGGCGAATCCACGGCCAGCCTAGGCGGTGGAGGGCGCAGGCTGATGACAACTGCAAGGTATCATCGAACGAAAGAGATAAGAGAGAGAATACGGGGGCGACAGAGACGAAGAGAAGTGAAACGTCGACGGGCATTGTTTTCCCTAAAATGTATTATCTGTGACGGCTAGTCTAACAGTAGTTGGACGTAAAGCTTATGTGCAACAAGCAGTCTGATAGGCATCGGGCATAACGCTTCCGACTGACGGCTAGATAAACCTGTCAGACATTATATTAGCTTCCGGCGGCCCTCCAGATGAAAACGAGTAACCGAACTGTTAAGAAAAAATCTAATATTTTAAAATAGATATGTTGAAATCTTATACTAATCTTTATGTTATCAAACTTATTATTACCGATAAGAATAAAATTTTACATAAAATATTTTCTATATTGTTTGCTCTCTACAACAAAAAAGATAAAAAAATTATCTATACCTAAATTATATTCGAACTTTATATCTATCAATGCTAAAAAATAATATGAATTTACATAACAAATTTTATATTGTATTTATTCACAATCAAAATAAAAAAAAACTAATATCCAATAAGTATCCGTTTCATCCCTCCCTCGAAGCCGATGGAAATAAAATGGCCGTTGCATGTTTCTACCTCTACGTACGTTTTCTGTTGTGAGTATTTAATTTTTTATCGATGTATCGAATGAATAATGACCAATGCTTAGATTACGTAGATTTCTTCTGATAATACGTCTAATGCTTCGATTGACAAGGATACTTTGCACATGTATTACAGCACATTTCTTCTGAATGGACCAGACATATCCCGTCATCATCCTCTGTCAATTGCGTAGATGTAATATCTCCACATGTCAACATTATGGGAAATCCCGAAACCATGACGAATGAAAATTGACTTCTTACATGCATGCATCTGTTGTGCTGAAAAAACTTGGACTTCCATGAATGGTCTTGCCCGCTGGAGCACATGGAAGAAAAACCTAGTCATGCACTTTGACTGTTTGGGTTTAGTACTATCACTAGTAGACAAAGGCTCAAAGCCTGCGGGGACGATATATTTTTACAGGCGGATTCGGTTATCCACCGACTGTGTTATTTCTAGTGGCGGTTCCTTAAGAAAACCGCCACTAGAAATCGTATTTCTACTGGCGGTTCCTTAAGAAAACCGCCAGTAGAAATCCATGATTTGTAGTGGCGGTTTTCTTAAGGAACCGCCAGTAGAAATAAGATTTCTAGTGGCGGTTTTCTTAAGGAACCGCCACTAGAAATCATTTTTATCCTTAATTTTTCGAGTTTTTCAAACGGCCTCGTATGACAAAACCACCAAAATAAAAGTTGTAGATCTCTAAAAGTTATGAAACTTTGTAGTTGACAACTTTTTTATTTGAACTCATTTCGGTTCTCAAAAATTGAATCTAAGTATGTCAAATTTAAAATTCAAATTTTGCAAACTACCTCGGATGAAAAAAGTGTCAAAATAAAAGTTGTAGAACTTCAAAAGTTATTTATCTTTGTAGTTGACAACTTTTTTATTTGAATTCGTTTAGTGTCTCAAATAAGCAATTTACACTCAAATGGTTGTAATATGTGGAGAAAACAACTACAAACTAGACACAAGACATGTCATAGACGGAGTGGTAAGGGAGGGTACGCGCGAGGGTGAGGTCGACGGTTCGAATACTAACAACCGCGTAGCGCGCGAATTTTGCGCGAAAAAATGCCGCGACGTAGCGCGCGAAAAATGCCGCGACTTGCGACTTCGACGGAGACGGGTGGGGTGGGCTGAGGCCCCCCTAATAAAAATAAATTTTTTAACTATTTTTAAAATATGTTTTATATTTCCTGGAAACGATTTGCACTGGCGGTTTTATTACGTCGACCGCCAGTGAAAATCGATTTTCACTGGCGGTCCTCAGTTACCCGCCTGTAAAAATGATGATTTCTACTGGCCCCTAGCACTGGCGGTTACGAAAAACGCTACTATAAATAGGTTTACAACCGCCACTATAGAACTTCTCTGTACTAGTGTATTGTCTACATTACTCCAGCCATCTAAACTGACCAAGCCTAAAAGGATAGTTGCTTCGTAGCACCTACCTTGTGAAGAACAGACAAAAAAAAGAACACTTGAGTGAGCTAACTTCATTCTTTTTTTTCTGAGAACCTCGTCGATTGGTATGTGCGTTCACAATCCACATGGTTCCAAGTTCCATACAGTTCACACCGCATGTGAGAAAAAAAGTCTATAAACTTATAGAATGTTTGGTTTGAGGAATAAGCTAATATATTATCTTCTCACTTTTTTTATCTGATTTGTGGAATGGAACATTCACCTCATTCCTTATTGACTAATCTATTTTATGGCATGCGCGGCCTTTAATCACAACAACTTCATTTGTTGTCCGCTGTCGCCGTGGAAAAGACTCTCACTGCTGATCGGTGATTCCTAGTACGAAAACGATTCTCCCTCCTAGTGCCGATTTTCTTCACTGGGAGATCATAACAATATGAGGGGAAACTATATTTTCTTAAAAGATTTCTATTTTTACATGGAAAAAATGAACTAATTTCTCTTGAAAAAATAGAAATCACTTGGTAAAATGGGGTTTCCAAATTAGCCCTAATGGCGCAGAATAATTTACACCGGCAGTTTTTTTTTGACTAAGCTCACATAAACATCCTATTAAACTAAGGTTATTACTTAAATTATAGGAGATAAGATCATGAGAAATCATTAATATAATTTAGCATTTATGTTGTCCAACATTTTTTTTTCATTGCCATATATAACCTTTTGGTAATTGTTATAGGTTGTTTTCAATTGACAGAAAACAAGACCTTTAAGACAAATGTAATTATTACTACAACCAAAATCCTTGGTTGTTGGACCATTGCGATGGATAATTGCAATAAAAATTACCACCTTCGGTGTTTGGAACGATGATTCCATCATGAATTGGCCGGCGCCGCGTCCCGACCTGCTTTAGTGCCCCAACTCCTCCCTAGGCTTCGTTGTTGTCACTAAGTAGCATTTTTATAATTGGTTAAGTTCTGGCTAGATTAACTTCCGTCGGTCATGTTCCTTAATTTTAGTTTAATTAAGTTTCAATAGTTAATTAAGTTAGGTATTTAGTTGTATTTGATTAGCTTGATGAATTAGTTTAATTTAGTTTATAGTTTAGTTTAGTTAATTAGTTTATTTTAGTATACATACATGACTAGGTATAGACACACATATATGTTTTAAATGAGATTGAATTATCTTTTATTAGTTATTCATGATTGGTTTGTGTTTAAGTGTGATAACAGTTTTAAAAGTGCATTAGATGGTCTAGCTTGGAAAATCGCATTAACAAATAAATTAGTGTAATGAAACTTACGCATCACCCATTATGGTTATGCATGAAGTACATGTCTTACACTTGTACAAAGAGTTAGTTCAGAATTTTCAATTTTCAGATAGCATGAGAGTGGCGAAAGAGCGAGATACTTATAATGATAAATAAGTTCGATCAAGATTTCGGTAGTAAAATCATATTGTCCACTACTGCACCATTGATGGGCGTGCAACTAGAGAACAACAGGGTTATGCTGCTGGAATTTTGATCGAACTTATGACTAGTCATTAGTGTCACACTCTTTTGGCCACTCTGGGGAAGGGGGTTAGGTTCTATCTTTTCCGGTAGATGTAGGTGTTGGGGGCCTTCGTCTACCGAAGATCCTCAAAAACACGGCTAACTATTCATTTTCAGCATATTATTAAGTGTTATAGGACCTTCATCACCAGAAAAGCTTCGACATAGATCAAGAGAAGTACGACAAAGCAAGCTTCGTCGCGATGAAATAGGAAGGCAGCGTAGGGAGAAGGTATCATTCAAGTGTTGAGTACAAATGACAATATTGTCCCTATGATATTTGTAACCGTGTATGTAATTATTGAGGGTATGAATGTAATAACGTACGGAGCTGTACGATTGCCTATAAATAGATGAACAATACCCCCGTACTGTTCACGCTGGATTATAATCACACTCGTGCCATTACCTTCAAGCAAGTCGAAGCTATCGATGTAATACAAACTTTGATAATATCAATACATTCATTATGAAGTAAATATATGATATGATATTACACTTCTAATCATGTTTTTATATCTATGGATGATGAGGACTTATCTTTTATGATCTTCGTCTAAGATTCATTATACCCAAGAGGGAATAATGCTTCGAAGGACGAAAGTCTTTAACGTTTAACAAATGTGTTACCCTGCTCTTGATTCACAGCAATTAAGAACAAGTGACCAACATTGGCGCCCACCTCCGGTGAACTCAAACGACCACCTTCGACAAGAAGAACTCGAACAACTATCTTCGTCATGCCGCCAAAAAAAGGCAGCAGCGCTAGGGCTGTCCTTGTGCCGCTGGACACCAATCAAGAGGGGCTCCTTCTAAGGGAGTCCCGAAGCCAGAAAAGGAAATTCATTAGCCCAACACCACAGGAAGAAGAGTTGGACCAAGAAATCAGAGATCTAGAAGCTATCCACCAACAAGTGGAGAGAAGAAGGGAGAAGATGCTTCGGCTCGCTGAACTCTAGAAGAAGATTGATGAAGCCGCCGAAGAGATGTGTCACATCACACAAGACAACGAGCAAGGGCGTAAGCCACAACTGAGAGAGCTTCGTCAGGAAATCCCAAGCTATGATGACGTATGATATGACGATTTTCATAACAATAATATTGCTTTTGATGATGCTTCCCTCCTAGCTATAGAATTGGAGGCTACCCCATGGCCACCTTCAACAAAAAAACCACAGCTTCCCATTTATGACGGGCATTCGGACCCGATGCAGTTTCTCATGAGTTACGTAGCAACCATATCATCATATGGTGGCAACACCGTTGTCATGGAAAAATCCTTCATCAAGGCAGTCAAGAGTGTTGCTTAAACCTGGTATTCTTCTCTTAGGCCGGGAACAATCACATAGTGGCAGAAGTTGGGATATGCTAGTCACTAGCTTTCAGGGTTTTCAGACGAAGCCAATGACTGCTCATGCTCTATTTCAATGCACATAGGATCACGAGGAGTATTTGTAGGCATACGTTCGAAGGTTTCTATGTGTCAGAGCTCATCCGCCAACGGTGCCAAATGAGATTGTTATCGAAGCCATGATCAAGGGACTTCGTCCTGGACCAACAACGCAGTATTTTGCTAGGAAGCTCCCACAAACCCTGGAGAAGCTTCTACAGAAGATGGATGAGTACATCAGAGCCGACAATGATTTTCGGCAAAGAAGGGAAGAAGCTTATAGATATTTTGAGATGACTAGGGGCTTCGGAGGAAGACTCCACCCAAGGCATGTCATGATGATACACAATCCCAGCCAAAGTAAAGACAGAGGCAATAACAACCAAAGGCATCAACACAACTCATAGTCAACCGGGACGTAGCAAAGCTCCTTCAGACCACCAGCCCCAAGAGGCAGAGGGGGACGAAGCTTCGGATGAAGATTCAACTCACAACCAAGAAGGTTGTTCTGCCTGTTTTGTGGATAGGATAAGGGGCACGCAACTAGGACATGCCAAGTTACAATACAGAAGCAAAAGGAGATAGCTGAGGCTAAATTACGGCAGAATCAGCCGAAGCAAGTCCTACATACTGCTTCATGCTATTCCCCGTACATTCCTGAGTATGTGGGCAATCAACAGCCATTTTCACAACCCACAGTTTCAGTAGCTTCGGTGAGCCACTCTCCAGCTGCATGGGCCTTGCCACAACCACCAGTCATGGCTCCAACTTTGTCCCACAACCAACAGCTTGAAGGGCAGCGCCAAATTCAGCAACAATGCGATGCAAGGGAAGAGTCCGAAACTCGGACAGTTAATAGCATTGTTCCAGAATCAATGCATATTTACTGAAGCCATAGAGGGGCTAGGTTAAAAACTTTCATATACACCTATTGTAATTTTCATTTCTCTCGTTTTCGTGTCCTTGCCTCAAAGACAATTTGAAAAGGTACAACCTTCGATATGTTGTAATAAATATGTGGTTACACCATCGAGTGTAACAGTAAGGGTGAAAAAGCTCCAAAGTCGTTCCTACGTGATGCAGAGCTAAAATACAACCTAAGTAAAAGGTGAAGAAGCTCCAAAGTTGTTCCTAAGGGAATGCAGAGCTTAAATGCCACCTAAGTAAAAGGTGAAGAGACTCCAAAGTCATTCCTAAGGGGATGTAGAGTCTTACTATTATGAAGTGTTTTTTCATTAACAATTGTTGCATCAAATCATCGCATCATCCTGCATCATAACATCGCATCATTCATCATCTTGTGTCATTCAAAATAGTGGAAAAGAAGGGAAATTATCCTTCGTTCACAATGGTTAATGTTGGGGGTCTTCTTCTCCGTCGAAGGTCTTCAAGGAAAAAACACCTTCGGCAAAATGATATAAAGGATCGCCGAAGCCACCTTCAGCCTCAATTTAGCTCCTCAAGATGAAGACTCTGTATAGGGGGTGAAAGTCGCCTAGAGGGGGGTTGAATAGACGTAATCTGAAATTTACAACTTAAAACACAAACTACAAGCCAGGGTTAGCGTTAGAATTAAATCCGAGTCCGGGAGAGAGGGGAAAACAAATCAACCAAGAAATAAAGTGAGTGAACACGGTGATTTGTTTTATCGAGGTTCGGTTCTAAAGAACCTAGTCCCCGTTGAGGTGGTCACAAAGACCGGGTCTCTTTCAACCCTTTCCCTCTCTCAAACGGTCACTTAGACCGAGTGAGCCTTCTTCCTTAATCTCACGAGTCACTTAGACCCCACAAGGACCACCACACAATTGATGTCTCTTGCCTTGCTTACAAAGCTCTTGAGAGTAAGAAGTGAGAAAGAAAATAAAGCCAAGCCAAGCAACATAGAGCAACAATGGAACACAAATGATCCTCTCGCAAGTCCTAGTTCACTAGATTTGATTCGAGGACTTTGAGTGGATTGATCGCTTTGATTGTGTCTTGGAGTGGAGTCTATTGCTCTTGTATTGAATGCAAAGTTATGAATGCTTTGATGGTTGGAGTGGTGGTGGTTAGGGGGTATTTATAGCCCTCAATCACCAAACAACCGTTGGGGCAGGCTGCTGTCGATGGGCACACCGGACAGCCCGGTGCGCCACCGGACACTATCCGGTGCACTAGCCATGTCACCCAATCGTTAGGGTTCTGGAGCAGTTGACCGTTGGAGGTTTTGTCTTGTAGTGGCCCCAAACAGTCCGGTGCCGCACCGGACAGGCACTATTCAATGTCTGGTGCGCCTCTGACCTCTATTCTGACTTCTGTCACACACTATAGCGCTATCAGGGGCACTATTTGCAGTCGACTGTTGTGCTGATAGTCGTTACTCCGCTGGCACACCGGACAGTCCGGTGGCACACCGGACAGTCCGGTGATTTTTAGTGGAGAGCGCCTGAAGAAACCCGAGAGTGGCCAGTTCGTTTCTATATGGCCCTGGTGCACCGGACACTGTCCGGTGCACCAGACCAGGGCACACTCGGTTTCTTTGCACCTTTGTATTTGAACCCTATCTTGTATATTTATTGGTTTGTGTTGAACCCATATGCACCTATGGAACGTATATTCTAGAGCAAACTAGTTAGTCCATTATTTGTGTTGGGCATTCAACCACCGAAATTAATTGTGGGAATAGGTTAACCCTATTTCCCTTTCAGGGGGCAACAGTGCAAGATGCCGAAGCTCAATGGCCTCAGCCCAGACCAAGCAAGGAAGGAAAAAGGACTAGATAGGCGTTATTGGTTTTAGTTACTTGTAAACAAGAGTTCAAGGGCATGGATGTAATTTTACCCAGGCTGTGTCCCGTGACTATAAATAGGTGAACAGTACCCCTGTACTGTTCATGTTGGATTGTAATCACTCTCACACCATCCTCGTTCTCTCACCTTTTGGCAAGCCGAAGGTACCAATACAATATGAATATTGTTGATGTTTATTCATGTTTATGGAATATAAGAATAAATGAATCATTGATACATTACAAGTATTATTTTATTCTTTTGTATTCCTTCGCTCTCTTATTTACATTCACGTTTATATGTTGAAATGATGAAGGTGTGTCCTTCATGACCTTCGTCTGAAGATCATTATATCCGAGAGGAAATAATGCTTTGAAGGACGAATGTCTTTAACCATTAACAATCATGTTGCCTTGTTCTTGATTTATAGCATTTGAGAACAAGTGACCAACATTGGCACCCACCTCCAGTGAACTAACTTCCATAATTGCGACAATGGCTTCGCAAGGCAACCAAGCTTTGGCACCTTCGGCTATGAAGCTGGTGCTCCCAATCACAGGTGGCTCAAGTTCTGAACCAGCCAACAAAAAGCAGAAGAAGGAAGCACAGAGAAGGGTACAACATGTTGGTGTGCAAGGACCCTTCATCAGGTCCAAATGGTCTCACATACCAATTACCTTCTCTCAGGAAGACCTTCAGCTTAAAGATTATCCCCACAACGATGCAATGGTCATATCTTGCGTCATCAAGGGATTTTTGGTCCACAATGTCCTGGTGGACACAAACAGTGCAGCGGATATAATTTTCGCGAAGGCTTTCAGGCAAATGCAAGAGCCAAATGACAAGATACATGATGTAACACATCCTCTTTGTGGTTTCGAAGGAAGAAAGATTGTAGCACTCGGCAAGATAACCATGCCAGTCACCTTCCGCTATGTTCACCACACAAGGACAGAACAGGTTGTCTTCGATATTGTTGATATGGAGTATCCATACAATGCATCATTGGTCGAGGGACACTCAATGCCTTCGAAGCAATACTCCATCCAGCATATCTTTGCATGAAGATACCTTCGGAACAAGGACCCATTGCTGTACATGGGAGCCAAGAAGCTGCTAGGAGAGCCGAAGGAAGTTGGACAGATTCGAAGGCCATCCATAATATAGATAAAGGTCGAAGATCATCAGCAATATAAGCATAAAAGACAAAAGGCTGCTTCGGCAGATCAATCAAAGCCCATGCTTTTGTGTGAGGACATAGCTTAGCAAAAGGTGCTATTGGGATCTCAATTATCTGATGAACAAGAGAAGACCTTGCTGAGATTTTTGTTTAACAATAAAGATGTTTTTGCTTGGTTAGCTAATGATCTCTGTGGTGTCAATAGAGATATTATTGAGCACTCACTCAATGTAGACCCGTCCTTCAGACCAAGAAAGTAGAGGCTTCAGAAAATGTCCGATGATAAAGCCGAAGGTGCACGAAACAAAGTGAAAAGACTTCTAAGTGCCAGCTTTATCAGAGAAGTGACATACCCAGAGTGGCTAGCCAATACCGTCGTGGTAAAGAAAGCTAACAGAAAATGGAGAATGTGTATTGACTTTACAAGTGTTTTTGTAAATTCTAGGGATTTGAGTGTAAAGGTTTCCCCCACAGCTAAGGACGGCGGGTTGATAATAAAGGATCTTGAGGGCTCTTTAGAAAGTTTGTCTCAGCTGATTTGGTGGAATGAATCGAAGCTGTCCGATTCAAAATGTAGGGCCCAGATTAGAAGCAGCCCCAAACGAACCGGTACGTGTTTGAGGCCGCAAGATCCCCATCCTACGGTCACGAGCTTATGAAATGAGATCTAACTGGATCCCTTTGATAACAGATCAGTGGCCCAGATCCAATTCACCCAATCGATAAGCATGTTTTAATCGCAATCGTTGGCTTGGATCGAACGGTGTGTACCCTTCTCCCCTGCGCCAGACTAACGTGACGGTGCCCCAGCCCCCGTGGCGGCGCCATGGCCGCGGTCCATGATCCGGCACCTAGTGCTCCAAACCTTGCCCCTTCCCTACTCTACACGCAAAGGAGGTGAGGTAGAACTTATTGGATGACTTCTTACCGGCCTACGATAGTTGATACGCTATGCCCACGATGCAACAAGGTTTCGCGGTGGCGGATGGCCCGACGAGAAATTACTCAGAGCCACGACCATGAGCCCGCATGATGAGGGCGCAGTCATCATCCATACGTACCAGCGGATGCCCCAGAAGGTTTCACACCCGCTGTAGCCTAACGCAGCGCCCAGTCCACGATGCTTCGTGGATCTGCGGGCGGAAGGGAACACCTGTGAGCGCTTCGCCCACCCCCAGGCACCCTTCACACCCAACGACCGCCAAGCATCATCCACGTGCTCCAGCGAAGGTCCTGGGCACACGCTCAACCCCGAGCAACGGAGGGCCGAAGTTTCCCCATGCGGTGACCTTTTCTCATTTCTCTCTATGTTCTGGCTACAAGGGTAGCGATCCCGCGAGGCAAACAAGTTGGATGAGACGGTCGCGAGGGTTTACATATGGAGCCTGATGCTAGTCCCCAACAATCCGCCGCAAACTCCGCGGCATGCGCGCGATTCTATTGAGATCTCCGCGGCGATAGCCTTGAGAAGGAAATCTTGAGCGCTGGGAAAGGGGATGAGTCCGACAGGCATGACCCACCAGTCAGTGAGGAGATTCAAGCGCTGGCGTGGCATTCGGCTAATGCGTGGGGTCCACTTGGCGGTGGCACATGCGAGTGAGTGTGAGAGACTGGGCCGCGCGTAGGAGATCAGGTGTGCCGAAAACAAAGCCAAAGGCTCAGCCGGCACACTTCTTTATTCTTTTCTCTTTTTTCCTCTTTTCATTCTCTCTTCACTATTTAAATTCAAATTTAGGTTCCATTTAGATTCAAATTCTCATCAAAGTTCGAGTTTAACTTTAAATGCACAGACAAAACTCCAAGCATAAATGCAAAGTTTATTTTTTTCATATTCATTGCATTATTCATTTAAGCAAATACTTCTAAGTGTATATTTTATACACACCAAATATATGTTTTAATGAAATAATTTCTCTTGCATAAATTTAATAAGAGTTAGTTTAACCTAACCATTTCAGATAATATCTCTAAACATTTTATCCAAAAAGAATATCTTAATTTATATAAGATCATTAAATCTTTTATTATTGGCTATATTTATTTTAGGAGACGTCAGTTAAAAGGTGAGATAATTTGTATTAAAATACTATCATGGTTCAAATCTTCGTATTATTTTATTAGAACTCCAAAACAATATTTTTGGAGTGTTACACTATTAAACAGTAAAGAATTCCTTATACAAGACCTAAAGCAAGACCTTCAGGACTAATATTGTCACTTCGGCAACGGTATTCCTTATGCATGACCTACGACAAGACCTTCGAGCTTTATAATGCCAATTCGATGAAAAAGGTTTTTTCTTTATGAAACATGAAAAGAAGGGAATGTGTTTTTTCGCTTTCGACTCAAAAACGGTACGTATGACAATTTCACGCTACACAAAGAAATATATTAGATCATGAGACACATAGTTTGCAATTGTTTTTTACATAATAAAACAGCATACAAAATTCTTCATGTGTTTTTATACATAGTTTAATCATCTTCCTTCAGGACTCTCTCAGCAGCTTCATTTAGAAGTCTATTCAAAACTTCATCAATTGCTGCATTCGCTATTCTGATTTCATCGAGAGTACCCTTCAGGGCTGGATCGACGTCAGGGCTATATGGCTCTGGAGGAGGAGACAGTTCAGCTACACCAAATTATAAGCTTTTGTCAGATACGAAGCTAATATACTTACGAAGCTAAAATATGACAAGCATACTGTTGGTCACTTGTTCTCAATTGATGTGAATCAAGAGCAAGGCAACACATTTGTTATATATTAAAGCCTTCGTCCTTCGAAGCATTATTCCCTCTTTAGGTATAATGAATCTTAGACGAAGGTCATAAATAACAAATCTAGAGTATTCGCAAATATAAAAATGTACTCGCAAGATGTAGTATCATGTCACATATTCATTTCATAATGAATATGAAAGTACTTTCAGAGATTATATTACAATGATACCTTCGGCTTGTTTGAAGGTAAGGACGCGAGGGCAATTACAATTCAACATGAACAGTACGGGGGTATTGTTCATCTATTTATAGGCAATCGTACAGCTTCGTATGTTATTACATTCATGCCCTCAAAAATTACATACAGGGTTTACAAATGTCACAGGGACAACATTGTCATTTACAAATCATGACGAAGCTTGCTTCGTCATACTTCCCTTGATTTATATCAAAGCTTTTCTGGTAATGAAGCTCCTGTAGTACTTAACAAAATACTAAGAACAAATGGTTAGCCGTATTTTTGAGGAGCTTCGGAAGAGGAAGGCCCCCAACAGTAGCCCCACGTAGTATTAGTTTGTTCCTCTGTCACAAATTCAAACTGCGAAATAAACGAAGGCCTTTGGCCGAAGGTCCGAAAAAACACCTTTCCTTCGCTATAATAGCGAGACATGATGTATTGTGGGACCCATCGCTCAGTAGTGTTTTGTGTATATATACAAGGGTTCACGTTGAAAATATTCTTCGTGTTGTCAAGATTTGTGTTGGGTTTGTCGTTTTAGCTTTCTGACTCTGCGACCGCAATTGCTTCTGAGCTTCGGCTTTTTGTTGCAATCATCGCTGAAATGGCCGAAGAGAAGAAAAGCGTCGATCCCGCACTCGTTGGTTTCTACAAAGCCATGGAGAGGACCAATGTTGAGAAAATTACTGATGAGATGTTAGCTGGGCTGTCTAAGGACTCAAGTGACAGCAAGAGTTTTGATATAGAGAGTGACAACGATGATGACGAAGATCGACCATGTAGGCCAAGTCATGTTGTGTTTGGAAAATCCATTGTTAAGAAGGGACAAATTGAAGCAATGAAGGGCAAATATTTTCATGATATATCTATTGTGAGGGCTGGAGGAGAGAACATTGTTCCTCTTCCTAAAACTATTCAACTGGTTGTTTACAAGGGTTTTATGAAGGCTGGCCTTCGGTTTCCTCTGCATAAAATGCTGGTTGAAGTGTAAAATTGATTTAATATATACCTTCATCAACTTACTCTCGAAGCTTTAATTAAAGTCTGAATTTTTATTTGGGCGATAAGAAGCTAGGGGTTGGAACTGGACGCTCATTGTTTCTGCAACATTCACGAGTTGTCTTATCAAACGAAGACGACTGGGAAGGAGCAGTACCATAACAACTTCGGATGTTATAACTTCGTGTACCGGTCTGACGTGAGGTGTCCTGTGTCAACCTTTCGGAAAAAGTGGCCGGGCTCATGGATGAAACAATGGTTTTATATTAAAAATGATTTGAGTGAGAGGGAGGATGTGAAGGACATAATCCAGCGCCCCATACAATTGCGCTTCGGCATTAGGAGACCTGCGATCGCGGGTGGTAACAAAGCTCAAGCATGTCTAATGGCCTTCAACACCATGTCCAGCTACATTGGTACCAGAGATTTGGTCTAGGAGCACATTGCTTTCAAGGTATGGCCCTTTGTTAACGATTGGGAGATGCCGAAGGAAACCACTGCTGGTTCCAGTGAAGGCGGTCTGGTTTATCTGAAATACACCTATTGTTATAGAAGTCAGTTTGGTTTGCCAGATGATGAATGGCTTGAAGTCGTTGAGGCAACTAGTGATGAATTGTTGGGGGCTTATACGAAGGCAGAGGACGAAGCCATCAATACTGCCTTCGGTGCTCGTGGAAAGAGAAGGTTGAACAGAGTTTTTGATATGATTGGATTTGTTTATCCTGACTATTGCTTTCCCACACGGAAACAAGGAATGAAGAGGAAAATCACAACTACGACCTCGTTCGCCGCGCCAAAGATGAAGACAACTAAAGTTATAACTCAACGGACGAAGTCGTATTCCTTAGGGAGGGCTGCTACACTACCTGCTATAGAAATGGAAGTTGTTGAATCTGTCGAAGCTACCCTCTCAGCTTTGGAGGTAATGCCTGCTACGGCAGTCAAAGCTGCCACCGCTTAGCTAAAGAAATCAGAACCAGAGAGTTCTAGGACCAAGCAGCAACCAAAGATGCAGAGTCCTCCAGCAATGGCGAGGTTGTCAAAGACAGCAACCATTCCATCGGCGACTCCTAGGAAAGGGAGCAGGATAGCCAGCATTCTAGAAGCTATTCTGAAACCTTCGAAGGTGTCTACTCCTGCTTCTACTAAGGTTTCTGAGGACAAAATTGAAGAATTGGGAGAAGCTGTTGCTGCAAGTGCTCCTCCTGCCTGCACTGAGGCTGGACCTTCGAAAACTAGGCTAATGGAGAAAGTAAAGGAAAGTCTGCCAGAGAAGTTGACATTGCCGATACCCGAAGCGATGTCGATCGAAGATCTTGATTTTATTATCCATCACGCTTCGGGAAAGTAGCTAACACAGAGGCAAATTGCCGAGGCCCAACACTACGCCGAGGAACAGAAATATCCTCAAGGATCCTGGTGTACGAAGGAGATGACAAAATTGACTTTCTATACTGTCTTCCTAACAGCAAGGAGATTGATGTCTGCCGAGAGATGATGGACAAAATGGGTTATCCGAAGCTTGAGCTTAGGCTATCCTTAATGTCGAAGGATTATCTCGCAGACATCTTAGCATACAATAGTCTGAAGGTTTGTGTTTACTGTTCCTCTCAATGTATCATTTCAAGTATATTTTTTGCTCGTTTTAATAGACATTTCTCTTATTATTAGGGTCTAATTTTGAGCAAAGCTTTAAAAGCCCAAAATGATTGTGAAGATGAGAGCACAAAGATAGCCTTCGAGAATTTACGCTCGAAAATTATAACTCTTCGGAATGAGGCGCTTGAAAAAGATAAGATCCTGCTTTCATTAGTCGAGAGGCTAAAGACGAGCGAAGCTAAAATGGCTAGATTCTCTGAAGTGGATCAGAAGATTCTAAAATTTGAGAAAGAAAAGAAGCAGATGCAAAGTGCATAGCTGATCTAGAATATGCTTTATCTGTCCAGGTAGAATTGCACAAATCTAAAGTGTTAGGACTAGAGAAGAAGCTTGACGAAGTCACTGAAAGCTTTAAGGTTGAGCAAGCGAAGCGTGAAATATTTGATAATGAATGATCCAGAATTCAAAAGATTGTCAAAGAGCTTCGTCATTCAAAAGAAGAATGCTTCTCTGTTGCTATGCAATGTTGTAACAAGCTGAAGAGTAGTTTTGCTAAGGTTGGCGAGTTCTTAACTGAACAAGACTTTATTTGCTGTGATCTTGAAGGAGTTATCAAATGGATTGAAGGCGAAGCCAAAGCCTTTAATGATATCCTTAGCGATAGGGGAGATTTTTGTGCCTGTATCGGCGCTCGAGGAGCTGTCTCTCTGCATGAAAAAGCTAGCTATGAGCATGCGAAGGTTGTAATTCAGCCAGAATTCTCAGTTTCAGCGAGTAATGTTAAGGATCCTTCAGCCGAAGCTATTGCCCTTAGTGGAAAAGATTATTCTGAAGTGTGGATGAATGGTGGCCAAGAAATAGCCGACGAAGATATTAGGCAAAATGAAAAAGAATCTCATATTGCTTCAGAAGAAGCGAGAAGAGTTGAAGAAGTCGCAGAGCACGAAAGGAGTATAGGTATGTTTGTCATATCTTAACTTCGTAATTGACAAATACTTATACTTCGGTGTAGCTGAACTTTCTCCTCCTCCAGAGCCATACAACCCTGAGGCCGATCCAGCCCTAAAGGGTGCTCTCGATGTAATCAGAATAGCAAATGCAGCAATTGACGAAGCTGTGGATAGACTTCTAAATGAAGCTGTTGAGAGAGTCCTGAAGGAGGATGATTAGGCTACGTATAAAAACACTTGTAGAATTTTTGTATGGTGTTTTCTATGTAACAAACAATTGCAAGCTTTGTATTTCATGATGTAATATATTTCTTTGTGTAGCGTGAAATTGTCGTACGTACTGTTTTTAAGCCAAAGGCAAAAAACACCTTCCCTTCTTTTCATGCTTCATAAAAAAGATCTCGTTCTCGCCGAGGCAGCATTAACAAACTCGAAGGTCTTGCCATGAATCTTTCATAAGGAATTCCATTGCCGAAGTAACAGTATTAGTCCTGAAGCTCTTGCTGTAGGTCTTATATGAATAGCAATGGGTAAAGTTGCAGTATCCTTTTCATAATTCTTTGTCAAAGTAACACTTAGCTTTGTAGGTTAACCATTGTTGACGAAGGAGCAATTTCCTTTCTTTTCAATTGTTTTGGATGATGCGAGATGATGAATGATGCGACACTATGCAGCATGATGTGATGAGTATGCAAGTGGATGTTGAAAATAATAAAACCCACGCAAACACGCACACAGACTCTGCATCCCTTAGGAATGACTTTGGAGTATCTTCACCTTTTACTTAGGTGGCATTTTATCTCTGCATCCCCGTAGGAACAACTTTGGAGCTAAGCTCTACATCCCCTTAGGAATGACTTTGAAGCTTCTTCACCTTTTACTTAGGTGGCATTTAAGCTCTGCATCCCCGTAGGAATGACTTTGGAGCTTCTTCACCTTTTACTTAGGTGGTATTCTAGCTCTGCATCCCCGTAGGAACGACTTTAGAGTTTCTTCACCTTTTACTTAGGTGGTATTCTAGCTCTACATCCCCGTAGGAACGACTTTAGAGTTTCTTCACCTTTTACTTAGGTGGTATTCTAGCTCTGCATCCCCGTAGGAACGACTTTGGAGCTTCTTCACCTTTTCTATTACACTCGATGGTGTAACTCCAGATTTATTACAGCATGTCTAAGGTTGTACCTTCTCAAAATTGTCTTTGAGGCAAAAACATGAAATCAAGAGAAATGAAAATTACATTAGATGTGTATGGAAGTTTTTTGATCCAGTCCCTATGTTGCTTTAGTAATTGTTTCTTGATTCTGGTACAGTGTTGTTGACTGCCCAGGCTTCGGACACTTCCCGTGCGTCACATTGTTGCTGAATTTGGCGATGCCCTTCAGGCTGTTGATTATGGGACAAAGTTGGACCATGACCGGTGGTGGTGGTGGCAAAGCCCATGTAGCTGGGGAGTGGCTCACCGAAGCTACTAACACTGTGGGTTGTGAAAATGGCTTATGATTGTCCACATACACAGGAATGTACGGGGAGTAGCACGAAGCAGTATGTAGGACTTGCTTCGGCTAATTCTGCCGTGCGTCGGCCTCACATATGTCCTTTCGCTTCTGTATTGTAACTTGGCATGTCCCACTTGTGTGCCCCTTATCTTCTCCATAAAACAGGGAGAACAACCTTCTTGGTTGTGAGCTGAATCTTCCTCCAAAGCTTCGTCCCCCTCTGCCTCTTAAGGCTGGTGGTCTGAAGGAGCTTTGCTGCGTCCCGGTTGACTAGGAGCTGTATTGATGCCCTTGGGTGTGATTGCCTCTGTCTTCGCTTGAGCTGGGATTGTGTATCGTCCTGACATGCCTTGGGTGGAGCCTTCCTCCGAAGCCCTAGTCATCTCAGAATATATGTAGGCTTCTCCCCTTCTATGCTTGAAATCATTGTCATCCCTGATGTACTCGTCCATCTTCTATAGAAGCTTCTCTAGGGTTTGCGGGGGCTTCCTGGCAAAATAATGTGTTGTTAGTATTGGACGAAGTCCCTTGATCATGGCTTCAATAACAATCTCATTTGGCACCATTGGCGCCTGAGCTCTAAGACGTAGAAACCTTCAGACATACACCTGCAAGTACTCCTCGTGATCCTGCGTGCACTAGAATAGGGCTCGAGCAGTCTGTGGCTTCATCTGAAAGCCCTGAAAGCTAGTGACTAGCATACCCTTCAGCTTCTGCCATGATGTGATTGCTCCCAGGCAAAGTTTGATGAAGCTTGCTTCATCATACTTCCCTTGATTTATGTCGAAGCTTTTCTAGTAATGAAGGTCCTGTAGTACTTAACAAATTACTAAGAACAAATGGTTAGCTGTGTTCTTGAGGACCTTAGGAAGAGGAAGGCCCCCAACACGTACTTATACGTCTTTCACGCTCAGTGGCCTCTTCAACTTTTCTTGCTTCTTCTGAGATAAGATGAGACTCTTCTTCATTTCGCCTGATGGCTTCATCTACTATTTCTCGACCGTCGTTCATCCACACTTCAGAATAGAATTTCCCACTAAGGGCAGTAGCTTCGGCTGAAGGCTCTTTGATGTCAGTCACTGAAACTGAGACGTCTGGCTGAATTACAGCCTTAGCATGTTCACAACCAACTTTTCTAGCAGTGATATAGCCCCTCGAGCCCCTATGCATGCACATAAATCTCCCTTGCTTGTTAGAACTTCATAAAATGCTTCGACTTCGCTCCCAATCCATTTGATCACACCCTCAGGATCTCCACGAATGAAATTTTCCTCATCTGAGAACGTAAAAACACTAATAAAAGCATTTTTCATCCTGTTTGAGCATTGCATAGCAACGTTATAGCACTCCTCGTTTGCTTGACGATGCTCTTCAACATTCTTTTGAACACTCAACTGTTCGGTGTCGGATATCTGACATTTTGATTGCTCAACGTTGAAGTTTCCAGTAACTTCATCAAGCTTCTTTTCCAATCCTGCTACTTCAGATCTATGCAAACCCACTTGAATAGATAAAGCATATTCCAGATCAGCTACATGTTTTGCATATGCTTCTTTTTCTTTCTCAAATTTTAGAATCTTTTTGTCCACTTCAGAGAGTTTGGCCAAATTAGCTTCGCTTGTCTTTAACCTTTCGACCAAGGAAAGTAGGATCTTATCTTTCTCAAGTGCCTCATTCTGAAGAGTTACAACCTCCGATCGTAAATTCCCGAAGGCTATTTTTGTACTCTCATCCTCACATTCTTTTTGAGCCTTCAGAGCTTTGCTTAAAATAAGTCCCTAATAACGAAATAAGTGTTTATTAAAACAAGCAAATAATATACTTAAAATGATTACCAAAAGATCGAGAGGAATAGTAAGCACAAACCTTTAGACTATTGTATGCTAAGCTGCCTGTCAGATGGTCCTTCAGCATTAAGGATAGCCCAAGCTCAAGCTTCGAATAACCCATGTTGTCCAACATTTCTTGGCAGACATCATTTTTTTGCTGTCAAGGAGGCAGTATAGGAAGTCATTCTCTTCATCACCTTCTTACACTAGGGACCCTCAAGGATACTTCAGTTCCCTAACGTAATGTTGGGCCTCGATAATTTGCCTCTGTGTCAGTTGCTTTCCTGAAACGTGGCTGATAATAAAATCAAGATCTTTGGTCGAAGCCGCTTCGGGTAACGGCAGTGATAACTTCTCTAGCAGGCTCTCCTTTACTTGCTCTATTGACCTAATTTCTGAAGGTCCAGGAGCAGCGCCTACGTCGATAACTTTTCCAACTCTCTAGTTTCATCTATGGTTATCTTAGCATGAGCAGGAGTAGCCATCTTTGAAGGCCTCAGCACAACATCTAGGATGCTAGCCATCCTTCTCCCCTTCCTAGGAGTCGTCATTGAAGCGGTTGCTGTATTTGGCAACCCTAGCATTACTGGAGGACTCTGCAACTTCGGCTACTGTTCAGTCTTAGAACTCTCTATTGCTGTCTTCTCCAGGCGAACGGTGGGAACTTCAGCAGTTGCAGTGGGTATTTTCATCGACTGTTCCAAAGATTCCAAAAACAACATTAGATTAAATTATCCTCAATTAAAGCAAGGAAAAGAAAAAAAGTATTACCTCCGAAGCTGAGAAGGCATCTAAGACAGACTCTACAATCTCTGTCTTCGAACTCCCTGCAGCAGGCGGCAAAGCAGCCCTCTCCAAAAAGTACGACTTTGGTCGGTGGGTTACAACTTTCACTTTCTTTGGTTTTGGCACGGTGGAGGGGGTTGTTGATGGAATTTTCCTTTTCGCCCCTTGCTTCCGAGCTGGAAAGCAGTAATCAGGATAAACAAAATCGATGGCATCAAATACTCAGCCTTTTCTTTCCACGGGCACCGAAGGCGACATTCATAGCTTCATCTTCAGCTTTCGTATAGGCTCCCAACAAATCATCACTAGTCATCTCAATTGCCTCAAGCCATTCATCATCTGGCTCCCCGAACTGACTTCTATAGCGATAGGAATATTTCCAGTAAACCAGGCCACCTTCACTTGAACTGTTTGTGGTCTCCTTTGGCATTTTCCATTCATTAACAAGGGGCCATACCTTGAAAGCTATTTGCTCTTGTACCAAGTCTCTGGTGCCAATGTAGCTGCACACATTGTTGAAGGCCACCAGGCAGGCTTGAGCTTTATCACTATTCACGATCGAGGGCCTTTGGATGCCTAAGCGTGATTGTATCAGATGCTGAAATATACCTTTCACATCCTCCCTCTCAACCAAATCATTCTTAACATAAAACCACTGCCTCATCCAAGATCCTGGCCATTTCTTTTGAAACGTGGAGACAGGGCGTCTCGCATCATAGCGGTATATGAAGGAGTAGCAACCAAAAAAATTGTTATCATATTGTTCCTTCCCCATCGCCTTTGTCTGGTAAGATAATTCATGTATATTATAGAAGCAGTCAATGTCTGGTTCCAACCCTTGGCTTTTCATTGCCCAGATGAAAACCCCGATTTTAATCAAAGCTTCGGGGGTGAGCTGATGAAGATATATCACGAATCTTTTAAGTATTTTGACTGGCATCCTATGCAAAGGGAACCGAAGCCCAGCCTTCATAAAGCCCTTGAAAACTACCACTTTGTCAGGTTCAGGAAGTGGAATAGTGTTCTCTCCTCCGGTCCTCACTATAGTTGTATCGTGGAAATATTTGCCTTTCATTGCCTCAATCTGTCCTCTCTTAACAGTGGATTTTCCAAATACAATATGACTTGGCCTCCATGGTCGATCTTCAACATCATTGTTGTCACTCTCAACATCAAAATTATCACTTTCACTAGAATTTCCAAACAACCCAGCCAAAATATCATTAGTAATCTTTTCAACATTGGTTCTTTCTATAGCTTCGTAAAAACTAGCTAGTGCAAAGTCTTCACTCATCTTGTCTTCGGTCATCTCAGCGTTGATTGAAGCAAAAAGCCAAAGCTCCAAAGCAATCACGGGTTGCAAAATCAGAAATCTAAAACAAACCCAACACAAGCTTGATAGCACAAAAAATATTTTCATCGTAACTCTCATATATATATATATGCAAAGCACCACTGCACAATGGGCCCCACAGTACAGAAGGTTTCGCTATTCTAGCCAAGGGAAGGTGTTTTCTTGGACCTTCGGCTAAAGGCATTCGTTCATTTCGTAGTTCGAATTTGTTACAAAGGAACAAACTAATACTGTGAGGGGCTACTATTGGGGGCCTTTGTCTACCGAAGTTCCTCAAAAATACGGCTAACTATTCATTTTCAGCATATTACTAAGTGTTACAGGAGCTTCGTCACTAGAAAAGCTTTGACATAGATCAAGGAAAGTACGACAAAGCAAGCTTCGTCTCGATGAAGCTGGAAGGCGACGTAGGGAGAAGGTATCATTCAAGTTGTTGAGTACAAATGACAACGTTGTCCCTATGACATTTGTAAACCTTGTATGCAATTGTTGAGGGTATGAATGTCATAATGTACGGAGCTGTACGATTGCCTATAAATAGATGAATAGTACCCTCGTACTGTTCACGCTGGATTGTAATCACACTCGCTCCATTACCTTCAAACAAGCCGAAGGTATCGATGTAATACAAACTTTGATAATATCAATACATTCATTATGAAGTAAATATGTGATATGATATTATACTTGTAATCATGTTTTTTATATCTGTGGAAGATGAGGACTTGTCTTTTATGGTCTTCGTCTAAGATTCATTATATCTGAGAGGGAATAATGCTTCAAAGGACAAAAGTCTTTAACGTTTAACAAATGTGTTGCCTTGCTCTTTGTCGGGTACCATAATTAGGGGTACCTCCAACGCTCCTAATCATGGCTGGTTAACACCCTCAGACCAAATGACGGGTGCGGTTCAAGCCAAGATTTCGTCTGCCCAAGGAACGCGATCTCACTCGAGCCCAGCCTCGGGTTGGAACAGTAGTCCCAGACAAGTTCACGCCTTGCCCGAGGGCCTCCTCAGACAGCGGGCGCCCCCTCGGCTCTCCCGAGGCCCGGCTCGGGCAGGCTTCGTTGTGAAGCAACCTTGGTCATACCGCCTCACCAACCGACTGCTTCGCAGGCGCATTAAATGCAGGGGATGCCTGACGCCGTATCCTGACACACGCGCCTCAGTCAGCCAGGCTCAAGTGACCGCAGTCACTTCGCCCCTCTTCTTTACTGTCCGATATGACAGGAAAACAGCGCCGCTCGCTCCGCTCCGACTGCCGTGTCAGCCACCTCGGCAACAACTGACAACAAGTCACGATCAACCATCGAGTACAAGCCTCGGGCGCAACAGGAAGCTCAGCCTCGCCCGACCTCACGCTCCAGCCTCAGGAGGTCTCCGCCTCGCCCGACCTCAGGCTCCAACCTCGGGAGGAGGTCTCCGCCTCGCCTGACCCTCGGACTCGGCCTCGGCCCCGGTCTCGTGAGGAATCACGTCCTCGCCCGACCCCGGCCTCGGCCTCAAGAGAAGTCTCCGCCTCGACCGACCCTGGGCTCGGACTGACCGCGCTAATAGGGGATGCATCATTTTCCTATTCCTAGCCTGCTCAGGCTACAAGGAACAAGATCGGCGTCCCATCTAGCTTACCCCGGCGATGGGTAATGATGGTGCCCCGCGTGCTCCATGACGCTGGTGGCTCTCAGCCCCTTATGACAGCAAGGAGACTCAGCAGGGTCCTCGCCGCGCTGCCAGCTGTGCTCCTATAGGACTCAGGTGCTCCTCTGGTGGCCACGCCATCACATGTACAGCGCCTAAGCTCTCCCCCAATGGCCACGTTGGCATGTACACAGGGCTTAGGCACTCCACTGCCGGACACGTTAGCACATAGCTACGCCCCCTGTTGTAGCCTGGACTCTCTCCTTGCCTCTATAAAAGGGAGGTCCAGGGCCACCCTAAGAGAGGTTCGCGCGAGGGAAGCGGCGGACGAGGTCTATGTCCCCCTCTCTCTCTCCCTCATGCGACGCGCTTGTAACCCCTACTGCGAGTGGCACCCCTGGTGCAGGATAATACAAGGCTTGTCCCACATCTTGTGTTCCATCCCGTGCCAACACATCTGGGCAGGGACACGCAGCGACAATTCACTCACCGGTCCAGAGACCCCCCCCCCCCCGGGGTCGAAACGCCGACAGTTGGCGTGCCAGGTAGGGGGCTGCTGCGTGTTAACGAACATCTTCCCGTTGAGATCCAGATGGGGAGTCTTCAGCAACCTCTCCAGCCCGGGACGGTGCTCCGCTTCGGCAGTCTCGAGTTCATGTCCCTCGACGGCAACTACGACATGGTACTCTTCCCCCCGCGGCGTGACGACAACGACGGTCTTCGACTCACCCGGCGGCGGCGAGCTCTACGACAGCATCTCCCCGCGGTAGAAGAGGAGCACTCCGGTCGTCCCCGCCACCCTCCTCATTGGAGGAGGCGGAGACGGGGCAACCATGGCCACGCAGGAGGTGGCACCTTGTCGGCTGTCGCACCAGAGCGAGTCGACGACGCCGGCACTCCCCCGCGGGACATGTCGGACATTGCCCTCGCACCTGAGGCGATGGCGGGTGTCACTTCCCCGCGACGTGTCAGCCCCAAGCGGACTGATGATGCCAGCACCCTCGCAAAGGACCTGCTGGGCGTTACCCTCGTACCTGAGATGACGGTGTGCTCCGCCCCCGACGCGACTTCACCACCGTCCAACGACCAAGAGGTACCATCCGTTTTCCACCCCATACCTTTTCGGTTTAGCTTCGATCCACCTAGCGACCCCGCTATGGTGAGCGCCTTCGTAAAGGCATATCCAAACCTTCCGGGGTACCACATGTGGTCGACCTGGGACCGATTGATAGCCGTCTCAACCTTCGGACCGGCGGGTTCTGAGGAAGAGGACGGCCCTGACTCCGGTTGGGATTTCTCTGCCCTCAATGACCCCGCTGCCATGCGGGGCTTCATGTCCGCATGTGACCACTGCCTCTCCGGTTGTTCTGACGATGGCCATGACCTTGACGACGAGGGTTACGGCCCAAGTCGCGAATGTTTCCACATCGATCTAGGAGATCACAATGAAGGCAACCACCTCGGTATGCCAGAGGTTGACGATCCCCCTAGGCCCGCATCTCGCGTTGACATCCCGCAGGAGCTAGCTATGGTCCCAGTCCCTGCGGGGGGTCAGGACATACAGCTCGAGCAAATCCGTGAGATGCAGGCCTGGGTTGACGGGGAAGCAGGCCGGCTTATACAGCTCCGATAGAACATCGAACAGGAGTGGGCAGGCCGATCACTCGCTAGAGAAGCCTGTCATCGGGCCCAAGACATCTGGCACCGCATCGTCGACAATGCCAGGGCAGCGCTGCCTCTGGCCGTCAGCGGGTCCGGCCAGGACCTAGCTACAGCGGCGATGCTGCTTCGGGCCATGCCGGAGCCATCCACCACCGAGGGACGGCGCATCCAGGGCGAACTCAAGAATCTCCTAGAAGGCGCCGCGGTTCGACGAGCCGAGAGCTCCGCCTCCCATAGGTGAGCTGACCCCACGGAGCATCATGCGGTGTCCTCCCGGCGCATTCAGGAAGCCTCAGTCCATCCCGAGCATACACGGGACGAGGCACCCGCCGCCTAGGAACTCCTCGACAACGAGCACCACCATCTCGACCATCGAGCCCGCCTCGACGAGAAGGTGCGCCGAGGCTACCATCCTAGGCGTGGGGGACGCTGCAACAACGAGGAGGATCGCAGTCCTTCGCTCGAACCACCCGGCCCATGAGTCTTCAGCCAGGCCATACGACGAGCACCGTTCCCTGCCCATTTCCATGCCCCGACTACTATCACCAAGTACTCGGGGGAGACGAGGCAGGAGCTGTGGCTCGCGGACTACTGACTGGCATGCCAGTTGGGAGGGGCGGATGATGACAACCTCATCATCCGTAATCTACCCCTTTTCCTCTCCGACACCGCCCGAGCCTGGCTGGAGCATCTGCCTCCTGCGCAGATCTCCGACTGGGATGATCTGGTCAAAGCTTTCGTGGGAAACTTCCAAGGCATGTACGTGCGCCCTGGGAACTCGTGGGACCTCCGAAGCTGCCGCCAGCAGCCAGGGGAGTCCCTCCGAGAGTACATCCGGCGGTTTTCGAAGCAGCGCACTGAGCTGCCCAATGTTACCGACTCGGATGTCATCGGGGCTTTCCTTGCCGGCACCACTTGCCGAGACCTGGTGAGCAAACTGGGGCGCAAGACTCCCACCCGCGCGAGCGAACTGATGGACGTCGCCACCAAGTTCGCCTCGGGTCAAGAGGCGGTCGAAGCCATCTTCCGGAAGGACAAGCAGCCTCAGGGGGAGCCGAAGACAGACGCCCCTGAGGCATCCGCCCAGTGGGGCACGAAGAAGAAGGCTAAAAACAAGTCGCGAGCGAAGCGCGATGTCGCAGACGCGAATCTCGTCGCTGCGGCCGAGCATAGGAACCCTCGAAAACTACCTGGAGGGGCCGGCGCGTTCGATAAGATGCTCAAAGAGCCGTGCCCCTATCACCAGGGGCCCGTCAAGCACACCCTCGAAGAATGTGTCATGCTCCTATGCTACTTCCATAAGACCGGGCCCCCGGCGGAGGATGGAAAGGGCCATGACAACGACAAGGAGGGCGGCAAGGAAGAGGAATTCCCGGAAGTCCATAACTGCTTCATGATCTACGGCGGGCAGGCGGTGAACGCCTCGGCTCGGCACCGCAAGCAGGAGCGGGAAGTCTGCTTGGCGAAGGTGGCGGCGCCAGTCTAACTAGACTGGTCCGACAAGCCTATCACCTTCGACCAAGGCGACCACCCCGACTTCGTGCCAAGCCCGGGAAGGTACCCGCTCGTCGTCGATCTGATCATCGGCAATGTTAGGCTCTCCAAGGTCCTCATGGACGGAGGCAACAGCCTTAACATCATCTACGCCGAGACCCTAGAACTCTTAGGGGTTGATCGGTCCGAAGTCCGAGCCGGTGCGGCACCTTTCCACGGGATCACGCCCGGGAAGCGAATCCTACCCCTCGGACGGATCGACTTATCCGTCTGCTTCGGAACTCCCTCAAACTTCTGAAAGGAAGCTCTCACCTTTGAGGTCGTTGGGTTCCGAGGAACCTACCATGCGGTGTTGGGAAGACCATGCTACGCCAAGTTCATGGCCATCCCCAACTACACCTACCTCAAGCTCAAGATGTCGGGCCCGAATGGGATCATCACCGTCGGATCCACGTACCGCCACACATACAAATGCAACATGGAGTACGCCAAGGCTCTCGCCGAGTCCAAAGCCCTCATCGCCGACCTGGAACGCCTCTCCAAGGAGGCGCCCGACGCGAAGCGGCACGCCGGCAACTTCGAACCAGTTAAGGCGGTCAAGTCCGTCTCTCTCGACCCCAGCAACGACGCCAGCAAGCAAGTTCGGATCGGCTCCGAGCTCGACCCTAAATAGGAAGCAGTGCTCGTCGACTTTCTCCGCGCAAACGCCGAAGTCTTTGTGTGGAGTCCCTCGGACATGCCCGGCATACCGAGGGATGTCGCCGAGCACTCGCTGGACGTCAGAGCTGGAGCCCGACCCGTGAAGCAAGCCCTATGCCGTTTCGACAAGGAAAAGCGCAGGGCCATAGGCGAGGAGATCCACAAGCTACTCGCGGCAGGGTTCATCAAAGAGGTATTCCATCACGAATGGTTAGCTAACCCTGTTCTTGTAAGGAAGAAGGATGGGAAATGGAGGATGTGTGTAGACTACACTGGTCTAAACAAAGCATGTCCGAAAGTTCCCTACCCTCTACCTCGCAGCGATCAAATCGTGGACTCCACTGCTGGGTGCGAAACCCTGTCATTCCTTGATGCCTACTCAGGCTATCACCAAATCAAGATGAAAGAGTCCGACCAGCTCGCAACTTCTTTCATCACACCTTTTGGCATGTACTATTACACCACAATGCCATTTGGGTTGAGGAATGCAGGCGCCACTTACCAGAGGTGCATGAACCACGTTTTCGGAGAACACATCGGCAGAACGGTCGAGGCTTACATCGACGACATCGTTATCAAGACAAAGAGAGCCTCCGACCTCCTCTCTGACCTTGAACCGACATTCAAGTGTCTAAGAGCGAAAGGCGTGAAACTCAATCCCGAGAAGTGTGTCTTCAGAGTCCCCCGAGGCATGCTCCTTGGGTTCATCGTCTCCGAGCGGGGCATCGAGGCCAACCCGGAGAAAATCGCGGCCATCACCAGCATGGGACCGATCAAAGATTTGAAAGGAGTATAGAGGGTCATGGGATGCCTTGCGGCTCTAAGTCGCTTCATCTCACGCCTTGGCGAGAGAGGCTTGCCTCTGTACCGCCTCTTAAGGAAGGCCGAGTGCTTCACTTGGACCCCTGAGGACGAGGAAACCCTCGGGAACCTTAAGGCGCTCCTTACGAACACACCCATCCTGGTGCCCCCCGCCGCAGGAGAAGCCCTCTTGATCTACGTAGCCGCGACTACTCAGGTGGTCAGCGCCGCAATCATAGTCGAGAGACAAGAAGAAGGGCATGCATTGCCCATCCAGAGGCCAGTCTACTTCATCAGTGAAGTGCTTTCCGAGACTAAAGCTCGCTACCCACAGATCCAGAAGCTGCTCTACGCAGTGATCCTGACATGGCGAAAGTTGCGACACTACTTCGAGTCTCATCATCAGTAACTGTGGTGTCATCCTTCCCCCTGGGGGAGATCATCCAGTGCCGCGAGGACTCGGGTAGGATAGCAAAGTGGGCGGTGGAGCTTATGGGTGAAACACTATCATTCGCTCCTCGGAAGGCCATAAAATCCTAGGTCTTGGCAGACTTCCTGGCTGAGTGGACTGACACCCAGTTACCGACAACTCCAATCCAGCCCGAGCTCAGGACCATGTACCTCGATGGGTCACTCATGAAAACAGGAGCGGGCGCTGGCCTGCTCTTTGTTTCACCCCTCGGAAAGCATCTCCGCTACGTCATTCGTCTCCATTTTCCGGCATCAAACAACATGGCCGAGTACGAAGCACTGGTTAACGGGCTACGCATCACCGTCGAGCTAGGGGTCTGATGCCTCGACGCTCGAGGCGACTCGCAGCTTGTCATTGACCAAGTCATGAAGAACTCCCACTGCCGTGACCGGAGGATGGAAGCCTACTGCGACGAAGTCCGGCGCATGGAGAACAAGTTCTACGGGCTGGAGCTCAACCACATCGCCCGACGGTACAACGAGACTACGGACGAGCTGGCGAAAATAGCCTCGGGGCGAACGATAGTTCCCCCGGACGTCTTCTCCAGAGACCTACATCAACTATCCGTCGAGATCGATGACGCGCCCAAGCCTGAGGAAGCCTGGGCCTAGCCCAAGGCACCCTCGGCCCAGCCCGAGGTACCCTCTGCCGCACCCGAGGCACCCTCGGCCATCGAGGAGGAGGCCTTGCCCGTCGAAGAGGAACAGAATGGGGTCACGCCAGATCCGAACTGGCAGACCCCGTACCTAGAATATCTCCTCCTAGGAGAGCTTCCCATCGACAAGACCAAAGCTTGGCGGCTGGCTCGGCGCGCCAAGTCATTTGTCCTGCTGGGTGATGAAAAAGAGCACTATCACCGTAGCCCCTCGAGCATCCTCCAACGATGCATATCTATCGCCCAAGGACAAGAGCTGTTGCAAGAAATACACTCGGGGGCTTGCGGCCACCATGCAGCGCCTCGAGCCCTCGTGGGGAATGCCTTCCGACAAGGTTTCTACTGGCCAACCACGGTGGCCGACGCCACTAGGATTGTGCGCTCCTGCCGGGGGTGTCAATTCTACGCAAAGCAGACGCATCTGCCCGCTCAGGCCTTGCAGACGATACCCATCACCTGGCCATTTGCTGTGTGGGGTCTGGACCTTGTCGGTCCCTTGCAGAAGGCACCCGGGGGCTTCACGCACCTGCTGGTCGCTATCGACAAATTCTCCAAGTGGATTGAGGTCCGACCCCTAAACAGCATCAGGTCCGAGCAGGCGGTGGCATTCTTCACCAACATTATTCATCGGTTCGGGGTCCCAAACTCAATCATCACCGACAATGGCATGCAGTTCACCGGAAAAAAGTTCCTGGACTTCTGCGATGACCACCACATCCGTGTGGACTGGGCCGCCGTAGCTCATCCCATGACGAATGGGCAGGTGGAGCGTGCCAACGGTATGATTCTGCAGGGGCTCAAACCAAGGATCTACAATGACCTCAACAAGTTCGGCAAGCAGTGGATGAAAGAGCTACCCTCGGTAGTCTGGAGTCTGAGGACGACGCCGAGCCGCGCCACGGGTTTTACGCCGTTCTTTGTAGTCTATGGGGTCGAGGCCGTCCTCCCCACGGACTTAGAATATGGCTCCTCGAGGACCAAGGCGTACGACGACCGAAGCAACTAGACCAGCCGAGAAGACTCGCTGGACCAACTCGAGGAGGCTCGGGACGTCGCCCTACTACATTCGGCACGGTACCAGCAGTCGTTGCGGCGCTACCACGCCCCAAGCGTTCGGTCCCGAGGCTTCCAAGTGGGAGACTTGGTGCTTCGCCTGCGACAGGACGCCCGAGGGCGCCACAAGCTCACCCCTCCCTGGGATGGGCCCTTCATCATCGCCAAGATCTTGAATCCCGAAACGTACAAGCTAGCCAACGACCAAGGCGAGGTCTATAGCAACGCTTGGAACATCCAACAGCTACGTCGCTTCTACCCTTAAGATGTTTTAAGTCGTTCATGTACCTCGTTTACATACACAAAGTCTAACCGTCAAGGAAGGGTCGGCCTTGCCTCAGCAAAGCTCGACCCTCCCTCGGGGGCTAGAAGGGGGGAACCCCCTCTACGTCAAAATTTTCCTTGGAAAAATTTTCTACCAAAACAACCTTTGTGCTTTCGACTTCCATATTGATAGTGGGATCCTGAGAACGACGAGAGTACACGTAAGCAGCAAGGCCGACCGAGCCGAGGAACTCCTACGCCTCCAGGATACGAATACCTCACTCATCACCTTCCGCGATAAGTAACTCTCGTTTGGATAAACGATTCTGCTATTGACAGACAAGTCGTGATGCTCGAAACAAGAGGAGAGAAGACGCAACTTTTTAAACGCGACGATAAAGTGTTTAAGCCTTGGCGGCCGCGAAAAAGCATGCGCATGCTACAGACAAACTGTTCCTACAGGTTCGGGCATCGGCAGGGGGAGCAGCAGCACCCTCGGTGTTGATTCCACCCTCAGCGGAACCAGGCCCGGCCTCGGACGGCGACCAGGGCAAAACGACCTCCACCTAAGGGACGACGCCAGCACCGCGCCAGCAGATGTCTTGGCCAAGCTCCAGCGGCTGCTACCACATCTTCCTCGGCCTGGGAAGCCGCCATCTCCCGGGCCGACGAAGTCTCTTTCCGAGCCGACTCCGCATCTGTCCGTGCTAATACCGCTGCCTCCAGCTCCGGCTCATCGCAGAGCAGCTGAGGGTTCCGAAAACTGAGCAAGGGAAGCCTAGAGCGGCAAGGCCGACAGAGCCGAGGGACTCCTACGCCTCCGGGATACGGACACCTCACTCGTCACCTTTCGCGAGAGGCAACCGACGCTCGGTTAAGTGGTTCAGCCAGCCAACAGACAAGTCTCAACGCTCGGAATGAGGAAGACACACAACTTCGTTCTCGAATACCCAAATGTTCAGGCCTCGACAGCCACAAAGAACAAACACATATACCTGGGGTAACTATGCTACACAGCCTTAGACGTCGGCAGAACCCTCGGCAGTTCTCCCGACCTACGACAAATGTCTAAGTACTTGAAGCGGTTACATTTTGCTCCGGCAAAAACCCGGTATATCTCCTTACAAACGGAACTCCGGTTCCGCTCCCGCGGGTATGAACAACCTCCATACCAGGGGCCCGCGGGATGACAAACTCCGAGTGGCTTGTCGGCGACCCATGGCAGCAGCGACAACGACCTCCGTCTCGGGCGGCTAAACAGCAGCAGCGATGACCTCAGGACAAACGCTGCTGTGAAGAGGCCCTCGCCCACGTCCTCACACGAGGGGCGAGGACAAGCCGCTAAGGCCGAAGAGTCGGAGGGCGCCGACCGTGGGTTCGAACCCATCGACACCGCGCAAGCGAACAGCGGTCGCCCTAAAGCGCACCGGCAGGTCCTCGCTCCCGTCCTCGCCGAGGCTGCCCCAAAACACGAGCACCGCCCTCGCGGCGTACGGCGTGCTGGGCGACCCTCTGGCGCGACTGATGGCGCGAGGAAGACCTGGACGTGGCCGGCCCGTGCGCTGCACGACCGCCGCCCGGACGAAGGACGGAAAGCTGCACCCTGTCCAGGAGGCAGCAGTTCGCCTTCCCCCGCATGGCTGGAGGAAGCCTCCGCAGGGACGGAGGATGCCTTTATCCCCCAAATGCTGGGGGAAGAAAAGGGTTACTGGCCCACGCGGAGGCAACCCCCCTCCCGGTGCGCTCCTCCACCTCAGCCCGGATGACGAAAATCCTTGAAGCTGAGGGCGGGGCGGAGGCCGCAGCCCGCTTGCTTCTCCCCACCAAACTGCCCATTGGTGAGGGAATGCAGCCGGGCTGCACGACGAAAATCCTTGAAGCCGAGCAACGGCTGAAAGGTGCCGATCTCCACGAGGCCACGCTCCTCCCAACGACAGCAAGAGCAAGGCAGCGCTGGAGCACCCCATCCGGGGCTCAAAAGGTGGAAGGGCGCAAGGCATGAGGGGAGGACGAAGGCATGGCCGCTTGCACCCCTTAGCGTCATGGGCGAAATCCCCACTGACATCCTCCAGGGTTCTCCCCCCACGACACGGGGGCTGGGACCCACACATCATACGAGCTGATCCGAAGCACGAAGAAGGCGAACCGCCGCACGCGAGGCATGTAACCGTCCCGCGGTTACAAGCGCTCTCCCATCTTCGCAGAAACCGGTGGTCGAAAGGGTGGACTGCCACGCGACAAGCATCCAACTGCACCGCAACTGTGCGCCCCTTCGGCTCCATCCACATCCGGTGGACCAGCGCAAAGGAAGCGGGCCCGCATGTCATGTAACTGGCGCGCCGGTTACGACGTGCAAGAAGCTACACCGCCACTCACGCCAATGCTGCGCCTCCTCGACTGCGGGACCAGTACCACGACTCGAGGTACCCCTGTGCATGACCCAATAGTGCCAATTAAAGGCGACGGCCACGGGTCAGTCAGCCGCGGGGTAGGCACGACGGTTGGCATGGTCAAAAGTGGGCCGACAGAAACTGCAACGGCAGACGAGCGAAGGCAGCAGTCAAGTCGCCTGTAGGCTCGCGTCCTCTCCTGAAGCGACGGGAGAGCCCTCTCTCACGGCGTGAAGACGACGCGCTCGCGCCCCATTCCTCGAACGGCTCGCACGCGCAACGGGAGCCACGCGAATTGCCCGTCCCGTCGCATCAACTCCCCGACGGAGCAGGCAACACCTCTGGCAGGCGAGGCGAGCGTCGCTTCGTCTTCGCCATAATGACCGCGTCAAAAAAGGTGCGCCACCTTATTTAAATTCATATCCTTCCCCTCCTCCTCTCTCTCTCTCTCTCTTGCTACAGGGACCGGGAAAGGGGACGTTGTGGAAAGGATCCTTCTCGGCGGAGGAAGCGGGCCCCGAGCCCTCCTACTGATCAGGGGTTCGAAGGCTGGCCCCTCGGAAGGGTTCCGACAGCCGCCCCAGAGCACTCGGACTTCAAGCCCATTACTGATTAGGGGTTCGAAGGCTGGCCCCTCGGAAGGGTTCGACAGCCGCACCAGAGCGCCCGGGCTCCGTGCCCACTACTGATCAGGGGTTCGAAGGCTGGCCCCTCGGAAGGGTTCGACAGTCGCCCTAGAGCACGCAGAGTGAGGAATGACTCTGGGTATGTTCGATACATAACCGAGGCTCGGGCTAAGCTCCCGAGGTACCCTAGGACATTTCCAAGACCAGCGGGAACGATTTGTAATGGAATCCCACCGGAGGGAGGCATCGAGCCCTCGGACCCTGTCGAAGGGGTCTGGGTCCGGCGAATCACCTGCAGGTACTTTTGGAGCGCGCCTCTGGGCCACCAGCCGACCCCTAACGAACAGGGCATGGGCGTCCACTCGGATCACCCGTTAACAGCTCACTAGAAATACCGTGTTCGGTGCCCTCCGAGGGCAACATGGCACTTTCCCCCCTCCTCCTTGCGGAAAGGCGACGCAAGGGCGTATAATAAAAGTTGGGAAAGTCCTTGATTGTCCTCTCGCTCCGTGCAGGGGCTCGGGGGCTGCTCTCGCACCCGGCTACGGCCAAAACTGTTGACAGCGTCAACAAACCAGCTTGATAACTTGGAACCCGACCATGCACCCGGGCTACGGCCGGGCCGCATGAGGGAACGATCAGACCGGCCGAAGCACCACGAAAAGTATTCAGACCTCAGAGGAGTCAAACCACTCCTCCGAGGCCTCGGGGGCTACACCCGGCGGGTGCGCTCGCGCGCACCCACCAGAACAAGGCAAAAACCGAGAAAGGCCGGTCCCCTCATCGAAACACGGCAAAAGCCTCCAAGCGAGTACCATCACTCCCTTCGAGGCTCGGGGGCTACTGTTGGGTACCATAATTAGGGGTACCCCCAACGCTCCTAATCATGGCTGGTTAACACCCTCAATCCAACTGACGGGTGCGGTTCAAGCCAAGATTTCGTCTGCCCAAGGAACGCGATCTCACCCGAGCCCAGCCTCGGGTTGGAACAGTAGTCCCAGACAAGTTCACGCCTCGCCCAAGGACCTCCTCAGACAGCGGGCGCTCCCTCGGCTCTCATGAGGCCCGACTCGGGTAGGCTTCGTTGTGAAGCAACCTTGGCCATACCGCCTCACCAACCGACCGCTTCGCAGGCGCATTAAATGCAGGGGATGCCTGACGCCGTATCCTGACACACGCGCCTCAATCGGCCAGGACGAAGTGACCGCAGTCACTTCGCCCCTCTTCTTTACTGTCTGATATGACAGGAAAACAGCGCCGCTCGCTCCGCTCCGACTGCCGTGTCAGCCACCCCGGCAACGACTGACAACAAGTCACGATCAACCACCGAGTTGAAGCCTCGGGCGCAACAGGAAGCTCCGCCTCGCCCGACCTCACGCTCCGACCTCAGGAGGAGGTCTCCGCCTCGACCGACCTCAGGCTCCGGCCTCGAGAGGAGGTCTCCGCCTTGCCCGACCCCCAGACTCGGCCTCGGCCCCGGTCTCGGGAGGAATCGCGTCCTCGCCCGACCCCGGCCTCGGCCTCAAGAGATGTCTCCACCTCGACCGACCCTGGGCTCGGACCGACCGCGCTAATAGGGGATGCATCATTTCCCTATTCCTAGCCTGCTCAGGCTACAAGGAACAAGACCGGCGTCCCATCTGGCTTACCCTGGCGATGGGTAATGATGGTGCCCCACGTGCGCCATGACGCCGGTGGCTCTCAGCCCCTTACGACAGCAAGGAGACGTCAGCAGGGTCCTCGCCGCGCTGCCAGCTGTGCTCCTATAGGACTCAGGCGCTCCTCCGGCGGCCACGCCATCACATGTACAGCGCCCAAGCTCTCCCCCAACGGCCACGTTGGCATGTACACAAGGCTTAGGCACTCCACTGCCGGACATGTTAGCACATAGCTACGCCCCCCGTTGTACGCCTGGACTCTCTCCTTGGCTCTATAAAAGGGAGGTCCAGGGCCACCCTGAGAGAGGTTCGCGCGAGGGAAGCGGCGGACGAGCTCTGTGTCCCCCTCTCTCTCTCCCTCACGCGACGCGCTTGTAACCCCTACTGCGAGCGGCACCCCTGGTGCAGGATAATACAAGGCTTGTCCCACATCTTGTGTTCCATCCCGCGCCAACCCATCTGGGCAGGGACACGCAGCGACAATTCACTCGTCGGTCCAGGGACCCCCCCCCTCGGGTCGAAACGCCGACACTCTTGATTCACAGCAATTAAGAACAAGTGACCAATAGTCGGAATATCATATTGTGAACACTCATTATTCCTATTATTAGTTTATAGCAAGAAATGTGGGTGATGATCGTTGATGGATGTTCCTAAAGCCAATATTATCAGAAGCAGGAACCACTATTAGGCTTGGATTTTGCTTTGATTTATTCTATCATCAAACCGTGTCGTCGTTCATCGGTTTATGAGCCCCCACCTTGTGATCAATACAGTTTCTGTTGCATTCTTCATGTTCTTGCTTGTGTTCTTGATTGCGCTTGCAGGGATAAGCCTTCATGGTGACGTCACTCATGTGCCAAAGGTGATAACCAATGGAGCAGTGGTGTAGTGATTGTGAGGATCCGTTCACTCGGAGACTTGGATCATCAACGTCGAGATATCCAACCAATCAAGTTATCCTATCTCATGGAAGATCGATTCCAATTACTATATATACATGAGCCAACAACCCAAAAGATAATGTCGCAACAGCGAAACAGAATTCAAATGCTGGCTTGTTTTGACGATTCCAATTGACTCCGAATGAATTTGAACTAATTGGGTTGAAAAGCCTATCTCCTTAGCTTCCAACCATGTAAAGCCCAACCTAAATGGAGTTCGAATGCATCCTGGACGTCCTTTTTAG
Organism: Zea luxurians; assembly: GCA_029449295.1. NCBI lineage: Eukaryota > Viridiplantae > Streptophyta > Magnoliopsida > Poales > Poaceae > Zea > Zea luxurians. The sequence continues at coordinate 9,374,668 of JAOPSE010000010.1, read as the reverse complement.
TGCAGACTGGTCCTGGACTCCGAGGTAGAGACAAAGATGAGTTGAACTTGGCTCCCTCTTGTTGTGAACGTCATAGCTTCTCCTTAACATATTGGCCTTTATTTCTCAAATCCTTGATGGTCCTCTCCAAGATTCCTAATAATAAAAACACCTATGACACCAAGTGTAAGATCTAAAATACAATTAACTAGGTTAGGACGAATCTGGAGATTCAACTACATACACGTGCTCATTTTATCGGTCCATATATTATATGTATGGGAGTGATGTCCTCGTCACTCTGCTCGCTCCTTGCTCATGCCATACTATCATACGTGCCATCAATAGTACTCAAATCACAATTAACTTGCTTTAACCATCAATAGTATTCAAATTACTTCTTAGAGCTAATTTGGGAACCCCATTTTTCCAAAAGATTTTCGTTTTTCCAAGGGAAATTAGTTTATTTTTCCTTGAAAAATTGGAAATTCCATGGAAAAATGCGGTTGCCAAACTAGCTCTTACCGATTAAAATTACGCAGTTTAAATAGTACTTTAGATTGAAAACAACGAGCAAGGGTTCTTGTTGTAACATAGATGTAGTATATAAAAAACACAAGAATTAAGTTTTGATTATTTTATCGTACTCTTTGAAGATCAATGTGTTCGCTTGTTTAGATAATAAAATCCAAAAAAGTTGTAGTGCTGGTATTGCTACCCCATTTCATTTCTAGTCGATCCGGTCAAAGGATGGTATCTATTATTTGCTTTTAGTTTTCCCAGATTTTCACTCCTTTCTCTTTCGTGTTTTAGGCTATCTGCATTGGCTCTCTCTAAAATTTTCCCCCTATATCAATTTTTTGCGTCACATTATCAACATTTTATTCCCTACTTCTTCGTCTATTCCCCCTAAACTATTCCTCTATATCCCACTATAACAAAAAATATCATTTTCTATACATACTTTTTATTTACTATTAATTTTTCTTCTACTAATAATTGGAAGTAGGCCCACATCAATAGTGCTTGGAGGCCGCCGCAAGCACGCCAGAACGAGTGGAAGAGAGAAGCGGACCTCCACGTAGGAGCCCTGCTAGGGGTAGCGCTGCAGCGAATTTTGGCTCTTGTAGCCGGCATACTGAGGGGAGGGGGCGGCGGCATGCGCTGCGGACAATCTTATAGTTCCTTTAGATCTGTTTCCGTAGACAAAGCGCATAAAATGCAGCATGCAAACAATTCATTAATACATAGAGGTAGGCATTGTCAGACCTTCATCACCAACATACTTTTCATATTACTGCATCATTGGTATGTTAACGGATTAAATTTGTCTTTTTTAATACTTTGTGGCAGTAACCTTTTCTTCAAACACGTTAAATAATTCCCCTGGGCCTTAAAGACTTTAGCAACGAGGTAATTAACATGTATGTCATCCTATGTTTATTTCGTGATTTGTCGGCTGCATGGTATGCGATGATTGAATTTCTGATTCATCCCTGGACCACTAGTACACAGAAGCTCTATAGTGGCGGTTCTAAACCTATTTACACAGGCGTTTTTCAGTACCGCCAGTGCTAGGGGTCAGTGGAAATCAGCATTTCCACTGGCGGTTATTTTGGAACCGCCAGTGAAAAGTGCATTTTCACTGGCGGTTTTCTTAAGGAACCGCCAGTGAAAAGTTCATTTCCACTGGCGGCTGAATAAAGAAAACCGCCAGTGAAAATGTATTTCCACTGGCGGTTTTATAAAGCAAACCGCCAGTGGAAATGCACTTTTCACTGGCGGTTTACTTTATTTAGCCGCCAGTGGAAGTTTTCCCGCCTTTTTTCAAATTTCAAACAATACTGAATTATATATATATTTATTTACACACACACAAACATATATATATATATATATATATAGATCTATATTGATATTGAAAGCAACATACATACATTTATATACATCAAAGTATTCTGTTTACAACCATATATGCTTCATGCATTCTATACATCATAAGTTTTCACCTAAGCTCTAATAACTATCTCGGCTAAGAGATAATCTACTAATTTCTGTTAGTATTCTGAACTCTGGCAAAGCTAATGTCCCGGAAGCATCGTGATATTTTCCTTCTGCGGGAATGACCTCTTTCAATATGAATGTGCAGAGGTCCTCGACTATGCCATACAATGCAGCTTCGGTCAAGTTCTCCGGGTTTCCTCGTTGAAATTGCTGTAAAGGAATTTTATAAACATCATCTATTTATACTCAATAATAACACATTTGCATCTTTAATGACATAAATACATACTTGACTATTACTAATAATACCTTGTCAGGGTTCGTGATGTATCGTCCGTTCACTCTCATGAACTCGCACGCATAGAATCCACATAGGACCGATCCTTGTGGTTGCTTGTGGCACTACATAACGGGAGATTGGTTATTTAGTTGCAACATTGTGTATGATATGTATTCATAAAATCACATACTTACCGGCCAGTGATGATGGATGTCTAGTGGCACGCCTTTTTTCGACAGGTCGTACTTTCCACCTCTCATCTTATAGAATCTATAAGCCCTGTGATCTCAAATAGAATCACCATGTTATTCTCAAATTTTAATCGATAAAAGTATGCATGCATAGAAAAGGCTTACAGCTCTAAGGTGCTGAGGAATTCTGCATATGTCGAAAGGTCGAAGTTCAAGGAGTCGAGCACCAGCACCTTTCCAACCTTAGGATAAATGAGGAAGCATATCCAGTGGTCCCTGTACGAATCAAATTTGTGATGCATGTGTATTGAAATTATTGATTTTATTTATGCAAAATCACACTTACTTAAAGTTGTACGGGGCTATTATGGCTTCCCTGTCTTGAAATTGAAGCATTGCATGTCCTATATAGGTGGCGTATCGAGCTTCAAAATCCTTCTTCATATCCTTTATATGCTTCTCAACTTCTTCGTCCGTCTTTCCCCGTAATTCATCGTTGTCTTTCCCGATTCTAAAAGTGTGGCTTTCCTTGGATATAAGTATTGGGTTGAGATACCCAACCCTTTTACTGGCACTAGCATTGGGCTTGGTACCGTAAAGAATCTCCTGCTGATCATGTTGCATTCTGCAAGTCACACGTGCATGTCAGATATTGAAATTTTATACAGCTCACTAATAATAACACACATATGTGGAAGTATGAGCGACACTTACAATGCAAACATCGTTACAAGTTGCACGTCGAGTCTCTGAAGGTTCATCATTAACCACATGTCCTCGAATGTAACAACGGCCTTTTGGTCCAAACCAATAAAAGCATGGTCTGGTATATGCACACTGATGGTGTCGATGCCAACCGATGATGCCCGCATGTACCAGTCATGCAACCTTTTAACACCAGCCGGGACCTTTCTTAGTTTCTCAAGAGGTAGCAGAGGTCTGCCCGGCACATATTTTTTAGGCACGTTTTTGTAATCTGCCTTAGTTGGCTTCTTTATTTTTGCGGCCATTGCCTCAGCCTTTTTTGCAGACTCCTCGTGCTTGGCCAAATCAACAGTTTGTGACGTGAGGCTCCGTCCAATCCCTTTCAAAAACCGAGCTGTGCCAGCAGTAGTAGCTTTACTCTTCTTTTTCTGATACGGGGACACCAATTTTGGAATAGGAAGTTTAGCTTTCTTTGATGGCCTTGGATCCTTTGATGGTTGTGGAGAAGGTGGATCCCTTGATGGTGGCGTAGACAGTGGGTCACCAAGAGGATGGGGAGGAGAAGGTGGTGGAGCCCTGAATGGTGATGCTTGTGGCGGAGACGGTGGGTCAGAAAAAGGATGAGGAGCAGCATGTGAAGTTTGAGGAGGTGAGGATGATGGATGTACAATAGGAGCAAAAATTTGAGAAGGCGGAGACGGTTGGGCCTGCGACGCCTGCGACGAATTCGACCAATCAAGCAAATCGACATCCCTTCGAGGCCAAAGGATAAAATTATTGATAGCTTGTCCAAGTTTCTCGATACCTTCGGGCCCAGGGATGTCTAGCATGTCGTCCTCGGATCCTTGGACGACCGACGTCACTTCTACTTTGCAATAATCATCTGGAATATCATTTCCATGGAACTTACGTCCTGGGATCGCAAGGCCTGTGGCTACTTTCTTTGTACGTTTATTGTTAATACCATATCTTATAACCAGTGTGCACGCCACAGGCCTTGTGATGTCATCAACTGGATAACGGTCCTTATTTCCCGTTGAAGCAACAGAGCTTGGTAATGTCGTACAATCTGTGGAAGCCGGCGGTTGAGCTGCTGGAATTATTTGTATTTGTGGAGTGGTCATCTGTTGAACAGACATCGCACTCGCCAACTGTTGCATCAATTCTGGAGGAGGATTCGATAGCATTTGAGACATCATGGCTTTGAACTCTTTCTTGGCCTCCTCCTTAAAATAATCCGCCATCTCTTCCTTGTATCGATCACGTTTCCTGTACAGACTTTCCCACTGTTGTCCGAATCCTTCCTTCCATCCTTCCTTAGACGAGATTCCTCGTACACGGCCAGGATGCTCAGGGTTACCGAGACCAGCCGTTAGGATGTCTCTTTCCCTTTGTGGCTTAAAAGTTCCTTCGCTCTGCTTAGCTGCCATTGTATATATGTTTTTTGCCGCTTCTTCGACAATGGGATCATCAAAAGATACACCGGTCTCGGTTTCCCTTGGTTTTCTAGCACGGAGCCAATTTGCCGCCCTTTCACCAAGTTGCTCGGACAGCGTCGGCAACCCTGCGGCCTTCTTCTCGGCGTCTTCTTGTCTCCATTTAGGAACCTGACGCTTGTAACCACCTGTGCCTAGGTGGTGGCGGTACTTGTTCTTCTTTGATAGTTCTGAATTTGCCTCACTTAGAGATATGAAATCAGGGCTGCTCCTCTGCTCTAGAAATACTGCCCACTGACCTGCTGAGATTTTATATTTTTTGGTCGGGTCCAGACCTTTCTTTGCAAACTTTGTGTTCATCTCAGACCTCCAGTTTCGGAAATTGATTGCAAGCTGCTTCATCGTGTATTCCTTCACGAGTTCTTCTGAACCCCGAGGCAGAACGAACCTCATTAATAGCTTATTCCATATTCGATTCTTGACATCATCTGGCACATCTCTCCACTGTCGTATTGTTATGTCAAGATTATCTCTAACTAAAAACCCAAGTGCATTCCGGAACTTAGGTAGTGCCTCTTCCGGAGCTAGGGGCTGACCTTTCGGGCTCACGTCTGAGATTTTGTATGTTTTGTCGGGAAACTTGTTCAGCCCCCTGTCACCTCTTTTTCGATCGCTCTGCTTCCTTTTCCTTGACGTCTCGGTTGTTGTCTTGGTCTGTTCCGGTGTGTCTTGGGTCGGCTCCGGTACGTCTTCGTTTCGTGCCACGGCTTCTTCGAGTATCGCACGAAATTCAGACACGACCTCCTATTCATGTAATAAAATGCACAAGAGATCATGCATGTGAAATCAGTAGGGTACACATACGAAGCTAAAGATGCGTACTTTTACCTCAGCTTCTTGTGGATCATAAGTAGGGTCACGTTGCAACTCACGGAGAGCGGCCCTATCTATGCTAGTGGTAGGAAAAGGGTCGCTAGGCGTTTCATATCCTTCACTGCTGGATTGTTCTTGAGCAACACTCTTGTCCATGTGCTCGGGCACTAAATCTTGGTCCTTGATCGGAGAACTCATTGAGCTATATATATACAAATACATAAGCAATAATTAAATACATATTAACACATATTAACGTAAGCAATAATTAAATTCATATTAACAAATAGTATAATTAAATACATCCTCAGGCACTAAACCCTTAACCCTAACCCTAAACCCTAACCCTAAACCCTAACCCTAAACCCTTAACCCTAACCCTAACCCAAAACCCGAACCCTTAACCCAAAACCCGAACCCTTAACCCTAAACCCTAACCCTAACTATAACCCTTAACCCTAACCCTAACCCTAACCCAAAACCCGAACCCTTAACCCAAAACCCGAACCCTTAACCCTAAACCCTAACCCTAACCCTAACTATAACCCTTAACCCTAACCCTAACCCAAAACCCGAACCCTTAACCCAATAGCCGAACCCTTAACCCTAACCCTAACCCTAACCCTAACCCTAAACCCTAACCCTTAACCCTAACCCTAACCCTAACTATAACCCTTAACCCTAACCCTAAACCCTTAACCCTAACCCTAACCCAAAACCCGAACCCTTAACCCAAAACCCGAACCCTAAACCCTAACCCTTAACCCTAACCCTAACCCTAACCCTAACTATAACCCTTAACCCTAACCCTAAACCCTTAACCCTAACCCTAACCCAAAACCCGAACCCTTAACCCAAAACCCGAACCCTTAACCCTAAACCCTAACCCTAACTATAACCCTTAACCCTAACCCTAACCCTAACCCAAAACCCGAACCCTTAACCCAAAACCCGAACCCTTAACCCTAACCCTAACCCTAACCCTAACCCTAAACCCTAACCCTTAACCCTAACCCTAACCCTAACCCTAACCCTAAACCCTAACCCTTAACCCTAACCCTAAACCCTAACCCTTAACCCTAACCCTAACCCTAACCTTAACCCTAACCCTAAACCCTAACTCTTAACCCTAACCCTAACCCTAACCCTTGACCATAACCCTAACCCTAAACCGTAACCATATAGTATCGTATAGTCGTATAGTATCGTGTAGGACGGGGAGAGAGTCGCATAGGACGTATAAAGAGGGAGAGAGGGAGAATCGTATGGATATTATCGAGTTACGTATAGAGAGGGAGAGAGGGAGAGTCGTATAGGACGAGGAGAGGGAGAGAGGGAGAGTCGCATAGGACGTATAGAGAGGGAGAGTCGTACGGAAATTATTGAGTTCAGATCGAATTCGGATCGGATCGGATACGTATATTATCGAGTTGTGACGGATAAAATTACAATGTATATATTCAACATACATTTGAACACATATGAACACACATATATATATTGAACACATACATTTGAACACATATGAACACACATATATATTGAACACATACATTTGAACACATATGAACACATATATATTGAACACATACATTTGAACACATATGAACACACATATGAATAAAAATAAGTATTAAATGAATACTCTCATCTCCTCTCCTCTCTCTATCTCTCTCCTCTCCCTCCTCTCTCTCTCTCTCACCCTCCTCTCCCTCCCTCTATCTATCTCCTCTCCCTCTATCTCTCTCCCTCTCTCTATCTCTCTCCTCTCCCTCCTCTCTCTCTCTCACCCTCCTCTCCCTCCCTCTATCTATCTCCTCTCCCTCTATCTCTCTCCCTCTCTCTATCTCTCTCCTCTCCCTCCTCTCTCTCTCTCACCCTCCTCTCCCTCCCTCTATCTCTCTCCCTCTCCCTCCTCTCTCTTCCCTCTCCCTCTCCTTCCTCTCTCTTCCTCCCTCTCGGCGGCGGCGGCGCGTGCGCCCTCCTCTCTCTCTCTCTCTCTGCAGAGACGCGCGCAGGGGTCTCCCTCTCTTCCCTCTTCCTCCTCTCTCTTCCCTCTCACTCTCTCACTCTTCCTAGCCTTAGGGTTAAGCCGCGCGCGGCGGCGGCGGCGGCGTGCGCCCGCGTGCGCGGCGGCGGCGCGCATGGCGGCGAGCCATAGACGAAGAAGGGAGAGAGAGAGAGGGGAACGTACCTACGGCGCGGGGACGACGGTGGGGACGACGGCGTGGACGACGACGGCGCACGGCAGAGAAGATCGCCGGGGCGAAATTTCGGCAGCCTGACGGCGGGAGTGTAAAATCTCTGGGCGCCAAGACTTAGAGAAATTTTCGGCCCCGCGCGCGCTCCTTTATATAGGAGATATTTCTACTGGCGGTTGACAATGAAAACCGCCAGTAGAAATCATTTCTACTGGCGGTTGTCATAGAGAACCGCCAGTAGAAATGCCATCCACAGACTGTGGAGGCCATTTCTACTGGCGGTTTTCACCGACAACCGCCAGTAAAAATGTTTTCTACTGGCGGTTTTCATTGTCAACCGCCAGTAGAAATGTTTTTAGTATATTATTTTTTATTGTATATTCATACATTAAGTATATAAATTTTTGTACATATTAAAAATTTAGCCCCAAGTACTCGAAGAAAATAGACCTCTTCTTGAATATAGCCCCCGAAGCTGGTTTGACATCCTTCCTTGTTTTTCCGTCTTTCGTCTTCTTCCCGAAAACAAACTTGATATTCCTGACTATTTCAAAAACTCTATGACCTCTATTGTTACCCGATGGAGCAGTAGAATGTAGTTCACCATTATTGTCGAAGTACTTATCCATCTTTCGCATGCGGTACCTGTGTCCTTCCAATAAAAAGCGTCTGTGCCTCATGTAAACTATCTTCCTAGATGCAGCAAGGGATACGTAAGCAGTTCCATCAATGCATACTGTGCAACCAACCTTTCCCTTAAACTGGCCTGATAATGTGAAGAGAGCAGGGTAATCGTTGATCGTAACAAAAAGAATTGCTCTCAGCATGAATGAACCTTTACGATACTCATCCAACATTTGAACACCCGTTTCCCATAATATTTTCATATCCTCCATTAAGGGCTCCAAAAATACATCCATGTCAACTCCAGGTTGTGTAGGTCCAGAAATAAGGATGGTTAGCAAAATGTACTTCCGTTTCTGCATCAACCATGGAGGAAGGTTGTATATGGTGAGGATCACCGGCCATGTGCTATGCTTGCTGCTCCTCTCAGCAAATGGGTTCATTCCATCAGTACTCAGTGCGAACCTAACATTTCTCGGTTCATCGGCAAAGTCTCGGTGGTTGTCATTGAAATCTTGCCACTGCTTCCCATCGGCTGGATGTCGAAGCTTCCCATCGTTTTTGTGCTCATCAGAAGCATGCCAGCTCATAAGTCTGGCATCCTCAGGATTAGCGAACAAACACCTCAATCGATCGACGACGGGGAGGTACCACATCACCAAAGCAGGAATCTTTTTGAGCGCATAATAGTCTACTTCTTCTTTTTCTTTGCTCGTGGATTTTGAAGTCTTTTTTTGGGCTTTCTTTCGCTTCTTCCCTTTAGACACGGATGCAACACACTCTTCGTCCTCTCGATAGTCTTTATTCGTCTTGTACCTACTTGCACCGCACTTTGGGCAGCTCTCCAAGTCTTTATAATCATCACCTCGATAAAGGATACAGTGATTTCTACACGCGTGGATCTTCTCCACACCCATAGTCAGCGGACTGATTAGTTTCTTTGCATAGTACGTGTTAGCAGGCACATTGTTCTCCTTTGGAAGCATGTCTGCGATAATACTCAAGAACGCATCGAAGCCAGCATCAGACACACCATATTTAGCTTTTAACATCAACAGCTTTAGCACAGACCGGAGCGTCGTGAACTCTTTGGTACAACCCTTAGACTCGTCGTACAAAGGCTCTTCTGCTGCCTTTTTCAGGGACTCCATACCTTTCATTAAGAACATCGATTGATCTGTATGACGACGCAACATTGCCTCTAGCAACTCTGCATCTTCCTCATCCATAACACTTGGTAGAACATGAGGTCTATCATGTTCATTTCCTCCAGCGTAACCATGATCAGTAACATTTTGCACTACATGTTCGCTCTGTGGAAGAGGTTGGTGTGTCTCGTGAACGAACTGAAATCTGTCGTCGATGTTCTCAGGGTTTCCAGTCGTATAAGGCGAAGAGCTACCCTCTCCATGCTTTGTCCAAATTGTGTAATCCTTCATAAATCCTCGGCATACCAGATGAGATATGATTTGTTCTGTGTCATTAAATACAGCAGCATTTTTGCAGTCCATGCATGGACAATATATGTGTTTTGTCTTTGTTCTCCAAGCATGGTTCGTAGCGACATCAATAAACCTATGGACCTCGGATATGTATGATGGATCTAGCCTTGATAAGTTATACATCCAGGATGTCCTCTCCATCACCACCTGTAAAAAAGTAACATAAAACACATGGTGAAACCCTATATCCAAAAATGTGGCTAAAATGTGAAACCCTCTCTCTCTCTCTCTCTCCTCTCTCTCTCTATCCTCTCTCTCCTCTCTCTCACCTCTTTAACTCATGCTTCGGTTTGTCGCTAACACATGCTTCGGTTTGCAAGTCGTGTAAAATTACATGCTTCGGTTTGTCGCTAACAAAATGTAGTTAGACTACTTTATCTCTTCCAATAAAAGTAGTTAGACTACTTTATCTCTAACACATGGTGAAACCCTATATCCAAAATGTGGCTAAAATGGAGGAAAAATGAACAAAATTTGGCAAAAGAAACATAAGCCAAACTTTTTTAGCAACTAATAAACAAAAAAAATTAATACCCAAACCTATCTTTAACACATGGTGAAAGCCTAGTTTCAAAATGTAGTTAAAATTGAGCAAAAATAAACAATAACTGACAATTGAAACATAATTAAACCAACCTTCCATACAACACATTCACCATTCATAAAGCAACTAAATATGTGTTATGGATAAACTTATTTGATAACTAAACATGAAAAAGGAGAGGGAATAGACAAAAACTAACCATCTTAAGCAACCTCATTTGAGGAAATAGAGAAAATTACCTAGCTATACTCTTCTCTCTCACATGTAAAACCCTAGATCCAAAATGTGGCTAAAATTGAGCAAGAATGAACAAAAATTGACAAAGAAACATAAACCAACCTTTCTTATCCACCTTATTCGAAGAAATGAAGAGCAAAACCTCCCTCCTTATATTTTTTTGAAATCTGGACCTCCAAAATCGCCTCCAATGGAAGCTGGCTACGAGCATACAGTTCACTGTCGGGGGAAGAAGAGAGCTATTTATAACAGACAGTTCACTGGCGGTTGGCTTGAAAAACCGCCAGTGGAAACCAATTTCCACTGGCGGTTATCTTAACACAACCGCCAATGGAAATAGGGTATTTCCACTGGCGGTTCGGTTACACCAACCGCCAGTGGAAATTGGTTTTCCACTGGCGGTTATGTTACACCAACCGCCAGTGAAAACATCCTATTTCCACTGGCGGTTGTGTTAAGATAACCGCCAGTGGAAATGTGTTTCCACTGGCGGTTCCAAAGCCGGGCCCGCCTCGTTTTTTTTACTGGCGCGCGATAACTGAAACCGCCAGTGATAATTTATGGGTGCCGCAGGCTATGAGCTCTTTTCTACTAGTGGACCTCGTTTTTTAAAACTGGGTTTATGCTTTCCATGTGCTGCATGGTTTGTTTATATAACTTTGCATATATAGCATCAAACCACTTTATAACTGATTTAGGTAAACATATAAATAAGTGTGTATGTATATAAGTTTTCCATGTGCTTCATGATGTGTTTATATAAATATGTGTACCCTAAACCCTATTATATATATATATATATAAATATATATATATATATCACTAGTACACAAAAGCACAATAGTGGTGGTTGTGAATCTATTTTTACTGACGTTTCTTAGAACCGCCGGTGCTAGAGGCCAGTCGAAATCATCATTTTTACAGGCGGGTAACTGGATTTCCACTGGCGGTTGAGTTAAGAAAACCGTCAGTGGAAATCGATTTTCACTGGCGGTTGATTATTTTCTGAAACATTAAACGGGTTTTAAAAATATAAAAAAATATTTGATTGCGGTTGTGAACCTATTTTTACTGGCGTTTCTTAGAACTGCCGGTGCTAGGGGCCAGTAGAAATCATCATTTTTACAGGAGGGTAACTGGATTTTCACTGGCGGTTGAGATAAGAAAACCGTCAGTGGAAATCGATTTTCACTGACGATTGATTATTTTCAGAAACATTAAACAGGTTTTAAAAACATCAAAAAAATTATTTGAGTGGCGTTTGTGAAACTATTTTTACTGGCGTTTCTTAGAACCGCTGGTGCTAGGGGCCAGTAGAAATCATCATTTTTACAGGCGGGTAACTGGATTTTCACTAGCGGTTGAGTTAAGAAAACCGTCAGCGGAAATCGATTTTGACTGACGGTTGATTATTTTCAGAAACATTAAACGGGTTTTAAAAACATCAAAAAATATTTGTGGAGAGGTTTTAAAGTCGCAAGTCAGTAACAACATTTTTCACTCAAAATTTGGACGCTACACGGTTGTTAGGAATTGAACCCAAGAGACCTCATACTTGTGCATACCCTCCACTACCACTCTAGTTATGACATACTTTGTGTCTAGTTTGTAGTTTTGTTATCCACATATTACAACCAACTGAGTGTAAATATTTTGTTTGAGACCGTAAACGAATTCAAATAAAAAGGTTGTCTACTACAAAGTTGGATAACTTTTGAAGTTCTACAAATTTTATTTTAACAAATTTTCATCTGAGGTCGTTTACAAAATTTTAATTTTAAATTTAACAAATTTAGATGCATTTTTTGAGAACCGAAATGAGTTCAAATAAAAAAGTTGTCAACTATAAAGTGTCATAACTTTTAGAGATCTACAACTTTTATTTTGGTGATTTCATCATACGAGGTCGTTTGAAAAACTCGAAAATTAAGGATAAAAAAGATTTTTAGTGGCGGTTTCTTAAGAAAACCACCACTAGAAATTGATTTCTAAAACCGGTTCCTTAAGAAAACCGCCACTAAAAATCATGGATTTCTACAGGTGGTTTTCTTAAGTAACCTCTTGTAGAAATACGATCTTTAGTGGCGGTTTTCTTAAGTAACCGCCACTAAAAATAGTACAAGCGGTTGATAACCGAATCCATTTGTAAAAATATATCGTCCCACACGTTTTGAGCCTTTTTCTACTAGTATGTGTGCGCGCGTGTGTGTGCCAAATAATCAATGTAGTAATTCCAATGAACTTCTTCAACAATGTTCCTTCAACACCTTATCTCTGCAAATTAACTTTCACTACTTTTGTTCCTTCAGTGATATACCTTTAAAAATGGCGCTTTGAGAGACCAAGCATCTGTCTTTTCGGTCGATAATATTTACAATGAGAACGAGAAGAAACTCCTAATCATATTGTTCATCGGATGCCTTCCTAAACGATCCAAAGGTTACGCTCCAAACACCTTCCAGCTAACTCCTACATTATCTGGCTCTGTAAACATGACAATGGATGTTCTACTTCAAAATTAGGCCAAGTATATTTTAGCGGAAATGCAGCATGCACATGGTACTTCAATCCAAACATCCCTGAAATACATGTGTTCTACAATAGATACCAAAAGGAACTAAAACATGTTCTCTACCTTGATCACGATACCTTTAATAGTAACTTGTTTATTTACTTTGGCCTTAGATATATTATTTCCTTCAATCATGTATTAACAGTTTCTTGAATTATCAAATTCTCTAGGAACAATAATGTTAGCACTTAGGCTATAATTCTAAAATCCATCCTGCCCTCCTTTTCACATCTCTCGACAAAATGAGTTATGTTTCTCCTCTTCCAAACAATACATACTCAATGTTGTCCCATCCAATAACATTATGGTAACATATGAAAACAAAATAAAAGGGCTAATACACCAACAGATTTCAAAATGCTTGTGTGATTGCACATAGGTTTACTGATAGCTCATTGTAATTACCATAGTTTGTAAAGGTTACCAACAGCTAAGTTCTAGCTACTACGATATCCAGTCGCAAAAGAGGAAATCCAGGTTTCTCAACCCACTAAAATTGAAGACAAGATTGTGGAAGAGCTACTTGAGATAGATCCAGATATGTTTCCTGTAATCACTGTCATATCCTTGTGCATTCAAAATATTTCATCAATCAAAAATAGGCTTAGCCTATTTACAACAATCACCTCTTCTCTAATGCAGCCACAAGGTTACAAGTTCGATGTTACTGTTTCATGTCTGCTAGAAGACAATAGATGGTGGTTTCCATCTTGTACCAAATGCTAGAGGTGTCCAACTCAAACCTCTACTAGACACCGATGCACAACATTTGAGTAGACAAACTAGATTTAGGTAACACTCTAACCAAGCACTAAGATCGTTGTGTTTCATTCAGAAATAGCTTTTTGGTTTTCAAATTATCTATCCACTGCTATACTATAATAATAGTATTCATTCGCAGGTACAAACTCGGCTCATTGCTATACTGATGGAACTTCTGAAGCAGAATTCTTTTGTTTTGATAATATAGCCAGACGAATAGTAGAAAAGTGTTGTGAAACCCTTGACAGAATAGCAGATGCTTCTCGCGGTCCTCTAGCGGACCTGGCTGCTATTGTGTCGCTTAAGTTTACCTTTGCAGTTACCACTAACATGTCGGCTTTCTGTCACCAAAAGTCTTTTATGTTCTCTCTGGACTAATAAATCATGGGATACATGCATGACTAATTTTTTTGAAAGAAAATGGTAGGAGCACTGTCAGAGAGGAAATTCTCCGGTCGGGTGGCGGAATGCACCCGCCCTAAATCCTAAGATGAGGAGGAGCCTTACCGGTTTGCCTATCAGCTAGATGGTGGATGGAAACACGAGATCACACAAGAGTTTAGAGTGGTTCAAGCTGCCGGAGCGTAAAACCCTACCTCCACTATGTATGTGTATTGAATATGTCTGAGAGTCTGAGAGTCCAAGTTAGGTCTGCCTTGTAACGTTGTGTGCCTTCCCTTTTATAGCTCAAGGGAGGCACATACAAGGATGCTGAGCCCCACAGTGGGCCCATGAATATAATGGAAGGAATATATCATTAGAGTAACTAATGCAGGTGACGCCTGTGCAATCTCCAGGCCCATGTTGTCCGCAGCTCGCGCAGTATCGATATGCGGCGACAGCTTCCTTGGTAACGTGCGAGTAATGATGGGCATAGTGCACACGACAGTATGGGCGTGCCGCCTACCAATGGAATGGACAGGCACGCCGCCTGCGGAATGGACAGGTCACCGCCTGACAGCAGAATGGACAGGTCACCGCCTGACAGTAGAATGGACAGGTCTCAATAAATGCTGAGGCGGCACACTGCCTGCCAGTGGAATGGACAGGCGTTGTGCCTTATCCACAATAAATGCAGAGGCCACGTAACCCGGAGGCCTTACGTCAGGCTCCGCCCGTTGGCTTATGTCACGCATAGTAGGCCACGTGCCAGCATCGGGTCTCCACCTGGGCGGGGAGCAGAAGTGTACGCGGACAAGTCCACACCA
Source organism: Zea luxurians (assembly GCA_029449295.1). Taxonomy (NCBI): domain Eukaryota; kingdom Viridiplantae; phylum Streptophyta; class Magnoliopsida; order Poales; family Poaceae; genus Zea; species Zea luxurians. Next base: position 9,359,550 of record JAOPSE010000010.1, on the reverse strand, counting down.
GACTAGGTCTGGACACGTGTCAGTATCGGACCCCCGGCTGGGTCCTATTCAAGGCCCGTGTATGTTCTGTCTTGGGACCTTGGGACCCCATTGTGGGCGGTCCGGACCACATACAGGAGGGGTCCGGCTTGCACACATGGCGGTCCAGGATCAACCTTGGAGGTCCGGACTGCATATCCAGGGGTCCAGCGCTCTCCCATGGGGGTCCAGACTTACTGTTGATGCCTTGGAGTATATCACCTTCTCTGGACACGTGGCGGCTTCGGACCCGCCCATGTGGTGTAGTCGGGCACTGCTATGGACCCAGAGTAGTCGCTCGAGACTGGGGCGAGTCATGGCTTGGTCCCACACACAGCACTTTTACCACGCGACTAAGGGATAACCGCGTGGGTTCAGTGTCTTTGTACAGTAGCAGGGGGTACCCTAGTTTCAGGGTACTGACAGTGGCCCCTGGGCCCACCTCAGGGGAGGATGCGAGCCTGCAGGTGGGGCCAAAGCTTGTACTTCACGTCAACATGGCATGACCGGTGATTGGGGTGCCATCTTAGCATGCCTGCTGACGCGCCGCATTAACTCAGCGCATCTGCCGACCCACACGCTGTCAATCTGCCTTCGGTCACATCAACTGCCATATCTGTCCCCGCGACTGTCTGACCCACGGCCCCACGTCTAGCGGTTCCATCGGGCCACGCGCGGGGCACCTCGCTGCCGCCGCCCTAGTTAAAAAATATCTCTCTGCAGCGGCCCCGAAGCGGCGCACGATCGTGCGTGGAGGTTCGCTCCCCGCGTGGCGATTCGCTTTCTTCGCACTCGAAGACCAGCACACTAGCTATATGACTTGTGGGCTCAGGCCCCCGTGTCAGAGACTGGGCTGCCTGGGCGCTAGGTGCACGTCGGGCAAGATTCCCTACAATGTCTTAGGGCGCGAGCGGGAGAGTTTCCTTGAAAAAGGGTTTCACCTTCGCGTGCAGCAGTTACGCTTTCGCATTCTCTCCCAATCGCTGCGCCCTTTCGCCTTTGAGCCCTCTGCGCTCCTTTGCCTTCGCATTCTCTCGCTCTACACCCGCGCCGCCGCCGACACCATGACTTCGCTTGGCCATCCCGACCGCTTCCAATCTGAGGCGGCTCTCAATCTGGCGCACGGCTTGCTCGGGTGGACCGCGCCAGGGCTCGTCGGAAGAGTCCGCGCTGGCGCCATCCCCCTCAGTGGCCTCACCGTCGGGGAGTTCGTCTTGTTCGTCTCCTACATTTCCTATGGGTTGGCATTGCCAATCTCGCCTTTCTTCCTGTTGCTGCTGGAGGAGTTCGGACTCCTTCTCCAGCACCTCACACCCCACTCCATCCTCCAGGCGGCCATCTTCGTCCACCTCTACGAGATGTTCGTGGGGGTGGCCCCCTGCACTTCCCTTTTCCGCCATTTCTTCGTGTTGGTGAAGTCTGGGAAGGCCAAGAACCATCTCGGTGCCTACTACTTCCAAACGAAGTCAGATTCAGCCGTGTCCTACATCCCCACCCTCGGCGATGTGAGGTGGGAAAACTGGCGCAATGACTGGGTGATTGTTAGCGCCGAGGCCAACGACTGCCTCGCACTGCCGAGCGACGGACCAACACTCGACCGGAAGCAATGGAGGGCCAAGCCGTCCCTTGCACCAGAGCTCCTGTCCGTGTTGGACAGGACCAAGGGCTTGGCAGCCGGTGGTCTGACCTCGATGCACGTGGTCGACGATTTCCTGAAGTGCCGGGTCATGCCACTGTAGAGGAGGCCGCGTCTGTGCTGCTGGTTTACCGACCCAAATGACATCGGTAGGAACCAGTGCAGGCTAGGGACCGATCTGTCCTAGGAGGAGCTGGAACTCTTAGTGAAGGGGATTACTGGAGAGTCCTTTGTCCCCGAATCTTTGTTCCTCCCCCAGGACATCCTGGTGCTGTGTGATGATCCAGGGCTGCGAACGGCGGTCCTGGCCATGTTGCCGACCCTCGACGAGAGCGGCGTGGCAGTTCGTCAGACCGGCGGTCGGGACCCCCTCTGCGGGGTCCAGATCCCCAGTGTACCGGCAGGGAGTCCCCAGCCCGCCGGTGTGGGTTCTAGAGCTCCCACCGTGGCCCCCAACCCCTTGGACAAGGGTAAAGGGGCTCCTCTGCCCCGGGTGGCACCGGTGGGTCGGAGGAAGAGAGGTGATGCCATCTGCGTTGCGTCGACGGGTCGCTTGTCTCGGACCCCCCTTGTTTCGGACCCCCCAGAAGCGCCAAACGACTACTGACGGGGCCGAGGAGGCCGGCTCCCAGGCCCAGGGCACGCAGAGGCGCGACAGTGCTCCACCACCACCACCACCACCATCGTTCCCATCGCCACCACCACCACCTGGGGTTGATCTCCCCTAGAGGTTCCAGCAACAGCAAAAACCACAGCAGCAGCAGCAACAACAACATCAGCGTACGTCTCGCTTCCAGGGTCGCTGGAAGGTCTAGGGCCCTAAGTAAGTGTAGCCCCTTTTTTCCACGAGTGTAGTTATCATGCCGACGGGTCTTAACCCATCCTTTGTTTGCCAGGGCTTCCTCCCCCTTTGCTCACAAGGCCGCGCCTCCTCCACCGGATACTATGCCCGCTGGCAGGTCTAGCTCTCAGCAGCAGGCATCTGCTGGGAGTGGTGCTGGCGGTCCGCCCCTGGCTGCTGCCGCCGAGACAGCGCCACCGGGCTCCCATGCTTCAGCTGGGCGTCCGGCAGCAGCGGCGTCGCAGAGGCGGGGGAGGTCCCAACTGCGTCGACAGCTACTGCAGCCTCAACGACGGCGATGCCATCGAATACACCATCGGTAGCGGCGGAGGAGGTCCCAACTGCACCCAATCCTGCCGTCGAGGGTGACGCGGGGGCACATCCAGCTCCATCCCGCCGCCCACTCTGGAGGAGATGGAGGTGGTTTTTGGGCGGCGGCTCCGGTCCGGTGGTGAGCCAGAGGCAGCTCTAGTTCCCCTCCCCCGGTACTGTCTCGTGCCCATCAGGCTCTTCATGAGACCGAGACGGCGATCCGGCGGGAATGGAAGGCGCTGGAATCTGAGCACCAGCGCCTCAGCGATTGGCGCACCCAACTAGAGGAGCGCACCAGGGTGGCGTCCCAGCAGTTCGCTTTTGAGCGGTCTGAACTCGCGCGCGCGAACAAAGACTACAAAAAGGACCTCCAGAAGGTGTACGCCAGGGAGCTGGAGGCGAGCCGGAAGGAGAAGAGGTTGGCCAAGAGGGAGGAGGCTTTGAGCCAGAGGGAGGCGGTCGTCACAGAGCTCCGGGCCAAGCTGAGTGCCATGGACAAGATCCTAGAAGAGCAGCAGACCCAGCAAGAGGAGGCTGTAGAGAAGATAAGAAAATGGGAGCAGAAGCTAGAGGACAAGGCCAGCGACATTGCCCTTGCCGAGGAGAACCTCAAGGAGAAGGATGCATCCCTGGACAGGCGGGCTGCGGACCTCGCCAAGCGGGAGACAGACCTCGCCTTCCAGGTGGAAATGCTCAAAAGGCGGGGCAAGTTGCTGGCCGAGCATGAGCTCGAGGCGGAGGAGAAGGAGAAGAAGCTGGAGGAGCGGATCCAGCAGTTCCAGGCGGCGCAGGCAGCGCTAGGTCCCCAGGCGGTGGAGGCCACCAGGAAAGCTCTTGAAGACCTCTAGGCAGAGCATCCCGCTGGGGTCTAGCACATCGTCGCATGGGCTGGCGAGGTGAGCACGGCACTGGTGCTGCTAGGGATGAGTCCCATCCCGGTGTCAGAGCTGCCGACATCCATCTCCGACGCTCTCGGTGCTGGACTTCGCTGCTGACCGCCTCCGACGCTTGGACCAAATTCTAGGCGCCCGCGTGGACACCGAAGGCGGCAGGCTCTGCCGAACGGTGATCGAGTATATCCTGACGTGCTTTCGGAGCCACGACCCGGCCATATCCTTGGAGCCAGTGATCGCTGGTCCGGTGGTCGACACTGAAGGCGCCGCCCGGGAGGGCGTACAAGATACTGTGGAACTGGTGGCCAAGCGCTTCCAGTGGGATCCTACTGATGATGAGTAGCTAGATCTGCAGAAATAGGGCAAGGGTTCCGCTGGGTAGCGGCTTGTAATAGTTTTTGGCTTTGTAAGATACTTTTGAGTACTATTTATCAAGCAGTATTATCACTTATCTATATGCTATTGGTCCTCGTTGTGTGTGACATTACCAACTCCTCCCTGGTACTTGGCCCCCCTAGGATGTAGGCTCGATGTGTCGAGGCTGGATGCCAGTATTCCTAAGGGAAAATTAGTTGGTGACCTAGCCCCTAGGAGGTAGTCTCGGTTGGGACCTGGATCTATACACATCTTCGGCTAGGAAGTGTTAGTAGTACACCCATAGGACCCATCGTCTGGTATCGGCCATCTTTTGATTCATGCAACAGGGCCTGCAGGATTTAGTCTGGGAAGCCAAGCCGTATATCTGGATCCCTTGGGTCACAGTTCCAAATACTAGGATGCCCATCGCAGAGTGTTCGAGCGTGCAGGCTTAGGGTACGGGACCATGCTAAGCGGCTACACAGCTCCGGACCACCCCAGGAGACGTGTGTCCATTCTCTAGAACCAGACCCTAGGATCGCTAGACCCACAGGACTATAGTTCCAAATACTAGGGTACTCGTCACAAAGTGGTGGAGCGTGTAGGCTTAGGGTACGGAACCAAGCTAAGCAGCTACACAACTCCGGACCACCCCAGGGAATGAGCACCCATTCTCTAGGACTGGCCCCCAGGCTGCCGGACCCCCCTGCCTTTGTAGAGGGGTCCTAAACTGCAGGCCTGGCTTACTCAATTCGGACGTCATCATACCAGCAAGGGTGGGAAACTGTATGGGTGGGTTAGATAAAAAATAATAGTTGTAGATTGAAGCAGAGTAAAACCAACACAAAAACAAATCTGGGGGGTGAATCTTTTCCTTATAACTTGATGTACATGAGTGTAGGCCAACAGACCGGGTTTATGAGAGCGGACCTCACCGGGTTGACGTACAAATATGCGGGACCTAGTTACAAAGGAAGAAAAACAGAACCCCCAGGTTTGTTTTTATGGGTAAAACTTATGGAGATGCTCTACGTTCCAGGGATTGGGAAGAGGCTCTCCTTCAGTTGTAGCAAGGCGGAGACACCCGGGTTGGCATATTTCCGTCACCTTGAAGGGTCCCTCCTAGTTGGGGGAGAGCTTGTGGAGCCCTTCTCGGTTCAGTACTCGCCTTAGGACCAGGTCCCCGACCCTGAGCTCCCTACTATGCACGAACCGCTGGTGGTAGCGCCTGAGCGCCTAGTTGTATCGTGCATTTCGGATCGCCGCTCGCCATCTGCGCTCGTCGATGAAGTCCTCGTCCTCACGCTGTAGTTGTTCCTGCATAGACTCATCGAAAGCTTGGACCCGTGGGGAGCCCATAATGATTTCCGGGGGAAGGCAGGCTTCAGTCCCGTAGACCAGGAACAACAGGGTCTCCCCGGTTGCTTGGCTAGGTGTGGTCCGGTTCCTCCAAAGCACGGACGGAAGCTCACTGACCCAATTTGCACCATTCTTTTTCAAGCAGTCATAGGTGCGTGTCTTGAGTCCCCTGAGGACCTCTGTGTTTGCCCTCTCCGCCTGGCCGTTGCTCTTTGGATGAGCCACAGACGCAAAGTAGAGCTGGGTGCCAATGCCCTCGCAATACTCCTGGAAGAGCCGACTTGTAAACTGGGTCCCGTTGTTCGTACTGATACGGCTTGGGACCCCAAATCCAGGCAATCGACCTGAGGAAAGCAACAGCAGCACCCTAGGTGATGTTGACCACAGGGGTGGCCTCTGGCCACTTGGTGAACTTGTTGATGGCGACGAAGAGGTACCGGTACCCGCCTACGGCCCTAGGAAATGGTCCTAGGATATCCACCCCCCATACGGCAAATGGCCAGGAGGGTGCAATCATCTGCAGATCCTGAGCTAGTGTGTGTATCTGCTTTGCGTGGAAATGACACACCTTGCAGGACTTTACCATCTCAGCTGCATCCTGGAGGGCGGTTGGCCAGTAAAAGCCATGCCAGAAGGCCTTAACGACCAGCGTGCGGGATGAGGAATGACTTCTACACTCTCCTCCATGGATCTCCGTGAGCAACTCACGGCCCTCCTCCTGGGTGATGCACCGCATGAGAATGCCATTGGCGCCACGGTGGTAAAGATCCCCCTCTACCACCGTGTAGCGCTTAGCTAACCACACTATGCGCTCTGCGGACACATGATCTTCAGGAAGGATATTCTCCTTCAGGTAGTCCTAGATCTCGGAGATCCATGCATCGGGACCACTCTGAGCAATTGGCTGTGGCGCTAAGAGGTTGGCAGAACCCCCTATAGTACACACAGTCTTTGGTGGGTTCTGTAGATGGCACGCCACCCGGACCGCTAGCTTCGAGGTGCTAGTCTCGCCCCCTTCGCCTAGTTCGGCAGGCTGAGCGGTGGGTCTCAGCAGCCGTCTTTCGAAGACGCCCTCGGGCACGGGTGCCCAAGTTGATGCCCTCTGGGAGAGTTCATCTACCGCCGAGTTGTCAGCCCAAGTAACATGTTGCATTTCTAGGGCCGTGAAGTCTTTTTCCAGCTTCCTTACGTGGAGGAGGTAAGCTGCGAGCCTAGGCTCGTTGCAACTGCACTCTCCGCGGACCTTCTTGATGATCCCTAGGGGATAGGGCTGCCGACAAGCCGAAGATCAGTGCTTCGTACTCCACCATGTTGTTGGTGGCCTTGAACTCAAGGTGCACCATGTACTTTACTTGATCTCCGCTTGGGTTGATGAGGACCACTCCGTCTCCGCCACCTTGCTGACAAGTGGATCCGTCGAAGAAGAGCGTCCAGTGGGGCTCGGTGAAGACCGGACCCCCGGGCTCCGCAGGTGTGGGGTCCGAATCGGGATCCAGACCCCCAGGAGCGCTCGGGGCAGGTGTCCACTCCACGATGAAGTCAGCCAGGACCTGGCTCTTGATGGCATGGCGAGGCTAGTCTTTGCCTCATGGAGGACCTCGCTGACGTAGTAGACCGGCCTATGGACGGTCCGAACCCCTTTAGCTGGCCCCGAGCCTTCAGGCTCTTGGCCTTCTTGTGTCGCCCTTTCCATGACCAGCACTATGCTCACTGCTTCTGCGGCCGCCACGATGTATAAATACAACGGCTCCCCAGGTTCTGGAGCTATCAGTACTCGTAGGGACACCAGGTGCTGCTTCAACTCTTGAAAGGCTTGTGCCGCCTCTTTGGTCCAAGAGAATGGTCTAGACTTCCGCAGGAGCTTGAAGAAGGGTAGCACCCTGTCAGCCAGCCGTGAGATGAAGCGGCTAAGGGCGGCTAGGGACCCCGTAAGCTTCTGGACATCCTTGATCTGGGCCAGAGGCCTCATCGCCTCAATCGCCTTGATCTTTTCCGGGTTTGCTTCAATGCCCCGGTGTGAAACCAGGAATCCCAACAACTTCCCAGTGGAGACACCAAAGACGTACTTATCTTTCAGTTAAGAGAGAAAAGTGTTACAGAATAAGGATCATAGATCACACACACCAGGAGCACACCTCCTACTCAAGAAGAATTGCTCACAGGTCAATGTATTTGGTTGTACAAGCATACAAGACTCTCCAATAGCATCTTTTGGCAAACTATCCACATCTACCAATCAAAAAATGCGGTATGCAATTCTTGTTCACATGTAGCTATCATAGTGTCTTATATGCATAGAATCTGATCACATCTATTTAACAACCACATCACAGTGTTGCATATTTCCAGCCACTACACACTGAGGTAAATTTGGTACATATTTTGTAATGAGAAAAATAAAAAGAGTTGCATACTTCAACTCTGATACATCTTTTGTGGGAGAAAAAATATTGCAACCATTCTCTCATGATACATGTTTTATGAGAAAAAAGAAGAGTAATTGTAATTCTACTTCAAACTAACAGAATGAACTAATGGTTCTTATCTGCCTAATCACATGATGCTGAACAGGGTACAAGTCAGCTTAACAAAGACGGTCTGCCATCGCCACCAAAAGTATGCCCTACAAAGGCACATTAAAACAATAAGTTTTCTTTTACTGATTCCAAGCTATAATATATACTGATAGCACAACATATATAGGATCAGAACTAGCCAATTTCGCATACCCCAGTCTGATTCTATACAACCTGGAGATCAAAGCCATTAGATCGTCATGAATTGCAAGGTATGACAGTACTCAAACACTTTCTTTCTATAAACCTTAGCAAAAAAAAGTTTGTACAAATGCTTTCCAATCTCCCTTATAAGCATTGTACAACAACATAATAACACACAAGCATTTAGATGCAACTGATGTTCTCTTCGTTGTTTGTTTATAGATAACCGTTTTGTGCACCTACAAAGGATGTCGATGCGGCTTAAACGCATGTGCTTTTATGTACTGCTATAGCATCTCCAGCTTTGTATATGTTTATGTGAACCCTACCAGTGAACTCTAATTTATGCTTGTGATATAGTCTACTCAAGTGCTACTTCATGTGTATTATCGTCTCAGTTACTCTACAACTACTGTAAGCCTCAGCGTCTGCTTCACCTTGGTTTTGAACTTATTTACTTATCTGCTTTTTAGCTATGGTTTCGATTCCAATTCGATATATATCCTGATAAAATATTTCAAGCTGCTATTCAGCGCGCGCACATGGATGCGCGCAATACACTAGTTCTACGATAGTAGCGCCTGCTTTCTTTTTTTTGTCTCCCAGTGAAGAAAATCAGCACTACCAGAGAAATTTGTTTTCGTACTAGGAATCACCGATCCCTGAGTTTTTCCCATTGTGATTGCGAACTACGACAAATAAAACTGCTGTAATTGTCCATGCCACGAAATAGATTAGTCAGCGACAACATAGTAGTCAAATTAAATCTGCTGGTTAAAAGTCACTCACAAGTCAAAAATACTAGCAATCCTAGAAAAGATCCTTTCAGCACTTCATGTTTCTAGACTTCCTCACATGTGCTGTGACGTGTATGGACCCATGTGGATCCTCTGGACAACACACCGCCGAGGTTTTCGAAAAGAAAGTTAGCTCATGTTTTAGTGTTTTTTTGTCTGTTGTTCACAGAACTTCTAGGTGTTACGAAAGCAACTATTGTTTTAAGGCTTGGTCAGTTTAGATGGCGATAGAAATGTGGACAATAGTACTAACCTAACAGTCAAATGCATGCGTCATGCAGTACTACATGTTTCCTCTTCGCATGTGCTCCAGCGGGCATAGACCATTCAAGGAAGTCCAAGTATTTTCAGTACAACACGAAGTAAATTTTCAGCAAAAGTATTTTTATGATTGCTAATTTCTCATTTGTTAGTTATTTCATGTGCTATATATATTAGCATTGTTGAAATAAGGTCCACATACATATATATAGAGTGCAAGAGAGATTAGTAAGGTCCTAGAAAGAAGAAATTTCATTTTAAGGTTATCCTTTTTTATAGAGCTATATCTATACTCTAGTAAGGGGGAAGAGGTGGCTTATGATGCAGTGAAACAACTTATATGTGAACTTAGATCTCTGTGTTGAACTGATTGTGTGAACTTGTCTTTGTGAAACTTTTATGTGCGAACTTGATGGCTATGTGAAACTGTTGTGTGCGAACTTGATGCACTACAGTAAACGACAAAATTTCCGACGGCTAAAACCGTCGGACATAAGAGCTAAACCGTCGGACATAAGCTATGTCCGACGGCAGTGTCTTATCTCCGACGGTTTTAAGCGGTCGGCGTTAAAGCGTCGGAAATAACATTATGTCCGACGGCAGCCGTCGGACATAGGTTATGTCCGACGGCCCCATCCGACCGTCGGAGATAAGGCGGAGTAACGGTTTTACCCGCTGCCTGGGCCCACAACTGCTATGTCCGACGGTTTTAAGCCGTCGGACATAACGTAGAGCCTATGTCCGACGGCTTAAAGCCGTCGGACATAACATACAGCATATTTCCGACGGTTTACACGAAAGCCGTCGGACATAACGTTTTTCAGAATTTGCAGAAAAATCTGAATTTTAAAAAATCTGACATTTGCAAATACAAAACAGAATTCATACACATATACACATTCACATTAACAAATATACTCACATAAGTATACACATTCACAAATATAATCACATAAGCATTCACATTCACAAAATTTAACATAACAACATAGTTCCAAATGGTTGCAATAAGTGTTTACATAAACATAGTTGTCCAAACTCCAAAATGAACATTATTCGACGGGTAGGCTTTCACATGAAAGGTTTCAACAAGTGTTTTACATCAGTATCACTCATATCCATCGCCACCTCCTCCGGCTGGACTATGCGTGCTGAAAAGATTGTTCACCCACGAATGTGTTGGGTCGTCCTGACCAGACCCATCTCCAGGTGCGGCAACTGAAGCGGGTGGTGTCTGAAATCCCTATAACACAAGCACATGAAATAGTAACCACTCAGTTGTTCATTTAAACACATAAGACATCTATGAACATGTCACACACGCATATGTGTACATACCATAGGGAATTGTGACGGAGGCGGAGGCGGTGGTGGAGGCGCCAACATTGGCATTGGCAGTGCAAACTCCGGAGGCGGCATCCCATATGTCGGCATCGGGACGCCCGCTTGTTGGGCTAGTTGCTACAAATTATATACAAGTCATTGTTGAGCTAATAAGATACACATCAAGTGTTTTGCAAAATAAGCTACAAAATGTTACTTCAGCTTACCGAGAGAAGAGCTTGATTTTGGGCCTGGAGGTTTGCATAATACTCGTCCCTCTTCTTCTGGTACTCGGCTTGTTGCCTCTGGTACTCAGATTGTTGCCTCTGGTACTCCAATTGTTCCCTCAAGACTGATTGATGGTACTCTGCCTGTTGACGCAACACTGCCATCTCCATGTCGTGGGCGGATGATCGTGAACGGGACGACTGTGAAGACGACGATGTGGACTGTCGTCCACGGCGTCTTAGCTCTCTGGAATCAATCGTAGAATCAAAAATACCCAACCTACAAGAGTGAACCATGCACTTAGTATAGTAACTCATGCCTCAGTTGAATCGCAAGCATATGATGCCAATTTTGTAATCCAAATTAAATAATCTCACCGTCCGTGGGCTTGTCCTCCTCCGCTAGCATATGCTGCCTGAGGGTCGATTGGCTGGCTCCTCCAATCGTACTCCTGCCCATGGCGTTGAACCATCTCCTCCCCATACGAAGCCTGGAGGCAAACAATATCAAATATAAGTGCATAACCCCTATATATGCCATTGCAAACAATATCAAACACATAATAGAGTATCAAAAACTCACTAGACGGTCGGTGGCCGTCTGAGTGCATAACACATCAGGATTCTGAGGATCAGAACCCCTATGCCCTTGCATGTACACCTCCACATCCGTGGGCGTACGACCGAATTTGACTTCCTGTACATAAAAGTTACAATGACACATTTCTATGTAATTCAAAAGTTACAACAAACTGTGACTTACCATTCGCTTAGCCAAGCGCACATGACCATCACCACCGTAGTTGTGGAACGACTCGGTCCCACGGTTTCCCCTGTTCCTTTCGGAAATGGCACGAAACTCAGGGGAAGCCCACCATCTGCACAATGCCCGATAACCCTCCGATCGGGTGGCCATCCACGGCACCGACACCTACATGAAATTTTTTAAATAAAGCAAGCAAATACATGGCTTCGTGCGATTTGAGAGGCAAGAACCTGTTTACCTCTAGGTATTGCTCCTCCGTCAAGTAAATTGATGACCACTCGGCCTTGGTATTTGGCATCGGTCGATCATCAGCATTTGCTCTGTACCATGCCTTTATAGCCTGAATTCGTGCATAGTACATTGCATCTGCAACGACATCGTTCGCGTTATACTCAAACACGTAACGAGCGTTCATATCATATGATCCATCGTCCGGCAACTTGTACCGTTTCTGCAAAAAAATTAGTGTTATCATAAAAGCAAACATGTATGGAATAACTAAAATAGTATAAATAATTCATACCCAGAATGCATCCCAAACTAGTGCCTGTGTGTTGCCAAACGTTCTACAGACACCATAGCGATAATGCTCCCAAGTGGTGGCGGGGACAGACTCGCCAGTAGGCAAAGTCACAACACCAGGCCAGTGCAGACGAACAAGATTACCAAGCACCATGTTCACCTGCCTGTAGTGTCCTGTGCCTGTGAACGAGTCGTTGATCCAAGACCTGGAAATAGTATACACAATGTGGAAATTAAAACATAACTTTCAATAACATTTAAGCAAAGACATGTCACTCACTTTCCACTAGGCTTTATCAAAACCCGAGATTCGGGTGGAAGCTCTGGAGGTGGTCCAACAAAATGCAGCTTCCTCATTCTCCTAACTCGAGAAGTTCCAGACCCAGCTGCGGAATCTCCACCAGCCCCAGAATCCCCAGCATCGTCTCCAGCATCATCTCCACCATCATCTCCACCATCATCTTCAACATCATCTCTTGCATGATCCTCTACCACTGGTTCCTCAATTTCAACATCCTATGAAACAAATACCGTACATCATACAATATTAAGTAACTCAAATAATGTAATTTAACAACTAACTTACATCTTGTGGAGGCAAATGTTCTGCCAGCGCTCTCCGTCTGCTCATGGTAGAACCTGAGCCCTGGAAAACTGAATCCTCACCCCTCGAGCTGCTCCTCGAGCTACTCCTCGTCCCAAGCAAACTACGAGCAAAAGACTTCATTTTCTTTGACATCCTATTTTAACAACAACAAGTTAGTACATAAATCGACAATAAAATATGCAACAAAATCATAAAATATGCAATAAAATAATAAAATATGCAATAAAATCATGTTCCATACTCGTCAATCGTAATCGTAATCAAAATCAGGATCTAGTTGCTTTCGTCGATTTAATGGACGCCAAGTAGCTTTCTTCTTTCTCGTCACTCGTTTTCGTTTTGGAGGAACCTCTACATCATTTTGATCACCTAATAAAGATTCTTCCAACATTTCAGTTTGTACATTAAACGTGCTTGTAAGTTCTTCGTCTTGGAAAATCTCAGCAGCCCCCACTTCGTGCTCGATTTGACTTTCAACATAACCAGCATCACCAGGAGCATATAGTCGTTCACGAGGATTAACTTTGTACACTACCCTCCAATCAACCAAACCCTTTTTCTTAGATGGATATGTCATATAATACACCTGCTCGCATTGGTGGGCAAGGATTATAGTGTCGTGGCCTTTTAATCTGTCGTTGTGTTTGACTTCCACCATGCCATATTGATTTTCTCGCGTTGAGTTTGGAGAAAACCAATCACAATCAAAGAACACCACTTTGAGTTGTTTATCTCCAAAAAACTTGTACTCGATTATATCATTAATGACTCCATAATAATTAGTCACCTTCCCTTCATCATCGACAGCTCTAGTTACAACTCCGGAATTTGTCGTGGCTGCTAGAGGATGATCATCTTCGAACCTTGTGGAACGGAATCTAAAACCATTGACATCATACCGATCAAAGAACGATTTCCATGTTCGTTTAGTTTCAAATCATTAAGTCTCGCGAGAATCTCTGGACCACTTAGACGCTTGGGTGGTCCCCTCGTCACAATCGTGTCCTTTTTAAAAGCGTTCCTATCGAACCTGAACGGGTGATCCTCTGGCAAAAAACATCTATGGCAATCGAAGTAACATATCTTTCCACCAAACTTTAGTCGAAAGCATGAAGTGTCTTCAACGCATATCGGACATGTCAAAATCCCATGACAACTCCATCCAGCAAAGATACCATAAGCCATAAAATCATGAATAGACCATAAAAACGCGGCTCTCAGGTTGAACTTCTGTTTCTTGTAACAATCGTACGCCTCGACTCCTGCCCACAAAATTTTCATTTCTTCAATCAGGGGCCTCATCATCACATCGATCTTTGTTCCAGGATGATCCGGACCAGGTATTACAAGACACAAGAAAATAAATTCATATTTCATGCAAAGAGCTGGTGGAAGGTTGTATGGAACAGCAAAGACGGGCCAACATGAGTACGACGTTGCAGTTAGATTGAATGGCGAGAAACCATCTGTTGCCAAACCGAAGCGAACATTCCTCACTTCATCAGCAAAGCTGGAATCAAAAGCATCTAGTGCCTTCCATGCATCTGTATCAGCTGGGTGCACCATGACATTTCGATTCTCACGTACCCCTTCTTTGTGCCACCTCATGTGTCTGGCTGTATTCTTGGAGATGAACAAACGTTTCAACCGAGGTATAAGAGGCATGTAACGAAGCTGCTTACGTGCAATCTTCGTAGTCACGGTCAAACCATCGTCGTTTTCAACCTCAACGAATCTACGCTCACCACATACAGTACACTCCTTCTCACCTGCGGTCTCCTTCCAGAAAAGCATACAATTATTTTCACAGACATCGATTTTTTCGTAGTCCATACCGAGGCCAGATAACAGCTTTTTAGACTGATACATGTCCTTTGGCATCTTGTGATTCTCCGGAAGTACATCACTGATCAAGTTCAAAAGTTCCTTGTAACAGTTGTTTGAGAATGCAAACTTAGACTTAATAGCCATAAGTCGAGTCACAAATACAAGGACGGTCACTTTTGTGTGCTCATGCAATGGCTCTTCGGCAGCTTTAAGGAGCTCGAAGAACTTCTGAACCTCAGGTGTAGCTGGATCCTCAAACTCGGTGGGTTGACCGGGGTTCTCCGAATCGACGATTAGAAGCTCATGGCGTACATCGTCAAGCATCTCTTCCATCCTATCGTAGTCCTCCTCTTCATGTGACTGAACTTCCGATACAGTACGAGGAGGTGGGTCCTCACCGTGGTGCACCCACACCTCATAGCCTGGCATATAACCGTTCTTGCAAATATGTATAGACATAGTCCTCCTGTCAAGGAAATTAATGTTCCGACACTTGCTACAAGGGCACCTAACATCGGTTCCAGTCTCTGACCGAGCAAAAGCATGGTCGAGAAAAGCATCAGTCTTGGCAACCCACTCACTTGATAGAGCACCTCTTTTCTTCCAACCTTCATACATCCATCGACGATTCTCCTCCATACTAGATACGAGACGTTAACTTAATTAGATAAGTAATGCACGGACAATCCGTTTTTACGAAGAAATCACGCCCCTACATCTGTAGGAAAGGATAGGTCCTAAACCCACCCAAGCGTGACCGACGAGCCCGTATTTATGACAAGACATGTGGTCGTGCGAAATTTCGGCAGCATAACCCCGCTGTTCTCCAATCGCACGCCTAAAAATGGTGCAATTGGAGAACACAGGGGTTATGCTGCCGAAACTAAGCAGGAGCACATGCCTTTGTCATAAACACGGACTCTGTCGGTCACCCCGAGGCTGTCCAATAAAGGGACAATTCCGGCCCAACATACCTCACATGCGTCGCATGTAAGGTGTGTTGGGCCGAAACGGGTGACGTCTAGGTTTCGTTAACTTAATTAGTTATGATTACTAATTAACCACACTAATACAATAGCCACTAATTAACCAAACTAATACAATAGCACTACAAAAAATCATTTCACGGGACCCTAAATCAAATAAAACAACCTTATTTCCGAGGGCTTAATAATTACCCTCGGAAATTAAGAGTTTAAATTATATAGACACCACTACATAACATTATTACGGGTGACAAATCATATAAACTGACCTTAATTCCGAGGGCATAATAATTACCGTCGGAAATTAAAGATTAAAATTATCTAAGCACCACTAATTAAATTTAGGCCCTCGGATATAATAAAATAAACTACAAAACAATATTAATATATACAAAATATTAATAATACATTAATACCTTACGGCGGGCGGGCGGGGCGGGCGTCGACGGCGGGCTGTGCGTGGCGGCCGACGGCGGGGCGGCGGGCGGCGGGCGGCCGCGGCGGGCGGCGGGCGGCCGCGGCGGGGCGGCGGACGGCCGCGGCGGGGCGGCGGGTGGCCGGGCGGCGGGGCGGCGGGCCTCGACGGCGGCGGTGAGCGGGCAGAGAGAGAGAAGCGAGAAGCGAGCGCGCGCGCGTGAAAATGAACCGCGCCGGGCCGGTACCGTGTGTTAAAAAACCTTATGTCCGACGGCTAGTTAAGAGGCCGTCGGATATAACCTTATGTCCGACGGCTAGTCACGCGGCCGTCGGATATAAGCTTATGTCCGACGGCCTCGTGACTAGCCGTCGGACATAAGTCTTTATGTCCGAGAGCCCCTGTTGGCCGTCGGACATAAGATAATATCCGACGGCTTCCTACGAGGCCGTCGGAGATAGCGTGACCGTCGGAACTTTCTTCGTTTACTGTAGTGATGGCTTTGTGAAACTGCTATGTTAAGATTTGATGTCTTTGTAGAACTTTTATGTGCGAACTTGATGACTTTGTCAAACTGTTATGTGTGACTTGCCTTTGTGGAACTGTTATTTGTGAACTGAATGGTTTCTGATAGTTGTAAATTGTTCATGCTCATTTTTAAGCAGATGCAAAGTCAAGAGATCCTTGTTTGTATTTAAATTCCATGTGCAAAGTATCCAAACAACATCTAGAATTTAATTCTAGGAATTCAATTGCTTGTACAACCAAACAAAAGTAATGGAATTGAATCACTTTCTAGTCGATTGAATTCTATATAATTCATTTCTTAGAATTTATTTTTTGGAAAAGGTTTCATTTCTAGGTATCCAAACGAGCTGTAGATGTATTTTAGGATTTTGATTTACCCAAATGTGCAATTTAGCACACATAATTGAAGTCGAAATGGAAGACAAGACAATGAAAAGGAAAACAAAAAAGAAGCTTTATTACTGTTTTCTTTTGGAACACACATGCATAGGGTAATAAGAACACACATAAAAGAATGATTTTTGAGTTTGAAGGTTCAATTAGGCGACCGTCAATGCTGCCCTCATCTTTGTTTGTTGCCTGACAAATGTGTAATCATCGATCTGTTTTGCTGGCATACACATTCAGGTTGCATTCACAAGCGATAAGAACTTTGGTACCGAAGAAATGGAACACAAGTGGGCGCATGCTTAGAGGACTCCCACGGGCTCCAGCCACCGGAGGCATAACAAGACGGCCTTAACTGAACCAATTTAGTCTCATTTGTGTGGACTTTGTAGTTTCATTTGTGCATGAGAATTGGTAGTATGAATTTAGTGTTGTATTGTCTTGGTATTGTATGAGTGTTGTAATTCACAGGACTTGATATTGTATGATTATGTAATTGGTACAATTATGTCCTATGGATATTGACTTGGATTTGTAATATATTATGGAAGTTTTAAGATATATTATTGTGAGAATTTTGTGATACATATTGTATTAAGGAAGATTTGTAATAATCCTGCTTGTGATTTATATTTATTCTGAAAAATAGAAAAAATAACATTTCTGGTGATAGACAGCTTCTAAAGCGATCATAAATAGGTATGACTTATTTACTTATTTACAATGGTTTCGTAAATTAGTTTTTTACATCAACTATCAGCGACCGACATAGGTTACTTTTTTACATCAACTATCAGCGACCCACGTAGATTACTTATTTACGGCGGCTAGCCGACATAAATAATTTTATTTACGACATATATTATTAGTGTCGACACAAAACCTACGTAAATAGAAAAAAAACTGACATAGGTAACTTTTTACAACCATTTAAGTTTTATTGCAATGGTTTTACGCCAGCATATATTTGTCACATTCCTGTAGTAGGAGATTTATGTCCAATGGATCCATGAAGACGTCTTACAGCCACATCCACGTAAATGTCTGATGGCTGAAGCCCTTCTCTGTTTGCCTTGTGCCCTCGTACGCTGCATTCCCTGACGCCGCCGCTGTTCATTGCTGCTCTCGTACGCTGCCGTCACAGCTCTACAATGAAGCGCGCGATGCGGTCGCTGTTGTCTGCAACCTTCCGCTGTTCTCTGCGCCCCTGGCAAGCTAACAAGCTAACAAGAAATGGTGATAAATATGAAGCTCATGAGTCACTTTTTTGTTTGCTAGAAAATATCCTTTCGGCACTTCTTCAATTAAATGGATGTTTGGTTTGAGAAATCACTCCATCAAAAATGATATGGGGCATCATAAGTTAATTTCTTAAATTTAGTGGGATGGTCTTATTCCTCATATTAGTACTAACTAATTTATTATAAAGAATGAGATGATGATGGATTAACTCGTTACATTTCACAAATCAAACAAAAAAGTGAGAAGATGATAAATTATGTTATTTTTCAAACCAAACACCTATGAGTTTCTAGACTTTTTCCTCACATGTGGTGTGAACTGTATGGAACCATGTAGATTGTGGACACACATACCAACGAGGTTCTCAGGAAAAAGAATGAAGTTAGCTCACTCAAGTGTTCTTTTTTTGTCTGTTCTTCACAGACTGAAGCTCAAGGTAGGTGCTACGAAGCAACTATCTTGTTAGGCTTGGTCAGTTTAGATGGCAGGAGAAATGTAGACAATAGTACTAAACCCAACAGTCAAAGTGCATGACTAGGTTTTTCTTCCATGTGCTCCAGCGGGCAAGACCATTCAAGGAAGTCCAAGTTTTTTCAGCACAACAGATGCATGCATGTAAGAAGTCAATTTTCATTCGTCATGGTTTCGGGATTTCCCATAATGTTGACATGTGGAGATATTACATCTACGCAATTGACAGAGGATGATGACGGAATATGTCTGGTCCATTCAGAAGAAATGTGCTGTGTTCAAAGTATCCTTGTCAATCGAAGCATTAGAATTTAGACGTGATCTAAGCATTAGTCATTATCAGAAGAAATCTACGTAATCTAAGCATTATTCATTCGATACATCGATAAAAAATAAATACTCAACAGGAAACGTACGTACGTAGAAACATCCGCCGGTCATTTTATTTTCGACGGCTTCGAGGGAGGGATAATCGTTTAACTTTGATTGTAAATAAATAGTGCTATGTAAATTTATATTCTTGTTTTTATTATTTGTTGGTCATTATTCTAGAATACTATACGTCAAAAACAATGCAACACAATTGTTAGCGATTAAAGACTTTCGTCGTTCGAAGCATTATCTCCTTTGAGATATAATGATCTTCGGACGAAGGTCATGAAGGGCGTACCTTCATCATCTTATTGAACGAATATAAATAAATATATATGAAACACAAAATAATTTAAATAATCATTATGAATTATATTCTCGTTTTATAAATATGAATAAACACCAACGATATAAACATTACATTAATACCTTCGGCTTGCCAGAAGGTGAAATGCGAGAGTGACGCAAGAGTGATTACAATTTAGCTACTGTTCATCTATTTATAGGCACGGGAAGCAGCCCGGACAAAATTACATCCATGTCCCTGTTAACTAATTATAATCATAATGCAAACTATTAAGTACTATGTAGCCTTTTCCTCTTTAAGTCGATATCGTCCTTCGCCTTTATCGCAATACCAAGTCGAAGCTCTTTTAGTCATAGCTTTGGCTTTTATTCGCATCGTCTTCGTCTTATATCTTCATGTTACACCTGCTTTTGTACTGTCTTGCCGAAGGTGTTTTTTCCTTGAGGACCTTCGGCGGAGAAGACCCCCAATAGTAGCCCCTTCGCGGTGCTAGATCGTTTTTCGTAACGATCTCGATCCGCGAAAAACACGAAGACTTCGGAATGTCGAAGGTCCGAAAAACACCTTCCCTGAGCTCGTTGCCGAGAAACGATTATAATATTCTGGACGCCGGACGGGTCCACTGCTCAGCCAGTGCGAGCAGTGTGGCGGTTCACCTTCTCCCCTGCAGCACTATATAAACAGACGGGTTGGTGAGGAGTTACCACAACATTCTGCATTGCACTGTTGTGCTGTTAAAAATTTTAACCATAGCCGAAGCTCTCTGTATTTCATTTTCGAGCAAACGCTTCGTCACAGATGATTAGCTTCGTCTTATAAAAAGCATAAACACAAATGGCTAGAGTTTGATCCACCACTAGGGTGTCTCGTGAGGGAGTCGAGGCCGAAGCTGCCGAAACAGCGCCCATATCAGAAGTAATGAAGTGATCAAGTCTAGTTGTGCTAGGGGAAGTTACTGACGAAGGTGCTTCCAATGTTGAAACTGGACAAACTGTGGTTGAGGGTGATAGTGATAATGAGAGCAAAGAGGACTACAACATTCTAAACCCGACAAAGCCTAGTCATCTTGAATTTGAAAAATCTACTGTAACAGAAGATGACATGACTATGATGAAAAAAACTAGGCTATTTTGGGGAGTCTAAGAGAAAGCTTGTTCGATTTGCTGGGGAAGAGATAATTCCAGAGCCGAGGGATGACGAAGTTATCGTCTTTAAGAGCTTCTTCAGAGCAGGGCTTTGGTTCCCGCTAAATGACATGATAGGGAATGTTCTAAAGAACTTTGAAATATACCTTCATCAGCTGACCCCCAATGCTATTGTTAGACTTAGTGTCTACATATGGGCTCTCCGAAGCCAGGGAATGGATGCAAATGCCGAAGCTTTCTGCCGAGTGCACGAACTTCAGTACCGGATGAAGGCTAGAGCAGATGGCCTTCACAGGAACTTTTGCTGCTACAATTTTGTGTATTGGAAGGATACGAAGGCCCCGGTTATTGACTATCGTACCAAGTGGCCGACTGGATGGACTAATGAATGGTTTTACATGAAAGCAGATGAGAAAAAGAGGGAGAAGCTAATGAGCATGCTTATGAGTCCGTTAAAGTTGAACTTCAGCATGACTCGACCCTTATGCAATATGCAATTGGGGTTACCCTGCCAGTTGGCTGAAGTAGAATTTAGAGTGGTAGCCGAGCACATCAGTACTAGAGACTTAGTGTAAGAGTATTTATCAAACAGAACATATTCGACTTCTAGTGGTTGGGGAATGCTGAAAAGAAAAGAGGTGGGAAAGAAGCACGAGCTTTGTACGGCTCCGTTATCGCTTTAAGTTTGAAAAACAATTCAAAAAGCCTTGCAAAGGATGGCTAGATATGATTGAGACCATGTGCAACAAAATACTTGGGAATTATACCAAGAAAGAAGATCGGTTGATGACTGCAGCCTTCAGTACCCTGCCAAAACGAAGATTGAACCGGGTAATGGACGCCTTGAATTTCGAATACCCCGACTATGAAAAGCTTGACAAAGGGGGCGAAGGGGTGAAAAGAAAACGGGTTGTCAGCATCCTGAATAGGCAAGCTGCCCGACTGATAAAAGAAGATGAAATTTTTTTGAAGAAAGCGAAAACAGCTCCTGAGCCGAAGGCGACACCTTCTAAAAAACGAAGGATTGATATAACTTCCTCTACTGAGCCGAAGGTGGATGAGACAGACGAAGCTCCTTCAACACCCTCTGATGCCAAAGTAGCGGAAATTTTAAAGGTAATGACTGACTCCTTGCCCATTAAGCTGCTAAGTCCTCTAGGATCAGAGCTGATGAAATTTTTACAGAAGAAAGAACAACCTTCGGCTATAAAGGAGAAGGCTGAATGGCAAAAGAAACAAAGAATAGTCAACGTGATGCAAGCCATCGAGCGGACACCGCCTTGAGCCTCAGCGGCCAAAATAGTGACTGTTGCGAGTGTCGAAGCCGAAGCTGCTGCTGAAGCTGCAAAACTCGCAACCACAATGTCAAGAATTGACAAGCTTATATCAGATATGGTTACGGAAGAGACAGTTGTGGCTGCGGAGGAAAGCATGGCCGCAGTGCCTGATAAAGGGAAGAAAGTTGTTGATACTTCTTTGGGAGAGAAAGATTTTGACCTTCGGCACCTGGGTGGCTAGGAACTGTCCGAGGCAGACAAGGAAGAGCTGAAAGAATATGGAATATATTGCGGCTATCAGCTGGGATCTCTGCTCTTCGGCGGGATTGACAAAGAAATTTTGGGTTGTATTCGCGACCACGCCGGGGCGAAAATACTCGGCACTCTGTCTAAGAGTGTTGGTTTCCCGAAGCTGGAGTCTGACATTAGTGGTTACTGATGGCAACACATTGTCGGTAGCCTATTCTATTCCAATTTCAAGGTGAAATCTTTGTCTAGATTCTTGTTACCTTTGTGATGGATTAAAATGTTCTAACCTTAACTTGTTTTCGCAGAGCATGCTGCTAAGTAAGGCGCTAAGAATGTAGCAGGAGTTCAAAGATAAGAAAAATGAAATAATAATTGAATCCTTGGAGAACGAGATTAAAGATTTTGAAGCTTCTCAAGAGAAGAAAGATCTCCTGCTACAAGCAGTCGAAGGTTCCCTCGTGGAAGCACAAGCTGAAAATACTAAATTAAGCGAGGAACTTTTCAATGCTCGAACAACTTTAAAGGAAGAATTAGAGCGCTTCGAGCAAGAAAGAAAAGAACTGCAAGCAAAATCTGAAGCCGAAGCTGAGAAGAATACGAAGCTGCAGGAATCACTGGAAGACCTTCAGGATAAGTGCTCAGATTTCGCCACCCGCTGTGTGCATCGATTAAAAAGAATATTCAACTTGGTAGGGGCTAGTTCTTAAGAAATTGCCCCTTTGGCTGAAGATATCCCCAAAGCCTTCAAGCTTATTGAAAATGAAGTTGATGCGCTCGATGAAGTTATAACTGGACATGGGAATTTCTGTGCTCTGTTAGCTTCTCGTGGCACGACTGCTACATTTTTGAAGGCCGGACGCACTCATGCCAAAATAGTGAACAAGCCAACCTTCAACCTGTCACCATCAGACTTAGTCAATATTCCTGGTGAGGCCCGAATCATTGGAAATAGATTTATCACTCAAATTTGGGCTAAAGGCGGGCGCGAGCTAGCTGGAGACGAAGCTCGGAAACTACTCAACTCGGTATGAAATGAAACTTTTACCTATCTTTTACCTTGATTTTTTTATTACACTTGCATTTACCTTATACTGTCATCTGTCTGCAATATGGTGGCGCCGAAGATCACTAAGCCGAAGCTTGTTCCGAAGGTTGTTGGGCTGAAGCTTCTTTTTGTGACTACCTATAGAAAACTTAGGATATCTTTGCATTATTTTGCAAAAGATTGTAATTGAGAGCTGAACACAATCATTGTACATATTTGTCCGTACCTTGTAATATAATGTTACCTCTCTGTCCATGTATAAATTGCTTTGTTATGGACGAAACCCACAGTTACAATTTTTGAGCCGAAGGCGAAAAACACCGTCCCTTTTTTCGTTCACATCGAAGCATTTTTTCATTCTACAAAGTGCCTCTATATTCGTCTTGTTTGAGACGAAGCTTCTTCGTATTCAACGAAGCATTTTGTCACCAAAGCCAACTTTTTTGTTTCATGTTAACGCCTATGCTTCATGTCATGATAATGATGATCCTACAAATGTCTAATGAATGTTTGTATGAATGCAAAGAATGATGCGATGAGATATGCAAATGTATGACCCGAACACACACGAAACCACACCCAGACTCTGCATCCCCTTAGGAACGACTTTTGAGTCTCTTCACCTTCTATTTCGGTGGCACTTAAGCTCTGCATTCCCTTAGGAACGTCTTTTGAGCTTCTTCACCTTCTATTTCGGTGGCATTTAAGTTTTGCATTCCCTTAGGAACGTCTTTTGAGCTTCTTCACATTCTATTTCGGTGGTATTTTGGCTCTGCATTCCCTTAGGAACGTCTTTTGAGTTTCGGAACTTACTCTACACTCCCTTAGGAACGACTTATGTAGCTTCATCACCTTCGGAGTGACATTTTAGCTCTGCATCCCCTTAGGGACTACTTTTGAGCTTTTCCCTGTTCTTTTTGCACTCGATGGTGCGGATTCTGATATTACATGTTACATTTTTGGGGGAATTTGGCCCTTGTATTGCATAGGGCTAAACAAAAAATGAAAATTACAAACTATGGCCCCATTAAAAACCTTTCTCTCCTCCTGAAAGGAAAAGGGTGCCATAGGAAAAAATAAAAAGATTACATCAATTACACATAATATCGCTGAAGCTCATCCGCATTCCAAGACCTGGGTATGTCGTTGTCGTCCATGTCCTTCAGTCTGTAAGAACCGGGTCTTAACGAAGATACTACCAGAAAAGGTCCTTCCCACTATATCTGGGTTAGATATCCTTCGAAGCACCAAATGGCCTGGTTTGATATTTTTCAATCGAACTTTTCTATCACTCCATTTTATTGTATCGGCCTGGTACTTATTGATGTGCTCTATGGCCTGAAGTCTGGTCCCTTCTATGGTGTCTTTTGTTATTTGGCAATCAGCTTCATCCTCCGTCGAAGCTTTGGTTCTTATTGATCCTGTTCTTGCTTCTTCCGGTGCTATTGCTTCATCACCGAATAAGAGCTTGAATGGAGTAAAACCTGTTGACCTTGAGACAGCAGTGTTGTGGTTCCACACCACTTTATTAATTCATCTGGCCACTTTCCTCTGGGCTAATTGAAGATTGACTTCATTATTCCTGTTATTATAATTCCATTTGCTCTTTCTACTAATCCATATGATTCCGGATGCCTTACTGACGCAAAGTGTATTTTTGTACCAATCTGGTCACAAAAAACCTTGAACGTTTCAGCATCAAATTGAGTTCTGTTATCGACTGTAATAGCCTTCGGCACACCGAAGCGACAAACAATATTCTGCCAGAAGAACTTCTGGACTATGGCCGAAGTTATTATTGCTAGGGGTTTAGCTTCGATCCACTTTGAGAAATATTCCACTGCTACTACAACATATTTCAAGTTTCCTTGTGCTGGTGTAGCCGGTCCTAACAAATCAAGGCTCCATCTCTGTAATGGCCAAGTAGGTTGAATCAGTTGTGTCAGAGACGAAGGTTGTTTCTGGTCTCTGGCACACTTTTGACAGTTTTCACATTTCTGGACCAAGTCCGCTGCATCCGAAGCTGCATTCGGCCAATAAAACCCTTGTCTAAAAACTTTTCCCAGTAAAGGCCTGGACCCAATGTGAGCTCCACATAGTCCTGCATGTATCTCCTTCATTAATTCATGTCCTTCATTTCTGGACAGGCATTTGAGCAATGGGGAGCAAACTCCATGCTTGTATAACTCCCCTTCAATTATTACATAAGGTCTTGTTCTTGCTTCCATTCTCTTGTTATAAGCTTCATCATCTGAGAGACAGTAGCCCTGGAGAAAGGATATTATTTCGGTCCTCCAGTCTTCACTATGTACAGGTGAGATTGTGAGCACTGCTCTTTCCATGAGCTCGATTGAGGGTGCTTTTATTGTTTCAAAAAATACTTCCGAAGGCAAAGGGAGCCCCTACGCTGCTGATTTAGCTAATAAATCTGTATGCTCATTCTCTCCCCTTGGGATAGTTTTTACAGAAAAACCTACGAAAGAAGCTTCCAATCTTCGGACTGCATCCAAATACTTTTCAAGCTTCGGATCTCTTGCCTTGCTGCTCTTATCCACATGGCCCAAAATAACTTGCGAATCAGTTTTAAGGATTGCCCTTCTTATTCCCATTGCCTTTAGCTTTCGAAGCCCAAAAGAAGAGCTTCGTACTTGGCAATGTTATTTGTACAGCTGAAGTCTAACTTTATTACATAACATGTTCTGACTTTAGAGGGTGCGACTAGGACAGCAGCTGCTCCTGCACCGAAGGTCCCCCAAGATCCATCGCAAAATACTGTCCATGCTTCGGCATCTTTTGTTGCTTCTTCATTCGGAGCCTCAGGCATCCAATCAGCAATGAAGTCTGCTAACGCCTGAGATTGAATTGAGGATCTGTGCACGTAATCATTGGTGAATTCATTAAGTTCCGCGGCCCATTTTCGGATCCTTCCTGTAGCTTCTCTATTCCTCATTATGTCCTTCAGGGGTTGCGATGAAGGCACTATTATGTGATATGCTTGAAAGTAATACCGAAGCTTCCTGGAGGATATCAATACAACATATAGTACCTTCTCCAACTCTGTGTAATTTTTCTTTGAAGGGCTGAGTACTTCAAAAACGAAGTATACTAGTGCTTGCTTTTTTACCTGGCCCCGTTGTTTCTCTTGTACAAATGCTGCACTAACCGCAACATGGGAAGCAGCCACATATAGAAGTAATGGAGCTCCTAATGAAGGTGGGGTTAGAGTTGTCAGATCTATCAAATACTGCTTCAGTTCTTCGAAGGCTTTCTATTGAGTTGGACCCCATTGGAAGACTTCGACTGATTTCAGTATTTCAAAAAAGGTAAATTCCTCTCTACTGATCTTGAAATAAATCTATTTAATGATGCCAGCCTTCCTGCCAACCGTTGAGCCTCCTTCATTGAATTTGGTGGCTCCATCTGAAGGATAGCTTCAATTTTGCTTGGATTAGCTTCGATGCCTTTTGTTGATACCAGGCAATCAAGAAACTTGCCCTTCTTCACTCTGAAGAACACATTTTTCTGGATTTAACTTGAGACCAGCTTGTCTGAAATTAGCAAATGTCTTTTGCAAATTGGCAACATGATTTTCTTGCTTTGTGCTTTTTACTATGATGTCATCGACATATGTCAGCACATTCCTGCCAATTTGGAAGTGAAGAACCTTGGGAGTCATTCTGCTGAAGCTTCCTCCAGCATTCTTAAGCCCCTTAGGCATCCGAAGGTAACAATAGGTACCACTAGGAGTTATGAAGCTTGTCTTTGGCTCATCCTCCTTTCTCATCCAGATTTGATGGTAACCCGAGTAGCAGTCCATTAAACTCATGAGTCCTGAAGAAGCAGCTGCATCTATAAGGGAATCTATTCTTGGTAGTGGGAATTCATCCTTCGGACATGCCTTGTTAAGATCTGTGAAATCAATGCACATTCTTCATTTTCCATTAGCTTTTTTCACCATGACAGTATTGGTCAGCCACTTTGGGTATGTTACTTCTCTGATAACACCGACACTTAGAAGTCTCTTCACTTCATTTCGTGCACCTTCGGCTTTATCATCGGACATTTTCCGAAGCCTCTGCTTTCTTGGTCTGAAGGACAGGTCCAGATTGAGTGAATGCTCAATAACGTCTCTATTGACACCACATAGATCATTAGCTGTCTAGGAAAAGACATCTTTGTTGTTCAACAAGAATCTTAGTAGTCTTTTCCTGTTCACTAGATAACTGAGATCCCAGCAATACTTTTTGTTCTACTATATCTTCACACAAAAGCATAGGCTTCGGCTAATCTGCTGAAGCAGCCTTCTCTATTTTATGCTTATACTGCTGATAAGCTTCGACTTCATCTATATTATGAATAGCCTTCGAATCCATCCAACTCCCTTCAGCCCTCCTGGCAGCTTCTTGACCCCGTGTACAACAAGGGGTCCTTGTTCAGACTAAGGTATCTTCATGCAAAGATATGATGGATGAAGTATTGCTTTGAAGGCATTAAGCGTCCCTCAACCAATGATTGCATTGTATGGATACTCCATGTCAACAATGTCAAAGATAACCTGTTGCATTCTTGTGTTGTGAACATAGCCGAAGGTAACCGACATTGTTATCTTGCCAAGTGCCACAATCTATCTTCCTCCAGAGCCATAAAGAGGGTGTGTTGCATCATGTATCTTGTCCTCTAGCTCTTGCATTTGCTTGAAAGCCTTTGCAAAAATGATATCTGCTGCACTGCCTATGTCCACCAGGACATTGTGGACTAGAAATCCCTTGATGACACAAGATATGACCATTACATCATTGTGAGGATAATCCTTGAGCTGAAGGTCCTCCTAAGAGAAGGTAAATGGGATGTGAGACCACTTGGACTTGATGAAGGGTCCTTGCACCCCAACATGTTGTACCCTTCTCTGTGCTTCTTTCTTCTGCTTCTTGTTGGCTAGTTCAGAACTTGAGCCGCCTATGATTGGGAGCACCAGCTTCATGGCCGAAGGTGCTGCAGCTTGGTTGTTTTGCGAAGCCATCGTCGCAACTGTGGAAGTGAGTTTACCGGAGGTGGGCGCCAATGTTGGTCCTTGTTCTCGAATGTTATACATCAAGAACAAAGCAACACAATTGTTAGCGATTAAAGACCTTCGTCCTTCGAAGCATTAGGATATAATGATCTTCGGACGAAGGTCATGAAGGGCGTACCTTCATCATCTCAGAGAACGAATATGAATAAATATACATGAAACGCAAAAGAATTTAAATGATCATTATGAATTATTAGATTCTTTATATTCTCATTTTATAAATATGAATAAACACCAACGATATAAACATTACATTAATACCTTCGGCTTGCCAGAAGGTGCAATGCGAGAGTGACGCAAGAGTGATTACAATTCAGCATGAACAATACAGGGGTACTGTTCATCTATTAATAGGCACGGGACGCAGGCCGGACAAAATTACATCCATGTCCCTGTTAACTAATTATAATCATAATGCAAACTATTAAGGACTATGTAGCCTTTTCCTCTTTAAGTCGGTATCGTCCTTCGCCTTTATCACAATACCAAGCCAAAGCTCTTTTAGTCGTATCTTCAGCTTTTGTTCGCATCATCTTCGGCTTATATCTTTATGTCACACCTGCCTTTGTACTGTCTTGCCGAAGGTGTTTTTGCCTTGAGAACCTTCGGTGGAGGAGAAGACCCTCAACACTATTGATAGATATAAAGTCTGAAATCAATTCATATACGTACAATTTTCACTTTTTTGTTGTAGAGAGAAAATAATATATAAAACATTTTATGTAAAATTTTATTCTTATCTGTAATAATATATTTGATAACATAAGAAAAGATTAGCATCATATTTCATACATATCTATTTTAAAATATTAGATTTATCTTAACAGTTCAGGTACCCGTTTTATCCAGGAGGGCGCGTCAGAAGCTAATATAATGTCTGATGGCTTTTTCTAGCCACCGGACATAAGCATTACGTCCGATGCCTATCAGACTGGTTGTCGGACATGAGAGCATCTCCAGCAGTTTTGTAAAAAATCTCTCTAAAAACTGATGTTGTGAGTTGCTAAATGAGAATAAGGAGTAAAAAATTATGTGTTCTCCAATAATTCACTATTTTTAGTTGCCAAATATTTTTTTGCATGCATCTATGTTTTGGGAGCAAACAAGAGGTTGCTATATTAACAGCAATATGGGACTAGGTAGAGAGTTTGTAAATCTAGCCACCTCTTTTACATAACTGTTGAAGGACACTTTTTAATAACATTTCTTAAATTTGTATTTAGAAACTTATTTAGAGAACTACTACAGATGCTCTAAGCTTTATGTCCGACGGCTGTTAGACTAGCCATGAAAGATAATATATTTTAGGGAAAACAATGTTTGGCCACAGTTTCTCTTCTCCTCTTTGTCTCTCTCGACCTTGTATTCTCTCTCCAATCTTGCTTGTCCGCAGCTACCTTGCAGTCACCGTCGGTCGGCTCGTGCCGCCACCCAAGCCCAACGCACGCACCCGCACCGGCCACTGCCCAGGCCCACAATGGATTTGCCCGCTTCGTCCGCCATCATCTACGTCACCGACGCCACTTCCCACGTCCGCGCCACCCTTCACCACACGTCGTGATGCCCCCGACGTCCGCACGCCTTTGTCGTCGCCCGCTCCGTGTGATTGCTGATGCGCCGTCTGCTCCATGCAATCGCCCTATGCTTCCACGACCAAGGAATGCCCTCCACACGTTGTCCGCATTCGCATCGTCTGTCAAGCGTCGTAGGACATGTAATCTTTTTTCCTTCAATTTTCATATATGTTACATGATTGATCATGTTTCAATTTATAAGATTGGTTGATTTGTATGCGTTGAATGACTTACTATTTATTATTTTCGATGGCCAAATGTGGTTATTAATTATAATTAGGTCATTTTAGTATATTGGAAGGTGTTAGACAACTTAAATATGTAATTTCCGAGAGTAATTATTAAACCCTCGAAAATAATGTTATTAGATATTATTTTCACCCAAAATAATATTATTTAATAAAAAAAATATTGTATTAGTGGTTTACTAGTTGAATTATTTAACATGAGAAAGTAGATTTTATTATGTAATATTGTATGATGATTAGTGCAAATACATGTATTGTAGTGTTAACAAACGGAACCTATACGTCACCCGTTTTAGCCCAACACACCTCACATGCGAGGCAAAATGAGGTGTGTCGGGCCTGAATTGTCCCTTCATTGGACAACCTCAGAGTGACCGACGGAGCCCATATTTATGACAAGGCATGTGCTCGTGTGTAATTTCGGCAACATAACCCCTAGATTCTCCGTTGCACCATTTTTAGACGTGCAAACAGAGAACAACGGGGTTATGCTGCCGAAATTTGGCTCGAGCTCATGCCTTGTCATAAATATGGGCTCTATCGGTCATTCCTGGGTGGCTTTAGGACCTATCCTTTCCTACAGATGTAGGGGCATGATTTCTTCGTAACAACTGATGGTTCGTGTATTATTGACCTAAGTTAATGTTTCGTATCTAGTATGGTACTAGAGGATCCTTAATGGGTGTATGAAGGTTGGAAGAAGAGAGGGGTCTATCAAGTCAGTGGGTTGCTAAGACCGATGTTTTTCTCGACCGTGCTTTTGCTAGATCAGAGACCAGAACCAATGTTTGGTGCCCTTGTAGCAAGTGTCGGAACATTTATTTCCTTAAGGAAGTGAAGAGCCATTGCATGAGAAGGACTGTACAATATATGTTGAGACAAGATTCATAGATGTTGTAAACGATGATGGTGTGACCATAACGACAGAGGTAGCATGTAAATAGCTTCATTATATGCCTGTTGTACCTCGGTTGAAACGTTTGTTTATCTTGAAGAATACAACTAGACACATGAGATGGCACAAAGAATGTGTACATGATAATCTTGATGTCATGGCGCACCTAGCTGATACAGATTCATCGAAGGAACTAGATGCCTTTGATTCTAGCTTTGCTAGAGAAGCGAGAAATGTCCGCATCGGTTTGACAACAAATGGTTTCTCGCCTTTCAATCTAAGTTTGTCGTCGTACTCATGCTGGCCCATGTTTGCTATTTCGTACAAGCTTCTGTTAGCTCTTTGCATGAAATATGATGTTATTTTCTTGTGTCTTTTAATACCTGCTTCGGATCATCTTAGAACAAAGATCAATATGATGATGAGACCCTGGTTGAAGATTTGAAACTTTTGTGGGAAGGAGTTGAGGTGCATGATTGTTATAAGGAATATAAATTCAACCTAAGAGCTGCATATTTGTGGTCGATTCACGATTTTCGGATTATGGTATCTTTTCTAGATAGAGTTGTCATGGAATTTTGACATGTCAGATATGTGATGAAGATATTGGTTGCTTCCAACTTAAGTTTAGTGGAAAGATCTCTTACTTCGATTGTCATAGATGGTTTTGCCTCAGGATCACCTGTTTAGGTTCCAGAGAAATGCTTTTAGAAAAGTCACGATTGTGACGATGGAACCACCCAAGCATCTTAGTACTTTCTTGAATATCACTAACAAAACAAAAGACAACCCTAAGGCTAGAAAAGACTTATCCTTAATTTGTAGTCGACCAACTCTGGAGCTAGGAGAAAGGGAGAAGAAGCCACATGCTCCTTGTAGTCTAAAACCTAAAAGGAACAAAGAAGTGATGAGGTGGTTGAAAAACTCAAATTTCCCTTATGTTTATGCGGTGGGCTTTAGAAGATCTGTGAATGTGAAGACCGATTAGTTTTCCAGGTTGAAGAGTGATGACTACGACATAATCATGGAAAAACTTCTTCTTGTTATGTTTCGTGGTTTTGTGAAAAATGATGTGTGGAAGGCGTTAGCGGAGCTAAGCTACTTCTATAGACATCTTTGTGCTAAAGAAATAAAGAAAGAGATGATGGAGCAACAAATACTGGTTTTGGTGTATACAAGCTTCAAAAATATTTCATGTAGGTGTTTGTTTCTTGGATGGCCCCATTGATATGGTCATCGGGCCTTGTGCAGGTGGTGGGTTTCCCCTAAGTTTTGCACCCATTCTAAAAAGAACAGGGGAAACCATGGTACCAAGTCCTTCCACAACTATGGTGGCGATGGACATGTGCGTACATTATGTTATGTTCTAACTTCAAACTAAATAAAAGTATGTCATTCTAACTTGTATGTATAGGAAGACAAATTTGGTACTAGGCCCACGAATGTGGAGGTGTTTGTGCATGGACATAGGGGTTCTAATCTTTAGAATCATGATGTGAATTGCACTCGTACAGCCACCAACCGCCTAGTGAGATTGTTATACTCTAGTGTTTTGTTGCATCACCTTCATGACAAATTGATATTTGGTGTCTTTTCTCTAGGAAGCATATGGGGAGCAGATGGTTAGAGCACCATGGGTGGGACTATGACTAGAGGTGCCAACTAATCAACCTAGAGGCGGTATATGCTAGAGCAGGAGGACAAGCCCATGGATGTTGAGAGTATTTTTATTATGATTTTTATGTTATGCTTATATGCTTGTGATTGTACTAAGTCTATGGTTCAATCCTGTTGGTGGGTATATTTGATTCTTTGATTGACTCTAGAGAACTAAGACATTGAGGACGACGATTCATATCATCATCCCCTTAGGTGTCTCATTCTCGTTCCACCTCCTAGGACATGGAGATTGCAACATTTATGGAATAATCGGAGTATTAGAGGGATGTATTGAGGCAACAAGAAGAGTATCAGAGGTAGCAAGTTGAGCATCAAATGTAGAAGGATGAGTACTATGAGAACCTATAGACCCAACAACAGGCTTTTCTCTAAGTAAGTTAAAGCAATATGTTATTCGTTTCAACTACAAAGATGTTACATATCGTACTTCCTCAATAGTTACTTGTATATAATTTGTAGCAACTCGCACAACAAATGAGCATCCAGATGTCATCCTTTCGGATATCGTCTCTGGAACTTGAACTGCTGCCTCCACCATTGCCGCCACCTCCGCCACATTCCCTTTGATTCATCCAGCTCTGGTATTCGCTGAATGTACATATTTGTGTGTGTTACAAATGAAGAACTTAGTGGTTAATATACAAATATGTGTTACAAGGCTTCGAGACCCTCCCGCTTCGGTTGTTGGACTTGGAGATGGATCTAGCCAAGACGACGCCTCAGCTTCGTGTGTGAACAAATTTTTTAGCACCCATTGTCCAGTCGGAGGAAGTGACGACAACTCTAACCAACTAGGTGACGGATATATGTGAGGCTGAATTACGTGAACTTATTTTGAACTATTTGAATGTGGATGTGAATGACTTCGAATCTCTGTGATGTGGAACTATGAAAATATTTGAATGAATATGGATTTATATGTGATCTTGAATGAATATGGATTTAACATAAAATTAGGGAGAATTTGGCCTCCCTAGAATTACTTATGTTCGACGGCCTAGCTTTTGTCATCGGACATAAGTGTTAAAAACTCGACAACTTTTAGTGGGCCATCTAACATATTACCAAATTAAGTTCCATGACCCGCATGCAGTTGTCGGACTTAATATTGTTATGTCCGATGGGCCCCATGTAGACCATCGAACATAAGCTTCCGAGGCCCACTAGACGCCAACATGGTTGTAAACGACTTTAAATGCCGACGGCTCCCAGGAGACCGTCAGATATACACTATGTCCGATGGCCGGCATCGGATATTACCTTATTTCCGACCTTTTGGAACTGATGGACCATTGTTGTCGAACATAAGCCATAAACCGTCACACATAACTTATGTCTAATAGTGTAGGGCTTATATCTGATGGCTTAGGCCATCAAAAACTTTTGGTTTTACTATTGTGACTCGTTATAGATAGTGTGAAATAATTGAAATATTCTTGTCAATCCAAAGGCATTTCTGATTGTACCCCTCTCTAGCCATGCAATTGTGAGTTTACCCCTCATTTTTCAACTTTGTGATTTTACCCCTTCGTTTTGAAAACGAAGATATGACATACCCCTACATCATTACATGTAGTTAACGGTGTTAAATCTACCATGCAATTTTTTGTGATTTTACCCTTTGTTATATTATGTAATTTTGCTTTTACCCTTGTTTGGGTTGCGCCTGTATAGAATAAGAGGGTAGTTTGGACCTTTCATTCATTTATTTTCACACTTTTATTATTGGGCTATTTAAATTCATACCCTTAGTTTTGCCACCTTCCTCATTTTTACCCTTAGTTGTATTTTTTGCTCAGTTTTACCCTTCTGCTTTATAGCACTAGAAGGGAAAAACTGAGCAAAAACACGACTAAGGGTAAAAATAAGGGCACGAGCAAAACTAAGGGCGCCACCTTAAAAACTGATTATTTTTTCTAATCACTGATTCTGATTTTTACCAATGGTGTTGAGAGGGAGGAGCAAACTGTAGCTTCATTTTCAAAATGGAGGGGTAAAATCATAATTGCATGGCAGTGAATGGTATAATCACAATTGTCCCATTTTGAATTTACCTATTGGAACTTGGCCAAAAAATTATGTTCCCTATACCTATATTATAACGTATTTGTCGGGGACCGTAATTAGGGGTACCCCCAATGCTCCTTAATCCGGCTGGAAAACATCTTTAGAACAAACCATAAACGACTGATAAAGCGCAGGCCTCGTCTACTAAGGGACGCGACCTCATCTGAGCCCAGCCTTGGGCAAGGACGGTAGTCCCGGACGGATTCACGCCTCGACCGAGGGTCCCCTCAGTCAGCAAACGCACCCTCGGCTCGCCCGAAGCCCAGCGCGGGCAGACTTTGTCGTGCAGCGACCTCGCCCAAATCACCTTACCAACCGACCGTATCGCATGCGCATTTAATGCGGGGATCGTTCTGATAGGAAAACAGCACTGTTCATCCCGCTCCGGCAACTGTGCCAACCACCAGGGCAAGACTAGCAACAGTAAGTCGTGGCCTCCCTCGAGTTCAGCCTCAGGCGCAACAAGGAGCTCCACCTCGCCTGACCTCAGGCCTCAGCCTCGGCCTCGACCTCGGGAGAAGGTCTCCGCCTCGCTCGACCCTGGGTCTCGGCCTCAGCCTCGGCCTCGGGAGGAGTCACAACCTTGCCCGACCTCAGCCTTGGCCTCGGAGAAGTCTCCGCCTCGCCCGACCTCAGGCCTCGGAATCAACTACGCTACAGGGGATACATCATGACCCTATCCCTAGCTAGCCGCCTCAGGCTACAAGGGAACA
Source organism: Zea luxurians (assembly GCA_029449295.1). Lineage (NCBI taxonomy): Eukaryota > Viridiplantae > Streptophyta > Magnoliopsida > Poales > Poaceae > Zea > Zea luxurians. The sequence goes on along the minus strand of JAOPSE010000010.1, from coordinate 9,324,412 downwards.
AGACTGGTGTCCCATCTAAGTTACTCCGGTAACAGGTAATGATGGTTCCCCGCGTGCGCCCATGACGTCATTTGCTCTCAACCCCCTACGGAAGCAAGGAAACGTCAGCAGGATCCATGCCGCACCGCCAGCTGTGCTTCTACAGGGCTCAAGACACTTCTCCGACGGCCACGTTAGGGCTCAAGGCAATTCTCCGCCAGCCACGTTAGCACATAGCTACACCCCATTGTACAGCTAGGCCATCTCCTTGTATCTATAAAAGGGGACGTCCAGGGCCTTCCTAAGGCACGGGAACAACAGACACAAACAACAGCGGAGACATAACACGAAGAAAGAGGGGAGAGACCAACGCGCGACGTACGAACACACCGACGCACGACGCAGACGAGCGGAGGCAGGCAGAGTAGGAGAGATGCGGTAGAGGCAGCCTCAGACAACTCGCCTCAAGGCTGAACCCTCTCTTTCTCTCTCTCTCTCGTTCTCGCTCTCTCACAACGCTTGTAACCCCTACTACGAGCACCCTGGTGCAAGATAACATAAGCCTCATTTCCCTCTTGTGTTCCATCTTGCATTAACCCATCTAGGCAGGGACACGCAACAACAAATTCACTAGTCGGTCTTGTTGAGGGTCCCCCGGGTCCAAAACACCGACAGTTGGCGCGCCAGGTAGGGGGACGCTGCGTGTTAACGAATACTTTCTCGTTGAGTTCCAGATGGGTAGCTTTCAGCAGCCTCTTTAGCCCGGGACGGTGCTCCGCTTTGGGAATCTCGAGTTCATGTCCCTCGACGGCAGCTACGACATGGTACTCCTCCCCTTGTAGCACGACAACAACGATGGTCGTTAGCTCGCCCGGCGAAGGCGAACTCGACGACGACTTCCTCCCGCGGTGAAAGAGGACCACCCGGGTTTACCCCGCCACCCTCCTCGCCGGAGGAGGAGGAGGCGGGGCAACCGTGGCCAGGCAGGAGGCGGCACCTTATCGGTTGTCGGACCAGAGCAAGTCGACGACGCCGGCACCCCCGCGGGGGACATGTCGGGTGTCGTCCTCGCACTTGAGACAACGACGGGCGTCGCTTCCCAGTAACGTGCCAACCCCAAGCGGACTGATGATGCCAGCACCCTCACGAAGGACTTGTTGGGCGTTAGCCTCGTACCTGAGATAACGGTGCAGTCCGTCCCCGATGCGACTTAGCCACCGTCCATCAACGAAAAGGTACCATCCGTTTTTCACCCTGTTCCTTTTAGATTCAGCTTTGATCCGCCAAGCGACCCCGCTTCGATGAGCGCTTTCGCTAGGGCATATCCTGACCTTCCAGGGTACCATATGTGGTCAACTTGGGACCAACTTACGGCCGTCTCAACCTCCGGACCCGTGGGTTCCGAGGAAGAGGACGACCCCGATGTCAGTTGGGATTTCTCCAGACTCTGAGATCCCGGTGCCATGCGCGACTTCATGTCCGCATGTGACCACTGCCTCTCCAGCTGTTCTGATGATGGTCACAGCATTGACGACGAGGGTTGCGACCCAACTCGCGAGTGCTACCACATCGATCAGGAGGATCACGACGGAGAAAACCACCTTGGCATGCCAGGAAGTGACGGCGCCCTTGCACCTACGACTCATGTTGAGATCCTGCGGGAGCTAGCTGTGGTCCAAGTCCCTGCGAGGGGTCAGGACACATAGCTTGAGCAACTCCGCGAGATGCAGGCCAAGCTCGACGAAGAAGTGGGGCGACTTGTGCAGCTCCGGCAAAACATCGAGCAGGAATGGGCAGGCCGAGTGCTCGCTGAAGGAGCATGTCATCGGGCCTAGGACGTGCAGCGCCGCATTGTTGACGATGCCAGGGCAATGCCGCCCCCGGCCTTCAACGGGGCTGGCCAGAGCCTAGCCGCAGCAGCAATGTTGCTTTGGACGATGCCGGAGCCATCCACCACCGAAGGGCGACGTATCCAGGGCGAGCCCAAGGGCCTCCTGGAAGACGCCACTGTCTGGCAAGCCGAGAGCTCTGCCTCCCAGAGGCGGGGAGACCCCTCGGAGCATCGCGCAACGCCCTCCCGACACATGCGGGAGGCCTCGGTCCACACCGAGCGCACAAGGGACGGGACGCCTGCGGCCCCAGATCGCCTCGGCGATAATCAGCGCCACCACGACCGTCGAGCCCGCCTCGAGGAAAAGGTGTGCCGAGGCTACCACCCTAGGCGCGGGGACGTTACGACAGTGAGGAGGATCGAAGTCCCTCGCCCGAGCCACCAGGTCCGCGAGTCTTCAGCCGGGCCATACGACGAGCGCCGTTCCTGGCCCGGTTCCGAGCCCCGACTACCATCACCAAATACTCAGGGGAGACAAGGCCAAAGTTGTGGCTTGCGGACTACCGGCTGGCGTGCAAGTTGGGAGGGGCGGACGACGACAATCTCATCATCCGCAACCTTCCCCTTTTCCTCTCTGACGCTGCCCGGGCCTGGCTGGAGCATCTGCCTCCTGCGCAGATCTCGGACTGGGACGACCTGGTCAAGGCTTTCGCTGGAAGTTTCCAGGGTACGTACGTGCGCCCTGGGAACTCATGGGATCTCTGAAGTTGCCGCCAGCAGCCCGAGGAATCCCTGTGAGAGTACATCCGGCGGTTTTCAAAGCAGCGCACTGAGCTGCCCAACATCACCGACTCGGATGTCATCGGGGCTTTCCTCGCTGGCACCACTTGCCGAGACCTGGTGAGCAAACTAGGACGCAAGACACCTACCAAGGAGAGCGAATTGATGGACATCGCCACCAAGTTCGCCTATTGTTAGGAGGCGGTCGAAGCCATCTTCCGGAAAGACAAGCAGCCTCAGGGAAGGCAGAAGGAAGATGCCCCCGAGGCGTCCGCCTAGCGTGGCGCGAAGAAGAAGGCCAAGAAGAAGGCGCAAGCGAAGCGCAACGCCGTCAACACGGATCTCATCGCTACTGCCGAACGCAGGAACCCACGGAAGCCTCCTGGAGGGGCCAACGCGTTTGACAAGATGCTCAAGGAGTCGTGCCCCTATCACCAGGGTCCCGTCAAGCACACCCTTGAAGAGTGCGACATGCTCCGGCGCTACTTCAACAAGGCTGGACCCTCGGCAGAAGGTGGCAAAGACCAAGGCAACAACCAGGGGGGGCGACAAGGAAGAGGAGTTCCCAGAGGTCCACAACTGCTTCATGATCTACGGCAGACAGGTGGCGAACGCCTTGGCTCGGCACCGCAAGCAGGAGCACCGGGAAGTCTGCTCGGTGAAGGTAGCGGTGCCGGTCTACCTAGACTGGTCCGACAAGCCTATCACCTTCGACCAAGGCGACCACCCCGACTTCGTGCCGAGCCTAGGAAGGTACCCACTCATCGTCGACCCGATCATCGGCAACGTTAGGCTCTCCAAGGTCCTCATGGACGGAGGCAGTAGCCTCAACATCATCTACGCCGAAACCCTAGAGCTCTTGGGGGTTGATCGATCCGAGATCCGGGCTAGTGCGGCACCCTTCCATGGGATCGCACCCGGAAAGCGTATCCTACCCCTCGGGTAGGTTGACTTACCCGTCTGCTTCGGAACTCCCTCAACCTTCCGAAAGGAAACCCTCACCTTCGAGGTAGTTGGGTTCCGAGGGACCTATCACACGGTGCTGGGAAGACCGTGCTATGCCAAGTTCATGGACATCCCCAACTACACTTACCTCAAGCTCAAGATGCCTGGCCCCAAGGGAGTCATCACCGTCGAACCCACGTACCATCATGCTTACGAGTGCGACGTGGAATGCGTGGAATACACCGAGGCCCTCGCCAAGTCCGAAGCCCTCATCGCCGACCTGGATTGCCTCTCCAAAGAGGTGCCCGACGCGAAGAGGCACGCCAGCAACTTCGAGCCAACTGAGGCAGTCAAGTCTATCTCTCTCAACCCCAGCAACGACGCCAGCAAGAAAGTCAAGATCGGCTCCGAGCTCGACCCCAAATAGGAAGCAGTGCTCGTCGACTTTCTCCACGCAAACACCGAAGTTTTTGCGTGGAGTCCCTCGGACATGCCAGGCATACCGAGGGATGTCGCCGAGCACTCACTGGACATCCGAGCTGGAGCCCGACCCGTGAAGCAGCACCTGCGCCGTTTTGATGAAGAAAAGAGCAGAGCCATAGGCGAGGAGGTCCACAAGCTAATGGCTGCAGGGTTCATTAAAGAGGTATTCCATCCTGAATGGTTAGCTAACCCTGTTCTTGTAAAGAAAAAAGGTGGGAAGTGGAGGATGTGCGTAGACTACACTGGGTTAAACAAAGCATGTCTGAAGGTTCCCTACCCTCTGCCTCGCATCAATCAAATTGTGGACTCCACTGCTGGGTGCGAGACCCTGTCTTTCCTCGATGCCTACTCAGGCTATCACCAAATCAAGATGAAAGAGTACGACCAGCTCGTGACTTCTTTTATCACACCCTTTGGCAATGTATTGTTACACTACAATGCCATTTGGCTTGAGGAATGCAGGGGCCACCTACCAGAGGTGCATGAACCATGTGTTCGGAGAACACATCGGCAAAACGATCGAGGCTTACGTCGATGACATCTTCGTCAAAACAAGGAAAGCCTCTGACCTCCTCTCTGACCTTGAGGTAACATTCAGTTGCCTAAAAGCGACGAGCGTAAAACTCAATCCTGAGAAGTATGTCTTTGGAGTCCCCCAAGGCATGCTCTTAGGGTTCATCGTCTCTGAACGAGGCATCGAAGCCAACCCGGAGAAAATCGTGGCCATCACCAACATGGGGCCAATCAAAGATCTGAAAGGAGTACAAAGGGTCATGGGATGCCTTGCGGCTTTGAGCCACTTCATCTCGCACCTCGGCGAGAAGGGATTGCCCTTGTACCGCCTCCTAAGGAAGGCCGAGCGCTTCACTTGGACCCCTGAGGCCGAGGAAGCCCTCGAAAACTTAAAGGCGCTCCTTACAAATGCGCCCATCTTGGTGCCCCTTGCTGCGGAAGAAGCCCTCTTGATTTACGTCGCCGCGACCACTCAGGTGGTCAGCGCTACGGTCGTAGTCGAGAGACGAGAAGAAGGGCACGCACTGCTCGTCCAGAGGCCAGTCTACTTCATCAGCGAAGTGCTATCCGAGACCAAATTCCGCTACCCGCAAATCCAGAAGCTGCTCGATGCAGTGATTCTGACACGGCAGAAGCTGCGACACTACTTCGAGTCACATCTAGTTACTGTGGTGTCATCTTTCCCCCTGGGAGAAATCATCCAGAGCTGAGAGGCCTCGGGTAGGATAGCGAAATGGGCAGTGGAACTCATGGGCGAAACACTTTCATTTGCCCCTTGGAAGGCCATAAAATCCCAAGTCTTGGCTGACTTCCTAGCTGAATGGACTGACACCCAGTTGCCGACGGCCCCAATATAGCTCGAACTTTGGACCATGTACTTCGATGGGTCAATTATGAAAACAGGAGCAGGTGTTGTCTTACTCTTCGTTTCACCCCTCGGGAAACATGTGCACTACGTACTGCGCCTCCATTTTCCAACGTCAAACAACGTGGCTGAGTACGAGGCCTTGGTTAATGGCCTACGCATCACCGTCGAGCTAGGGGTTCGGCGCCTCGACGCTCGTGGCGACTCGTAGCTCGTCATTGACCAGGTCATGAAGAACTCCCATTGCCGCGACCAAAAAATGGAGGCCTACTGTGACGAAGTTCGGCGCTTGTAAGATAAGTTCTACGGGCTGGAACTCAACCATGTTGCTCGACGGTACAACGAAACCGCAGATGAGCTGGCGAAAATAGCCTTGGGGCGAACGACCGTTCCCTCGAACGTCTTCTCCAAGGATATATATCAGCCATCCGTCAAAATCGACGACACGCCCGAGCCCGAGGAGGCCTCGGCCCAGCCCGAGGTACCCTCGGCCACCGAGGGTGAGGCCCTATGCGTTGAGGGGGAGCGGAATGGGGTCACACTGGTTCCAAACTGGCAGACCCAGTACCTAGAATATCTCCTCCGAGGAGAGCTGCCCCTCGACAAGGCCGAAGCTCGGCGACTGTCTCGGCGCGCCAAGTCGTTCGTTTTACTAGATGATGAAAAAGAGTTATACCACCGCAGCCCCTCGGGCATCCTCCAACGATGCATATCCATTGCCCAAGGACAAGAGCTGTTACAAGAAATACACTCGGGGGCTTGCGGTCACCATGCAGCACCTCGGGCCCTCATGGGAAACGCTTTCCGATAAGGTTTCTATTGGCCAACCACGGTAGCCGACGCCACTAGGATTGTACGCTCCTACCGAGGGTGTCAATTCTACGCGAGACAGACGCACCTGCCCGCTCAAGCCCTACAGACAATACCTATCACTTGGCCTTTCGCTGTGTGGGGTCTGGACCTCGTCGGTCCCTTGCAGAAGGCACCCAGGGGCTTCACGCACCTGCTGGTCGCCATCGACAAATTCTCCAAGTGGATCGAAGTCCGACCCTTAACCAGCATCAGGTCCGAGCAGGCGGTGGCGTTCTTCACAAATATCATCCATCGCTTTGGGGTCCCAAACTCAATCATCTCCGACTGGCACGCAGTTCACTGGGAAAAAGTTCCTGGACTTCTGCGAGGACCACCACATCCGTGTGGACTGGGCCACTGTAGCGCACCCAATGACAAATGGGCAGGTGGAACGCGCCAACGGTATGATTTTGTAGGGACTAAAGCCGAGGATCTACAACGACCTCAACAAGTTTGGCAAGTGATGGATAAAAGAACTACCCTCGGTCGATTGGAGTCTGAGGACGACGCCGAGCCGAGCCACGAGCTTCACGCCGTTTTTCCTAGTCTATGGGGTCGAGGCTATCTTACCCTCGGACTTGGAATACGGTTCCCCGAGGACAAAGGCTTACAACGACCAAAGCAACCAGACCAGCCGAGAGGATTCATTGGACCAGTTGGAAGAGGCTCGGGACGTGGCCTTACTACACTCGGCACGATATCAGCAGTCTCTGCGACGCTACCACGCCCGAAGGGTTCGGCCCCGAGACTTCCAAGTGGGAGACTTGGTACTTCAGCTGCGACAAGACGCCCGAGAGCGCCACAAACTTACCCCTCCCTGGGAAGGGCCCTTCATCATCGCCAAGATTTTGAAGCCCGGGACATACAAGCTGGCCAACGATCAAGGCGAGGTCTACAGCAACGCTTGGAACATCGAACAGCTACGTTGCTTTTACCCTTAAAATGTTTCAAGTCGTTCATGTATCTCGCTTTCTTTACATGCATAAATAAAGTCTAACCATCAAGGAAGGATCAGCCTTGCCTCGGCAAAGCTCGACCCTCCCTCGAGGGCTAGAAGGGGGGAACCCCCTCTGTGTCAAAATTTTTCCTCGGAAAAGTCTTTTACCAGAATGTCTTTCGCGCTTTTCGACTGTGTCGATAACAGAATCCTAAAGACGAGCGAGAGAGACCTTGAACGGCAAGGCCGACCGAGCTGATGGACTCCTACGCCTCCGGGATACGGATACCTCACTCATCACCTTCCGCAAAAAGTAGCTCATGCTCGGATAAGCGATTCTGCTACTGAACAAGTCCTAACGCTCGAAAACTTTTCTGCCAGAACGACTTTCGTGCCTTTTTGACTGCGTCGCTAACAGAATCTTAAAAATGATGGGAGAATGTGTAAGTGGCAAGGCCGACCGAGCAGAGGGACTCCTACGCCTCCGGGATACGGATACCTCACTCATCACCTTCCGCGAGAAGTAACTCACGTTTGGATAAGCGATTCTGCTACCGAACAAGTCCTAATGCACGAAACAAGAGGAAAGAAAACGCAACTTTATAATCCGACAATAATGTTTAGGCCTCAGCAGCCGTAAAAGACATACGCATACTTCAAGCAAACTGTTCCTGTAGGCTCAGACATCGGCAGGGGGAGGAGCAGCATGCTCGGCGTCATTTCCACCCTCGGCAGAATCTGGCCCGGCCTCAAACGGCGACACGGGCGGAAGGATCTCCACCTCAAAGGAGGAAGCCAGCGCCACACTTGGGCCCTCGACAGCCGTGTCAAGCCTCTGGACCTCAGCTAAGGCAGCCTCCTCCTCGTTGGGTAAGCAGTACCCCTCGCTGACCCGCTCCAGATCCACGTCGTAGTGGGAAGCAAGTACGGCGAAGGCCCGCCTAACGCCATGGTGCAGCGCCCCGCGGAGTCTGTTGCGCACATGGCCGCCCAAGGCCTACTGATGACTCTAGGGGGAGCTACCCGAGGTGACGGCGTCGAGGCCAAAGGCATGGCAGAAAGCCGAGATGGCCTCGGACATGGCCACGCGCTCGACCTCCTTCTGCTCAGCCGCTTCGGCAAGCGCCTTGCAGGTCTTGACGGACTCATCAAGAGCTGTTTTGAACCCTACAGACAGTAGGACAACATTCTTTAGACACAAGGAGAAGAATGGAGACAAAAACAAAGTCACAAAACGGGTAAAACATACCTTCGGCCCGGGCTCGCTGCTGCGAGGCCTCGGCTAGCGCGGACTGGGCAGACCCGACGGCCTTGGCCCGGCTCTCTGCAAGGGCCTCAGCCCGGCTCACGGCCTCGGCAGCTTGGCTCCGAGATTGGTCCCACTCGCCGATAGCCTGGCCAAGCTCCAGGTGCCGCTGCCACATTTCCTCGGCCTAGGAAGCCACCTGCTCCCGGGCCGACGAAGCCTCCGCTCGTGCCAACGCCCGCCTCTGTCCGCACCGCTGCTGCCTCCGACTTCAGCTCGTCGCAGAGCAACCGAAGGTCCGCCACCTCGGCGCTCTGTTCGGCAAGGCGCTCGTTGGCATCAGCAAGCGCGGCCCGCTGGGATCGCAACGACTCCCAAACGTTGCTTTCGCGGCGGATGAACAGCGACTTGGCTGTGCTCGCGTCCGCGAGCTCCTGAGAAAGAAAAACAAGATGTCACAAAGAATGCCCTGGTCACGCAAGGTGAACGTCTAAATCCTTACCCGGAAAACCCTGGGAATGTCCCTGGAAAGGGTTTCCATGGTCGACCGCAGCGATCTCATCGCTGCCTCGGTGTACTCACGAAAACTATCCCGAGCCTTCTCCTCCAACTCATCGTTGAGGAAGAGGTGGGGCTCCGAGGTGCCATGGCCCCAGAACCGGAGCGGCTGCCCAAACCACTCATTGGGATTGAGCTGCGCAGGAGTAAGGCCGCTGCTCCCCAGGACAGGCAACGTTCTGCACGCCCCTCCACCAAGGCGTCGGGTCCCCCTACAGCCTCAGCAACGACGGCCACCACCTCCTCATGGCCGAGAACGGGGAGGTCGGGGATGACCACGGGCGGCGGCGCCTCAACCATCCCGATGTCGGCGGCGACGGGTGGCTCCGCGAGCGAATCAGCAACGGCCTCGGCAGGGGTCGATGCCGGCGCCGACGACAAGTCAAGAGGACTCGGGGCCACGGTCGTGTCAGCAGCTTCCCCGGCATGATGGCCGCTCCAACGGGGGGGGGGGGGGGGTCATCCTGAGAGGCTTGCCCCATGGCAACTCGCGCCGCCTGGTCCCCCCACTGGAGGGTGCCTTGTGCGGAGGCCAACCAACCGGCATGGCGCGCCGCAGCGCCGGCCGTCGAGGCCGGCTTCGTCTTAAGGGCCTTCGTGGGGGGCAGACCAGCCAAGCCCTGCCTTCGCTTGTTGAAAGAGAGAGACGGCAAGTTCAAGACACACAATGAAAGAACCAAAACAGAGGTGTCCTCAGATACTTACCCGCTCCGGGGCAAGGCCAATCGTGCCTGTGGGGAGGCCCCTTGGGCCCTTATCCCCGCAGGCGCTGCCGAAGGTTGCCCCGCCGCCGGCTTCGGCACCATTTCCCCCTCGGACGCCTGAGGCGTCGAGGGAGCGGCTGGCCCAGGCGTCGTCACGACGGCCGAGGGACCTGCCTCCTATGCAGCCAGCGCGGGCACCTGCTCTTGGGGGACAGGCAGATCGGCCTGACCCCCCGGAGTCACAACAACCGTCTCGGCCAAGGGGTCAAGTACCCCCTCGGCCTACCCCCGCTCCTCGGATTGGGACCTTGGTGCCCCGGCCCCAGGCGCTGATGGTGCCAGCCCACTTGGAGGCTGGCTCGGCGACCCCTAGCCCAGCCTCGGGTCCGGGCTGAGGCCAAGTCGGGTCGCCATGTCATCATCTTCGTCGTCATCATCATCGTCATCATCGTCGTCGTCAGGCATTTCCGGCAACGACTCCCTCAGGAGCCCATCCCTCGCCTGCCTAGGACGACGCTTCTCTAGGGCTTCCCGAGCTAGCATCCTCTCGCGAGCTCGGGCCTTTTCCGCGTCCTTCTTCTCCTTCTCCTTCTCCGCGGCAAGCCTCCGCGTGGCTCGGTCCGCCGCGTCCTCCGGGACCGGTGGCCGGACGGGTTTATAAATCTTCAACCCCTAGGGACGAACAAAAATGCCAACAGTAAGAATCAAAGGCGCAGAGAACTCGGCACAAAACAGAAGGAGGATCGGACACTTACCAGGGACACATACCCACGGTCGGGACGCATCGCGGGCTGGCTAAGGGCGCCGGCATCCGGCCTCCCTACCATACTTGTTACTCGCTTGAGGAGGTCGTCGGCGGAGAGGGAGGTCGAGGACATCCGCGAGCCCTCCGAATCGACCCCCGGCTTCATCTCCGCGAGCCGCAATCGCCGCTCGACCAGAGGGAGCACCCTCCGACGATGGATAGTGGCGACGACCCCCGCAGTGGTAAGGCCCGCATCTCGTAACTTCTGCAAGGCCTGCAGAATAGGCTAGAGCTTCTCCTGGTTCTCGCGTGTGGCCCCCCAGCGCCAGTTAGTGCCGGCGGCGGTCACCACTCGTTGAGAAAATGGCGGAAGCATCCCACCGTCGTTCCGGAGATTAAACCACCGGTTCTACCACCCCTTGTTCGAAGATGCAAGGGAGGTAGGGATGTACTGCTGCGCGTGCCCCGGCCTCAGCTGGAGAGTGCAGCCACCGGCCCGCACCACCATACGGACCTTCTTCGCCTCCGTCGTCGCGGCGAAGAACTCTGCGGAGAAGAGATGGGTCCACAGGTCCCATTGAGGGTCAATCCCCAAAAAACCCTCGCAAACCGCCACGAAGATGGCCGCTTGCGCGATAGAGTTGGGGTTGAAGTTATGCAGCTCCACCCCGTAGTGGTGAAGGAGCGCCCACATGAAGCGGCTCACTGGCACTCCAAACCCTCGCTCATGGAAGGGGATGAAACTGACCACATACCCCGGCGGCGGAGTCAGGTCAGCCTCGCTCGTGGGGGCCATACACTCTGGCTGCGGCCCATCAGAAAGGGGACGGAGCAGACCATCGACAATGAGGGCCTCCAGATCCTCCACAGCGACGGTGGAGAAAGGCCACGGGTCACACGGCGGAATGACGGTCACCTTGTCAGCCATCGCCGAACGGAGGTGGTGGAGGCGGAAGGGATGAGGTATGTGATTTCATTTTCTCTAGCTGCTCTCTTAGGTTGCGGAAACCAAAGCAGAAGGCAAGCGCAAACGGCAGGGTGAAGAACCACCACCGTCCCCTATTCCGGGTATATAAAGGCCCGGGCGAGATCCACCGAAGGCTTCGCCCAAACCCGCCGCGGAATTCAAACTCGAAGGTGAAACGGTGTTTCTGTTCCTTGAATGGCTCGCGCACGCGCAACAGACGCCCCACGAATCGCCTGTCCCATCGCATTAACTCCTTGGCAGGGCAAGCGACACCTCCGGCAGGAGAAGCGGGCGCCGTTTCGCATCCGTCATGATGACTGCGTCATAAAAGGTGCGCCACATTATTTAAATTTATATCCTTTTCCTTTTCCTCTCTCTCTCTTGCCATAGGGACCGGGAAAGGGGATATTGCGAAAAGGATCCTTCTCGGCGAAGGAAGCGGGCCCCGAGCCCTCCTACAGATCAGGGGTTCGAAGGTTGCGCCCTCCGGGGTTCGGCAACCGCCCCAGAGCACTCAGGCTCCGAGCCCTTTACTGATCAGGGGTTCGAAGGCTGGCCCCTCGGAAGGGTTCGACAGCCGCCCCAGAGCATGCAGAGTCAGGGATGACCCTTGGTACGTCCGTTACATGGCCGAGGCTCGGGCTACGCTCCTGAGGTACCATAGGACATTTCTGAGACCAGCGGGAACGATTTGTAATGGAATCCCACCGGAGGGAGGCATCGAGCCCTCGGACCCTATCGAATGGGTCCGGGTCCAACAAATCACCTGCAGGTACTTTTGGAGTGCGCCTCTAGGCCACTAGCCGACCCTTATCAACGGGGCTCGGGCGTCCACTCGGATCACCCGTTAGCAACTCACCGGAAACACCATGTTCGGTGCCCTCCGAGGGTAACATGGCGCTTTCCCCCCCCCCCCCCCCCCCCCCCCCCGCTTCCTCCTCACGGAGAGGCGACGAAGGGGCGTACAATAAAAGTCGAGACGGTCCATGATCGTCCTCTCACTCCGTGCAGAGGCTCAGGGGCTGCTCTCGCACCTGGCTACGGCCAAACTGTTGACCACATCAATAAACCAGCTTAAAAAACTCGGAGCCTGACCGTGCACCCGGGCTACGGCCAGGCCGCACGAGGGAACAACAAGGCTGACCGAGGCATCACAAAAAGGATTAAGACCTCAGAGGATTCAAACCACTCCTCTGAGGCCTCGGGGGCTACACCCGGCGGGTGCACTCGCGCGCACCCACCGGAACAAAGCATAACCAACGAAGGCTGGTACCCTTGCCAGAAATCCGACAGAACCTCCAAGCGAGTACCTACACTCCCTTGAAGGCTCGGGGGCTACTGTCAGGGACCATAATTAGGGGTACCCCCAATGCTCCTTAATCCGGCTGGAAAACATTTTTGGAACAAACCATAAATGACTGATAAAGTGCAGGCCTCGTCTACCAAGGGACGCGACCTCATCCGAGCCCAACCTCAGGCAATGACGGTAGTCCCGGACGGATTCACGCCTCGACCGAGGGTCCCCTCAGTCAGCAGACGCACCCTCGGGTCGCCCGAAGCCCAGCGCGGGCAGACTTTATTGTGCAGCGACCTCGCCCAAATCGCCTTACTAACCGACCGTATCGCATGCGCATTTAATGCGGGGATCGCTTGACACCTTATCCTGACACGCATACCTCAGTCGGCAAGGTCGAAGTGATCGCAGTCACTTCACCCCTTTACTGACCGGTCTAACAGGAAAACAGCACTGTTCATCCCGCTCCGGCAACTGTGCCAACCACCAGGGCAAGACTAGCAACAGTAAGTCGTGGCCTCCGCCGAGTTCAGCCTCGGGCGCAACAAGGAGCTCTGCCTCGCCCGACCTCAGGCCTCAGCCTCGGCCTCGACATCGAGAGAAGGTTTCCGCCTCGCCCGACCCTGGGTCTCGGCCTCAGCCTCGGCCTTGGGAGGAGTCACAATCTCGCCCGACCTCAGCCTTGGCCTCGGAGAAGTCTCCACCTCTCCCGACCTCAGGCCTCGGAATCAACTACGCTACAGGGGATACATCATGACCCTATCCCTAGCTAGCCGCCTCAGGCTACGAGGGAACAAGACCGGTGTCCCATCTAAGTTACTCCGGTAATAGGTAATGATGGTTCCTCGTGTGCGCCCATGACGTCATTTGCTCTCAACCCCCTACGGAAGCAAGGAAACGTCAGCAGGATCCATGCCGCACCGCCAGCTGTGCTTCTATAGGGCTCAAGACACTTCTCCGACGGCCACGTTAGGGATCAAGGCAATTCTCTGCCAGCCACGTTAGCACATAGCTACACCCCATTGTACAGCTGGGCCATCTCCTTGTATCTATAAAAGGGGACGTCCAGGGCCTTCCTAAGGCACGAGAACAACAGACACAAACAACAACTGAGACATAACACGAAGAAAGAGGGGAGAGATGAACGCGCGACGTACAAACACACGGACGCACGACGCAGACGAGAGGAGGCAGGCAGAGTAGGAGAGACGCGGTAGAGGCAGCCTCAGACAGCTCGCCTCATGGCCGAACCCTCTCTTTCTCTCTCTCTCTCTCGTTCTCGCTCTCCCGCAACGCTTGTAACCCCGACTACGAGCACCCTGGTGCAAGATAACATAAGCCTCATTTCCCTCTTGTGTTCCATCTTGCATCAACCCATCTGGGCAGGGACACGTAGCAACAAATTCACTAGTCGATCCGGTTGAGGGTCCCCCGGGTCTGAAACTCTGACAGTATTAAAACTATAAAAATCATCTTTATTAGCACCTAGATTTTTTTATATGTCTTACTTACAGGGCAATGGAGTATTGCATTGTTTCGGGCAGCGAAACACACCAATACAGCGGCTTTCAAAAAAATTGTTGAAAGTGGTTGTATTAAGACAATCATCTTTAAAAATATGTCATATTTTGGCAAGCGGATGATTAAGAGAACCGCATGCGAAAATATATATTTTGCATACATTCATTTTAAACAACTGCTTGCAATCCTCTGTACACGACATTAGCCGCTTGAAAATATGTTATATCTATAAAAGTTGGACCCTGATTGCCACGAAAACCTAACCGGAGCCTTTGGAATTGACGCCGAAAGATTGTCGAAATTTTCAATAGTTTCTCTATTCACGCCAATCTCAGCTCGTCTGTCCCTACATCGTTGTTGTGTCCTTCCTACACCCCTATGTCAGCGTCGTCTTCTTTGTTGTCATCGTCACCTCCAAAGCTATTGCCTGTGTTCCATATCCATCGCTCACCTCAGCCAAAATTCCTAGGGTTTAGAGTCTAGCGACATTAATGCCCCTCCCCGTGCATATGTGCCCTCAGCCGCTGGCGATATTGAATCTAACCTACACCCTTCCATTGAATCGCCCAGGAAGTGACATTGAATTGCCTTATTATGTGGGACTAAACCACCCTCATTCAAATGGAATATGCTTTTTGAGTTCATGCTATGCCATAGTTACTAAGTCGTTGCTTTGAATTGACTATCAGGCTCATCGTGTCACATATGCCCAAGGCGCCAAACTCGCTCTTCTTACTTCAGTTGCGCGCGCCCACCCCCAAGCAAACGACGATGTCGGTCTTTACATGACCGATTCCCGTGTAACAATCAAGTTGCTCCTATTTTTTTATTAGGACTGCATGCACTAGAAGATGATCCATAAGACTAGAAGACTTTACATAAGTATATTAAAGAGGTTGATTTTTTTAACATGAAGAACTATAGATTTGGCATCACATCTATGTCGAACCTGCCTTCAGAATCGTGTGGTAGCTCACCTATAATGTTTAGAAATGCTTTTGGTTTATATAAGAAATTATATATATATATATTCAGAAACTTCTAGATATTGTAGGTTTCTTTTCATATTTTTAGTGAATTGATGGAATGCAAAGAAGACTCCTTATTGGTGTATATTATAACAAGTATTTATTTCGAGGAGGCAATGATTGGAGAGGTACTAGTGATAATATACTAGAATGGCTACACAGGGTTGAGTATGCATACGATATGACTATAGATGAATTAAGAGAACACTTTATTGGATTGGTATAGGAAGTAAAATCTCACAAGGTAACTATGTAATCCATATTATAATTTGAAACTTAATTTCATCTTAGGGCCCTTCCCAATTGACCATTCTTTTGTTACGCAGGAAGGAATTGAACCAATTGTGGATGATCTAAATACATGGATTTATGTGTTCGAATATGTTATCCCTAACATTATGACATTGATTCCTACTGATCACTAAAGTAAAACAGGGCATTTCCGATGGCCAAAGCCATCGGAGATAAGCTCTAAGTCGTCAGAAATAAGCTATTTCTGACGGTACCCGTCCCTCGGCCATAAAGGGTCAGAAATAGCCTTATTTTCGACGACGGCCGTTGGACATAGCTTATGTCTGACGGCCACTTTCTGCCGTTGACGATTATCCCCGTTAGCGGTCTTAACGGCCGTTGGTGAGGCCCACACTGCTTATGTCCGACGGCGTAAGGTAAGCTGTCGGACATAAGGATGTATTATGTCCGACAACCTAAGTTAAGCCATCGGACATAAGGAAGTATTATGTCCGACAGTTTAACTTAGGCCGTCAGACATAATGAATTTCAGCAGTTGCAAAGAAATCCTACTTTTGTAAATTTCTGACATTTATAGAAAAAACCACAGATTTCATATATATACACAGATTTCATATACAACCATATATTCACATTCACAATTACATTCACAAACATCAATTCACATAAATATTCACATTCACAAACATCACCTCACATTCACAAACATATAGTTCCAAATAGTTGCAATAAGTCTATTACATCAACATATAGTTCCAAATTAAACACTCACATAGTTCAACACATAGTATTTGACATGAACAGTGACATAGTTCCAAATCAAATACATTTGATGAACTGTCACTCATATCCATCACCTAGTTGGTTCGAGTTATAGCCACTTCCTCC
This sequence comes from Zea luxurians, assembly GCA_029449295.1. Taxonomy (NCBI): domain Eukaryota; kingdom Viridiplantae; phylum Streptophyta; class Magnoliopsida; order Poales; family Poaceae; genus Zea; species Zea luxurians. The sequence continues at coordinate 9,308,024 of JAOPSE010000010.1, read as the reverse complement.
GGTTGGACACTGGGTGTTGAAAAGGTTGTTCACCCAAGAATTCGATGCGTCGTCTTGACCAGACACATCTCCAGGTGCGGCAACTGAAGTGGGAGGTGTATGAAATCCCTAATAACACACGCACATGAAATTAACCACTAAGTTTTTCATTTTAACACATAAGGCATCTATGAACATGTCACACTCACATATTTGTACATACCACAGGGAATTGTGGCAGAGGTGGAGACGACAACATTGGCATCGGCAATGCAAAGTTCGGAGGCGGCATCCCATGTGTCGGCATTGGGACATCCGCTTGTTGTGTCAGTTGCTACAAATTAGATACAAGCCATTGTTGAGAAAATAAGGTACACATCATGTGTTTTTAGTTGTTACAAACAAAATGTTACTTCAACTTATCGAGAGTAGAGCTTGATTATAGGCCTGGAGCTTTGAATAATACTCGTCCTTCTTCTTCTGGTACTCAGCTTGCTGCCTCTGATACTCCATTTGTTCCCTCAAAACTAATTGATGATACTCTGTCTGCTGACGCAACACTGCAATCTCTATCTCTTGGGCGGATGATCGAGAACGGGACGACTGCGAAGATGAGGATGTGGATTGTCATCCATGGCGTCTCACCTCCCTAGAATCAATCGTAGAATCACGGTCAAACCATCGACGTTTTCAACCTCTACGAATCTACGCTCACCACATATTGTACACTTCTCACTCGCGGTCTCCTTCCAGAAAAGCATACCGTTATTGTCATAAACATCGATTTTTTTGTAGTCCATACCGAGATCAGAGAGCAATTTCTTGGACTGTTACATGTCCTTTGGCATCTTGTGATTCTCCGGAAGTACATTACTGATCAAGTTCAGAAGCTCCTTGTAGCAGTTGTTTGAGAATCCAAAAACTTAGATTTCATAGCCATAAGTCGAGTCACAAACACAAGGACGATCACTTTCGTGTGCTCGTGAAACAGCTCTTCGGCAGCTTTAAGGAGCTCGAAGAACTTCTAAACCTCAGGCGTAGGAGGATCCTAATAATCGAAGGGTGGACCGGGGTTCTCCAAATCGACTCGTAGAAGCTGATGGCGTACATCATCAAGCATCTCTTCCATCCTATCGTAGTCCCCCTCTTCATGTGACTGAATTTCCGATATATAATACAAGGAGGTGGGTCCTCATCGTGGTCCACCCACACCTCATAGCCTGGTCTATAACCGTTCTTACAAAGATCTATCAACATAGTCCTCCTGTCAAGGAAATAAATGTTCCGACACTTGCTACAAGGGCACCTAACATCGGTTCCAGTCTCTGACCGAGCAAAAGTATGGTCAAGAAACACGTCAGTCTTGGCAACCCACTCACTTGATAGAGCACCTCTTTTCTTCTAACCTTCATACATCTATCGACGGTCCTCCTCCATACTAGATACGATATGTTAACTTGATTAGTTAAGTAAATCACGCCCCTAATCTAATAAACCACACTAATACAATATTAAATAGAAAAATCATTTCACGAGACCCTAAATCATATAAAATAACCTTAATTCCGAGTGCATAATAATTACCGTCAGAAATTAATAGTTTAAATTATATAGGCACCACTAAATAACATTGTCATGAGTGAAAAACATATAAAATAACCTTATTTCCTAGGGCATAATAATTACCCTTGAAAATTAAAAATTTAAATTATCTAAGCACCGCTAAGTAAACTAAAACAAATTAAATTTATTACATAATAAAATTCCGGCCGTCGGACATAACAAGCTAAACAATATTAAACATACAAAAATTTTAATACTGAAAAACGACAATTAGAAAACAATATATATATATATTAACAAAATTATACTAAAAATTAAAAATACTCACTTAGTGGCTCAGAGGCAGGGTGGTCGTCAGCGTGAGATGGGCGGGGGATGAGTCGGGGCCACCAGTGTCGAGGCAGGTGTCGGGTCGGCGATGGTGGGCCCCGGGGCGGCGGGCAGCGCAGCGCTGGCCGTGGGCAGAGGTGGGGGCTGTTGACAGCGGTAGGCAAGGCTGTGGCGGGAGCAGCCTACGCGGCGGCGGCTACGGCAGCGGCTTGGTCACGCGGCGGTGGCTACAGCAGCGGCTTGGTCACGCGGCTGCTGTGGGCACGCGCGATGGAAATGAAACGAGACTCTTCCTAGGCACGCGTGTTAAAATCTCTTATGTCTGACGGCCGACCGTCGGACATAAAAAGCCGACCATCAGACATAGGTTTATGTCTGACGGCCGACCGTCGGGCTGTCGGATATAAACTTATGTCCGATGGCTGTCAGACAGGCCGTCAGACATAAGCTTTTATATCCGACGGCCACCAGAAACTGTCGTAGATAAGCTTATGTCCGACGGTCTTGTACGAGACCGTCGGAAATAAGGAGATCGTCGGAGATGTGTGTTTTTACTAAGCGTATATTCCATCCAACTCAAAGAGGTTGAAGATGTCCTAGCGAGCTATTAGTTCGCATTTGGATTCAAGCGTTGTTCAACAATTTTCTAGGCTCTCGAAAGAAGATAATAAAACTATAAAAGATATTTTCAGAAGTCCAAATGAAGTGTATTGACAAATTTAAGAGGTGTGGTTTCGAAACGAGTTACTTTTTATAGTGCCCTCACATCATTGAAGGTAGTTTGAGAATATCATCAGATATTCATTATGCAAGGAGATATTCATTAGCTAGATGATGTTGTTTGTATTGTGTTCTGAACACTTACTATAATAGATATTCATTAGTTATTCTGTTCTGCTGTAATGAACACTCGATCAATTACTGTCCAACCTAGCCGCATGCAAAAAATATTGGAAGTGGCTGCCATTCCACCGCGTGTACTACATAACCTCTAATTACAGGCGGCCAACAAAATAGTAAAATACTATCTTTGAAGGCAGGCGCTTGTAAAAAAAGGATCTTTACAGCAAGTGGCCGACTTAACTCTGGCACCTTTAAAAAATTATATTTGCAGGCGAGTGGCTGCCATTCCACGCGTGTACTACATAACCTGTAATTACAGACGGCCAACAAAATAGTAAAATACTATGGACCTGTTTGGTTCAGTTTTTTTCTGACCAGCTTTTCTGAAAATCTGTCTGTGATGAGAATATAAGTATCATTACGATTACATATGGAGGAAGATAAAGTTGTTCATAGGCTCAGGATCTAGAAAGTAATAGATTTCTACTATTACAACGACTGAACCGATTATGTGTTTATGTTGATTTTGGTTGTTTTTGCCCCAACGAATTTTATAGAAGTTGGCTGAAAAGTTGAGCATTTGGTAGTCCACAACAACTTTTGTTGCCCAGAAACTGCCGGAAGCCGAAACAAACAGTCCCTATCTTTGAAGGCAGGCGCTTGTAAAAAAAAGTATCTTTACAGCAAGTGGCCGACTTAACTCTGGCACATATAAAAATTTATATTTGCAGGCGAGTGGCTGCCATTCCACGCGTGTACTACATAACCTGTAATTACAGGCGGCCAACAAAATAGTAAAATACTATCTTTGAAGGCAGGCGCTTGTTTACAGCAAGTGGCTGACTTAGACCATGTTTGTTTCAACTTATAGATTATATAATCTAAATTATAATCTAGATTATATAATCTGGATTATTTGCTCTGGATTAAATAAGCTAGGTGTTGCTGTTTATTAGCTTAGATTATTTGGACTCGGCTTATTATTCATATGCATACAAATACAACAATACCCTTGGCTCACTCTTCTGGTGGATGAGAACGCCTATGGACAGGTGGATGACAATTAGAAGTAATTTTAATCAACTTGCCATAGGTAGTGGGTCTTTCATCAAAAATAAGCTGAAATAAGCACCCTTTGATGAGCTTAGGATTATCATAATCTCAAGTGCTAGATTATATAATCTTATCAGATAAGTTGCTTGTTTGTTTCCTCACTAGCTTATTTACATTGGATTATATAATCTACATAGATTATAATCCCAAACAAATAGGGCCTTAACTCTGGCACCTATAAAAAATTATATTTGCAGGCGGTTGATATAAGTCGACGCCGCTTGCAAAGATTTATCTTAGGCGCCGTTTGGTTCTTTAGTCACCTGACTAAATTTTAGTGACTAAAGTTTAGTCACTAAAGTATTTCGTTTGGTTCTAGTGATTAAACCTGAATAAAAAACATTAATTGGTATGAATAATGACTATATTGTCCCTATTAATTAGTGGATGTCTGCTGCACTAAGAAAGAGGAGAGGACAAATGAGGTAAAGATGATATTTTAGTCTCTTTTAGTCACCCCTTTATGACTAAAGAAATTAAGTTTAGTCACCCGACTTTAGTTACCATGTTTACTTCTTTAGGGACTAAAAATGACTAAACTTTAGTCATACCAAACTAAACGGGACCTTAATTTGCAAAAGTTTCTAAGTGCTTCGTTCACTTGCAAAAATATTGGTAACCCTCCATATATCACCGCTGATTCTGCCAACTCTAGTAGAGCCACTTGACAAAAAATAAACAAATATGGCAAACTCTCCACCAATTATCACCAACCAGACTCAAAATTAAACTGGTTGCGGGTACGATCTTGTGAGCAGCAGCCCATTTAGGGATCCACAAAATCTAACGAGCAGAAGCTTAATAAATTCTAGAGGTGCAAAAACACTCTTGTATTAGTATTTGGCATTGCTTGACATAACGATATGTAGATCTCCCTACCTAGTCAAAACAAAATATTCGACGTACACAAGAGGGCATCTAATAAAATATAAGAGGCGTTACTTCATTTCCATGTTGAAAAGTCGACAGCATAGACTTTGTTTGTATCTGTATCAACACAAAGCATAAATAGCACCCCCCGTGAGGCTTTCCATGCATCTCATATCACACTACCAAAAGCATCCCACACATCTACTAATAAGGATGGCTGCCCCAACACTAACTACAGATGGTCCTCGCCTCGGCCAGCAGGAGATGAAGAAGAAGTCTCCCTCCTTCCATCCAACTCTGTGGGGAGATTTCTTTCTTTCTTACGAGGCGCCCACCGAGGCACAGGTAATATTAGTTCAACATGCGTGATTAGTAACAATACAAATTAATATGCTTGGCTAGTTACATAAAATATAATATGTATGTAAACACGTACGTTTTGCCTGTGCTCATCACTGCAGGAAGCTGAAATGCGACAGAGGGCTGAAGTGCTGAGGGAAGAAGTGAGAAACATGATTAAAGGTTCACATGATGTGCCAGAAATAGTGGACCTTATTATCACCCTGCAGCGACTAAATCTGGACTACCACTACGAGGATGAGATAAATGAAAAGTTGACTGTTGTTTACAACTCCAATTATGATGGTGGTAATTTGGACTTAGTTTCACGCCGATTCTATCTTTTGCGAAAATGTGGCTATCATGTTTCATCCGGTGAGCCCTTATTTTCATATGCCCTTATTTAGGAATATATATATGTTAGATTTGAGAAAATATACGTTACCGAATGCTCACTATATCCCATCCAACTGTATATGCATGCAGATGTATTCCTAAATTTCAAAGACCAATATGGAAATTTTATTGAGGCAGATACCAGGAGCTTGTTAAGCTTATACAATGCAGCATACCTAAGGATTCATGGAGAGACAGTGCTTGATGAGGCAATTTCTTTTACTACGAGATGCCTTCAAGATAGATTAGAACATTTGGAATCACCAATAGCAGAGGAAGTGTCGTCTGCCCTTGATACCCCACTTTTTAGAAGGGTTGGAACTTTGGAAATGAAGGATTACATTCCTATCTACGAAAAGGACGCTAAACTAAACAAATCAATATTAGAGTTTGCGAAACTGAACTTCAACCTTCTACAGCTTCTTTATTCATCAGAGCTCAAAGAGTGCACAGCGTAAGTTTATATATATTACTTCTCCTTTCAGAAACGAAAGTGCATATTTAAAATCTATGCTAGTTATTGCTTTTTCTTCTCTATGACATTGCAGCTGGTGGAAAGAACTCCGCGTCGAATCAAACTTGAGTTTTGTGAGGGATAGAATAGTAGAGGTGTACTTTTGGATGAGTGGGGGATGCTATGATCCTCAATATTCTCATTCTCGAATTATACTTACAAAGATTGTTGCTTTCATCACGATTCTAGATGATACCCTTGACTCACATGCTAATTCTTATGAGAGTATGCAACTTGCAGAAGCAGTCGAAAGGTATGTATAATCTTCTCGAGCGGCTACGTTTTTCTTTCCTAGATTGGAAACTCTCTATAAAAACTCAAGTAACTAATTCACATATTTTGTCAACATGCATGAAAGTATATCTATGTTATGTTGTTAGGAAAATACCTCGACCATGTTTTTGGATTTTTGGATGTATTACATATAAAATACTCCTGAGGGAAGGTGATCTGTATATATTCTGACTTAGTAAGTTGCAGGTGGGATGAAAGTGCAGTCTCACTACTCCCAGAATACATGAAGGATTTCTACATGTATTTGTTGAAGACATTTTCATCGTTTGAGAATGAGTTAGGACCAGACAAGAGCTACCGAGTGTTCTACTTAAAAGAAGCGGCAAGTTTTTATTTCTATCTTCCTTGATAAAGCTGATTATTATTAAGCCAAACATAACAAGACTACTTAGTGGATAATACTATATACAATGGTTGGTCACATGCTATTCCTTATTATTATAAGAGTAAACAAGCATATATATATATATATATATATATATATATATATATATATATATATATATATATATATATATATATATCGGACACCTTATGTGTAGTTAAAATATACTAATGATGTATATATATATACCAATCCATTCCTTATAACATGGAAATTACCAAGTGCAACCACCACACCAATGTTGGAAAGTATTTGTGGTTGTTGTCACTTAATCATAATTTAAGCAGTAGATATAATTTATCAACAACATGAGCATCTATGTATATACAATGACTTCACATGTTTTTATTCTCTCTATATATAGGTGAAGGAATTAGTTCGAGAATATACCAAGGAAATAAAATGGCGTGATGAGGATTATGTCCCCAAAACATTGAAAGAACACCTAAAAGTTTCACTCATAAGCATTGGAGGTACACTGGTGCTATGTTCCGCGTTTGTTGGAATGGGTGATGTAGTAACAAAGAAGATCATGGAATGGGTTATGAGTGATGCTGAACTTGTTAAGTCTTTTGGTATATTTGTACGGCTCTCCAATGATATTGTATCAACCAAGGTTTTTCTCTATCCTTTGACTACTCTTATTTCATGCACACACTACCTTGTTTTACTCAGCAATGTCTAAAACCATGATTTTGTTCAACAATTATAGTGAATAACAATGAAGATAGCATGACCCTAAACATAAATTTTTGTTAAGATTCATAGTGTTTGGGATTTCAAACAAACTATATTATCAATAAAAAATCACTAATTCTGCACATTTAATTGCAGCGTGAACAAAGAGAGAAGCATTGTGTCTCCACTGTTCAGTGTTACATGAAGCAGCATGAACTAACAATGGATGAAGCATGTGAGCAGATAAAAAAACTTACAGAAGATTCATGGAAGTTCATGATTGAACAAGGCCTTGCACTAAAAGAATACCCGATAATTGTGCCACGAACGGTACTAGAGTTTGCACGAACTGTAGACTACATGTACAAGGAAGCTGATAAGTACACTGTCTCCCATACAATCAAAGACATGTTAACGTCGCTTTATGTGAAGCCGGTACTCATGTGAAGGTTCTTTATTGTTATCTTGGATCAAGAGAATATCAACATGAAGCACTACTCCAAGGAGGCCAACATAACTACAGGAGCTATATATATTGTACACCTTAAGTAATATCAAGGGATATGGTGATATATATGTATTACTCAAATAAAAATGACAACAACCATCCTATAGTTGTTGTTCTCGGGCATTGTAGGAAAATACATATGTTGCCATCTGTTGCATTGTGCTATGTTTCCTTCAGCTAAAATAAAGAAAATTTTCTCTTTAATAGACGAGTTGTACTACATCTAGATATTACTCCATCTGTCCCGAAATAGTATTTGTTTTGGCTCTTGGTTTTTATGTCTATATTCAAATAGATGATGATAAATCTAGACACATATATAAAACAACCACATACAACACGTATTGTATGAATTACCTAACACTAATAGAAAAGAACTCTAAGCCTGCGCTAGGGTTTAATTTTTACAGACGGTTTTGGTTATCAAGCACTAGTGGTATTTTTAGTGGTGGTTTCGTAAGAAAACTACCACTAGAAATCCATGATTTCTATGGTCGGTTTTCTTAAGAAAACCTCCAATAAAAATAATTTTATCCTATTTTTTTAGTTTTTCAAATGACCTCATATGAAAAAACAACCAACATAAAAGTTGTATATCTCTAAAAGTTATGAAACCTTGTATTTGACAACTTTTAAAGTTGAAATTATCTCGGCTCTCAAAAATTGCATCCAAATTTGTCAAATTTAAGATGCAAATATTGCTAATAACCTCGTATGGAAAAAGTTCAAAAATAGAAGTTGTAGAACTTCAAAGGTGATGAAACTTTGTAGTTGACAACTTTTTCGTTTGAATTTGTTTAAAACCTGAAATAGTCAATTTTTACTCGGATTGTTCTAATATGTGGACAACAAAACTGCAATAGACATGTAGTAAGTAATAGGTGGAGTGTTAGAGGGGTCTACGCGTGAGGTTGAGGCCAGGGGATTGATTCCCACCAGCGACGTAGATGTGAATTTTGCACGACATTTTTTGCGACTAATGGCTCTCTAAGAGAGCAAGTTGATATTGATGATGTAGATGAGAATGTGGTTCCGACGGCCACGCTAAGAACTATGGCGATTGAAGATGTGCAACCATAGGAACCATAAGAACAAGATCAACTATCTTCCTCAACAATGGTGCAACCCCTTATTCAAGGTGAGCAACAGGTATCTCAAGATGACGACATTGATCAAGGGGCGCTTGAAGAAAAGACAAGGAGGAAGAAGATGTTCCATAGGCATCTCCGCCCTAAGTCCGCGCCACCATACAACGAGACCATCAGGTGGATTAGATTTTAGGGGATATAAACAAGGTAGTAACCACTCAATCTCATGTCACTAATTTTTGTGGGCATTACTTGTTTGTTTCCTCTAATGAACCTCTCGGGGTAGAAGTTTTGAAGGAACGAGACTGAGTGATAGCCATGCAGGAAGGGCTCAACATCTTAAATAGAAATGAAGTCTAGAGCTTGGTGCCACGTCCAAAGCAAAACGTTGTGGGAACCAAGTGGGTGTTCCGCAACAAACAAGATGAATATGGGGTGGTGATAATGAACAAGGCTTGAGTTGTAGAAAAAGGTTATACCCAAGTCGTAGGTTTGGAATTTGAGGAGACGTTTGCTCCTGTAGCTAGGTTAGAGTCAATTCACATATTATTGGGATATGCTACTAATGATTCCTTTAAGCTTTTTCAAATGGACGTGAAGAGCGCCTTCCTCAATCGACCGATCAAGGGAGGAAGTCTACGTGGAGCAATAGTGTAACACCCTAGGATCTACAAACACCCCGAAATGCTACTAAACTACACAACTAACATTCATATATAAAATTTCGACAGCATCTCCTTTGAAAATTTGCATAAACATGGAAGCAACAGAGTATAAACAGATATCATGATAAGAAAACATACTATACATTAATAATCTGCTAGCAATGGGAAGATAACCATAACGACATAAACTGAATTAACTAGTGTGCACGACTAGTTAAAAACAAACATCCTTGACAAGAAGTTTCTAATTAAATCATGGCTGTGTTTGGGTAGCGTTATTATGAGATTGAAGTTGGACGTGCTGCTACTTCCCTCATTCCCAACATGAATCAAGTACCTGCATTGAGTAATGCAAGAGTGAGATGAAAACATCTCAGCAAGTAAATTGTTTTGACGAGATATTTAGACCAAAAAATTGAATTAATCAACATTTTAAAGAAATCACAATTGAGATCAGAAATACTTGTAGATATAGAACTCAATAGTCCCAAAATAATCAATGCCATCTCATTTCCTCGAACAACCACAACAGGTCGTATAACACTTCCCTGCGTCAACAATACCTGCAAATATCACTTCAATGTATGCATAGGAATACAATGTGTAAGTCCTCTGCCTTCATACCTCTTAGAGTATAAAACCACATCATCTGCAAATATCACTTCAATGAATGCATATGCATGCAATGCATATGACCTCTGCCTTCATACCTCTAAGGGTATGAAGCCGCATCGTACCCCTCCTCGGCAACGTACAATGCTAAGTTGTACCGGTATGGTCGGACCATAGGTCACGACAAAACTTCATATGCAAGTGAATCATGCAATGTATATGGCATGCTGCATTTATGAATATACTTCACTTCCTTCATATACAATACAAACCTCAAACAATACTTCGTTTACCTTCAGATACAATACAAACCTCAAATAATACTTCATTCACCTTCAGGGGTGTGAATTAATCTTGTGGGTCATACTCGAATCATCATCATCATCAATGTATGATTAAGCATCAATATAATACAATCAAGTAAAGCATCACCATAGAGTTCAATTATGAAAGAATTCGATGATTCTGAATATTAGAGTGTAGGCGATGAAACAACAAGTCAAAACGGTAGCAACCACCGCTACATTCACTTGCCTTCATCGAAGAAGAAAAATATACTAGGCATGATCCAGAGTGTAGACACCTGCTGCGGGCATAAAACTTAGTACAAACATTTCACAAACATTTGCCAACAATCAACAAATCGCTCCTACACTTAAAACCAAGACCCGGTGGAATGACTCCCACCCTGAACCACATGCCAAACAGCAGCAGCGCTGTTTGTTAATTTTGTATCTTTAAAATTATAACAGTGGTGATATCAAACAAATACTCTAGGAGTTTTTACACAAAGTACTCTACAACTTCGGCATTCAATGGATAATTAAATTTTGCTATCTATAAGTTCTAAAACATCTGACAAGATAACTCACTGAATCTGTTTCAGACAACAGCATAGTTAACTTCAAAATTTGATATCTCCCAAACTATTCAACCAAAAATTATGAACTTCTGCTGGTAGTAAGAACTTTTATCCCTCTACAAAAGTCTCCATAGTTGGAAGAGCCAATTCGGCCATTTACTAGATGAAACCGACCAGTGAACAGACCCGCTCATTTTTGTCAGGCAAACAGGAACAGCCACAGTAAAACAAACATAACTAGAGTTTCAAAATTCATATGAATGCACTCTTTAACAATCTGGAAATCTTATGAAATTATCTACAACTTTTTTTACCAACCTAAAGTTTAATTCTTTTGATAAAATTGCCTAAATCTTAAGAGTACAGATTCTGCACAGAATTGTGAGACTGAAAAACCGCTATAATAAAACTACAATAACTTTTTGATCTGTTGTCCGATTGAGGTGTTCTTCATGGCCACGGAAAGATATACAAATTATCTACGACTCATATATAGACTTTTTATTTTTTTGAGGCAACTAAGACCAAGGAAAACTGGCATGAACAGCAACGTCGAATCTGTCATTATGCAGAAAACTAAATTCGAGATCAAAACCTAACCCCACATTTGATCCAACATCTAATCCTTTAATCCCCATGATCCACAACCTCCAAAAGCACATAATTACAGGGAGGAACAAGGATTTCATCCATACCTAGAGTTTTCCCCAATAAAATCTTCAAGAAGAGATGGGGAAGAACATCTCCTTGATCCTCTCTCCCTCTTCAATTCTACGTGCTCCTCCTCTTCTCGATCCTTGCTGCGTGGGGGGAGATCTAGAGGGAGGAGGAAGCCGTGGAGAGGGTAGAGGGCGGCTGCCCAAGGGGAGCAGAGGGATAGGGAGGGGGGCGGCAGCCAAAAAAGGTGGAAAGGGTGGGGGCGGCTACAATAAATTGGGAGAATGGGAGGGGGTCGACTAGGGTTGGGAAGGGGTGAGGGCTCCCATCCATCGGATCGAGATCAAAGACCCAAACACGCTCTCCCATCTGAGCTCCCGACCCTAGCGGAAAAAATGCCAAAAGATCTACTGCTTCCCTGAGGAATGCCTTCTGAAACTCCAAACCCCAATGCCACAGAACATGAAAGAAAAGAGAAAAAAGAAATTTAACTTTTTTCCAGAAAATTGGGATATCACAAATAGCTTGGCTTCGAGGATGACAGTTATCCTAACCTTGTGTACAATCTCTCCAAGGCACACTATGGGCTTAAGCAAGCCCCACGAGAATGGTATGAATGTGTTAGAGGTTTTCTCATTTCAAATGATTTCAAGGTCAGGAAAGCTGATCCCACTCTTTTCACTAAGACATGTTCCACAGGCACCTCCACCCCAAGTCCATGCCACCATACAACGTGATCATCCGGTGGATGAGATTCTAGGGGATATAAAGAAGGGAGTAACCATTCTATCTCATGTTGCTAATTTTTGTGAGCATTACTTGTTTGTTTCCTCTATTGAACCTCTCAGGGTAGAAGAAGTTTTGAAGGATCCAGATGGGTGATGGCCATGCAGGAAGAGCTCAACAACTTAAAGTGAAATGAAGTCTAGAGTTTGGTGCCACGTCTAAAGCAAAACGTTGTGGGAACAAAGTGAGTGTTCTGCAACAAACAAGATGAATACGTGATGGTAACAAGGAACAAGGCTTGAATTGTGGCAAAAGGTTACACCCAAGTTGCAGGTTTGGACTTTGAGGAGACTTTTGCTCCTATAGCTATATTAGAGTCAATTTACATATTATTGGCCTATGCTGCTCACCATTCCTTTAAGCTTTTTCGAATGGATGTGAAGAGCGCCTTCCTTAATTGACAGATCAAGGGAGGAAGTCTATGTAGAGCAACTGCCTAGCTTCGAGGATGACAGGTAAACCAACCATGTGTACAAACTCTCTAAGGTGTTCTATGGACTTAAGCAGGCCCCATGAGCATGGTATGAATGTCTTAGAGATTTTCTCATTTCAAATGATTTCAAGGTCTAGAGAGCTGATCCCACTCTTTTCACTAAGACATGTTCAATAGGCACCTCCGCCTCAAGTTCGCGCAACCATACAACGCGATCATCCGGTGGATTGGATTCTAGGGGATATGAACGAAGAAGTAACCACTTGATTGAACCTCTCAAGATATAAGAAGTTTTGAAGGATCCAGACTGGGTGATGGCCATGCAGGAAGACCTCAACAACTTAATGATAAATGAAGTCTGGAGCTTGCTGCCACATCTAAAGCAAAATGTTGTGGGAACCAACTGTGTGTTTCGCAACAAACAAGATGAATATGGGCTAGTGAAAAGGAATAAGGCTTGACTTGTGGCAAAAGGTTATACCCAAATCGCATGTTTGAACTTTGAGGAGACTTTTGCTACTATAGCTAGGTTAGAGTCAATTCACATATTATTTGCCTATGCTTATATTGGTGCTCAGGTTGTAGAATGTCATCCTCAGATTTTAGAAGTCCTTGTGCATTGATGCATATGTTGAGGGGGAGGACATGCTACAAGTTGACCCTTTGAGACTACTTTTGTTTAAGTTGAGTTGATGTAGTCTCAAAGGAGGATTGCAAGGGAAAAGGTGGATTTGGACAAAGAAAGAAGCTTCCACTGCATAAACAGTATCAATGTACTTTATTCCAGATTGCCTTGGAATTTCATTGCCTTTGCTCTTCATTTGCTATTTTTGGTGAGGGAATTAGGTTAGGCCACTAGTTTCTCCGTTTTGGTGCTTATTGCCAAATGGGGAAAAATTAAAGGCCAAAACAACTTGATCAAGCACCACTTAGAATATTAAAAAGTTTTGAGCTTTTAAACTTGCCTTTTTGATCAAAACCCTCTTGATATCAAAGAGGTGCCCTCTTATTGCAAAAAATTGTTCTCTTATGTGGGAGAAGTTATCTTATGAGAAAAAAGGGGAGTTTGGGGTATTTGATCAAAACAAGAGTTTTAAAATGATTTGTTTTGCAAAACAAAGAGTTGTTGACATAGAAGTTAAAAAAAACTGCTTTGATTGCAAAATTCGAAACAAGTGGTGGCTAAAGGATCCAAATATGCCAAATCATTCGAATCGTCCTTTAGTTTGAGTTTGATCTTCAATTTTCCAACTTTGTCTCATTTTTGGTTAAGTTAGTCAGATTTGAGTTGCTTTAGGTGTGTTGGCATAAATCACCAAAAAGGGGGAGATTGAAAGGGAAATGTGACATAGGGGCATTTCTACCTGTTTTGGTGATTAAGCGTCCAACACACCACATTCGACTAACCAATTTGATTTGGGAATGAGCATAGGTTCAAGTAAATGAAAATTGAAGGCACTAAGTCCAAATGAACATATCTGGAGGCCAAAACTGCAAAGTTGGGTAAAACAACATAAACATGATGTTTATGTATTTGAATAAGTTACACATACCCTATTCTATGTTTCTAACACTTTGGTTTGGCTACTAACCCATTTCTGCAAGAAAAATGCCTTTTGGACTTGTATTGAGCCATATTGCAAATCTTGGAGAAACTATGTGAGAAAGGTTTGTTTCCCTCACTTAGTCCATTGGATTAAGTACTAATAATGCTTATCTAAGTCGTAGGAAACCCCCCATATAGCCAAAAATACTTGGAGGAGTTTTGCTCAAAAGAGCCCAACTTGCACCGGTCTGGGTTGCACCAAACAAGGTCTATGCGACCCAACCGTACTGCTCTCGGTCGGGAACTTTAATTCTAAAATTGACCAGACCAGTCTGGTGTGCACCGAACCTCTTCTCCAATGGCTACCTCAAGCGACCAACGGCTAGCTGACGTCACCGAACGGTCCAGTGGTGCGCTGGACCGGTTTGGTGCCACCCAGCTAAGGAAGGCGCGTTAATCAGATCTCGGACTAGGGGCCCACAGACCCGGTCTAGTGCACCCACAGACTGCTGTCACACTTGGATTTCAGGGGCACCAAGACCCGGGCGCAAAATAATCACCAAGTGTGCTGGGACCAAGTCTCACACATATGATGACTCATGGTACAGAAACGAATGCCACATCTTTACTATATAATAGGAGTTCTATATAAAATAAATAAATAATTACATCATATGAAGACAACGATCCAGCAACCCAAAGTTGACTGGGAGACGACGACCTAGACCACTCATGAACTCATCACAGCATCCTCCATGCACGTCATCCTGCGGTACCTGTTCTTGACCTGTGGGGGGTGTGAGACAACAAGGGTGAGCTCACATACGTTCATCGCTCAACAAGTTGTCAGAAATAATGTGCATGAACTCGCCAAAGGTGGGAGCTCACGTGAAGTGTAAGGCTTACCAAAGACGATGGTTGAAGCTAAGCATTGCTTTTAAAGCCGGTCAATTTTTTATTAGCAGTTACTAAGTGTAAGTAGATACCAACCCAAATAAGTAATAAATCAAAATTGATAACAACACCAGCGATGCAATGCATATGACAAATTGAATTTAATTACATAAGTTAACCATGTGACAATCCGAGCTGCTCATGACCGTGAGCACGACTGATATATCAGTTTTACACTCTGTAGAGGTTGCACATCTTTACCCACAAGTCATGTTACCCATCTGCTAAGGGGTCATGAATCCCATACACCTCTACCAAGGAAGCGAGATAGGGTAACACTATGAGGCCTTTACTAAGTTCCACTAGCTTCAGAAAACCCGCTATATTTTCTAGGAAGCTCCAATGCAAGGATCCCTCACTTGACTGCCATCGCAGCAAAATCAACCCAAGGACCTCCCTACACTGACCACTCCCCTTCTGCCCTTGCCCCTTTCGGGTAAGGTAGTCCTCCACTAGCTTTTCAAATTAGTCAGCCAAGGGCATCCCATACCACCCTTGTGGTAGCACTGTTTTCCCGAGTGGTCGCTCCATGTTCCAATTAACATAATGATTTTATCATGAACAATAATTAAACAACAACATAATTGGAACATGATCATAGTGAAACATTAGTTTCCCAAATCCAAGTAGAGCAATAGCAAAACTACCCAATAATTCATGTTCTTGCAAGGTAAGGGACAAACAATGCTAGGGAAACCTATTGGGTCCCATCAAATTAACCTGAGCATGTCACAGTGATTAAATATGAACATTATTAAGTAAAAAGGAGTGATCAAGGGCACAACTTGCCTGAGACTTGAGATTCCAGGTACCAGGATGATCTTCAGATGCTCGTGACCTCACTGCTATTCGTAGCAATATAAACAAACATGGTATAGACAAAATTAACATCACACCAAACATAAGAACAAACTGTGTAATAATAATCTACGCGTCGCTACGAGATCGTGGGTTCGAGAATTACTAGAATCGGAGTTACGGTTAAAGAGTTATGATCTTCTAAAGATTTGCGTGATTAAATATTAAACTATATTATAAATTGGTTAATATACATCATATAAGAAAATATACTTTAAATAATTAATTTAACTTTAATCTAGATTATAACTTATTTTAGAAATCATATTATAGTCAAACTATAATTATAGGCATGTCAACCCTAATTAGTAAAATAAATCTACTACTAAAAGGGTAAACAAATATTTAATTATAAAAGTATGTGATATAGTACAAATAGGAAATTTTATTACGAGGCTAACACAACTCGGACGGATCAAATCGGAGTAGAAATGAATTAACTGTGGAATTTCTAATTTTTCTGGATCGATTTTATACTTAAAAATCAATTTCTAGGATTTATTTATGAAATCTAATAGAGTTCGGACCGAGAAAACAAAAACTCGAGAGCTCAGGGTTCTCCTTATAAAGTTCAGGACCAGTTGGTGACAATCTTTGACTAGGCGAGGATGGCGGGTTAGTTTCAGGATTCCCTGGGGACTTATTAGCAAAAAGAGTATGGTGAAGGGGTATGAGTTTATATGAGCCACCCGATCAAGATCCAAGGGCTCATATTAAATCTTTCCCCCGCATGAACCGGTACGCACAGGGTTCCATTGGATTGACCATCCACGGTCCAGATTTAAAATGATCCCGATTCGTTCTTGCACGCACGATCCAAGATGCATGGCCCAGATCTTCCCCTAGCTGAAAGGGCATGACAATCTAATCACAACCGTTGCGTGGCCAATCAACGGTGGATCACACCATGGTCAGGCCGCGCGCGGCACCGCCCACATCCACCGTGCCGAAACCACCAGAGCCCTACGGTCTGCGGCCCAGCGCCCTAATCCTGAGTCGAAACGGTGCTAATCAGAGATTGGGGAAGCAGCGAATTCAATCGAGGGCCTTACCAGGCGTCCCGAGTGGCCGAGAACACCGGCCACGATGGGGAGCGGTAGGCGGCAGATTTGGTACGCCGACGAGCAATTCCGACCAAAAACCGGACGAACCTTCGCTTGTAGATGCCCCACCTAGCCGACACCTACAACAACGAAGCACCAATGCCGCCCACCCTAACTAGAACGGCATTGCAGGCGAAGCACTACTGCGGCAGCGCTCGGTGGTTCGCTTCTTCACCCGGTGGTGCGAATTTCTACACCCGATGGTGTCTTGGTCGATGAGGAGGGTCCCCAGATGACCGGTGGGTTTTATAGGCGGACGGGTACGTGGCCCAGGCGGCCTTTGATCACTGAGCCAATTTTGCGGCATTCGGTGTGGAGCAGCTTCGCATCCCACGGAGAAAAGCAACAGAGCAAGGGGCCCATGCGGCAGAGGGATGCGAGGGCGGGCGCGGTGATAGTGAGTCGCAGATCCGCGGGCCCATGCTGTTAGTGCAAATGCGGCAGCGGCCGCAAGGTGGGGCCACACGCTAGTGACTGGACCACAAATGAGAGCGGCCAACTGTGCGGTGGCGCCCATATGAAAGTGACAAGCGCATGGCTGACGACCACAGCCCACATGTCGGCGCAACATGGCCAGGACGCGGACAGGAGGTGTGGGCTATGACGTGGGGCCCGCACGTCAGTGCCAAAACCCATAGCTGGGCTGTGCGGAAGTAGAGATGGTATTGGGATGGAGAGAGAAAAACTAGCCCAACAGAGGTTTTTCTTCTTTTTCTTTTCCTTTTTTATTTCTTTCAAATTTTCAAATTCCTATTCCAAATTCAAACCTGTTTCAACTTTCTGTTTTGAATTTCAAATTCCCATTCTCAAATATAAACCTAATGTGAATATAGATTCTACTATTTATAATATTATTATTTATTCTTTTCCTTATTATTTATTTATGAAAGGACTAACGACTTCATTAAAATTTCCTTTCTCATTTTCTATTTTTATCTTTTCCTTTATAATTTGAGGTTAATTTAAGATATGATTTCTTTATTCAAATAAAATGCATCACCACAAATTCATAAGTATGAGATGCCCACTCTTTCATATGACTATTTTAATATCTTTAATTGATTATGAAGAGGGAATGTCCTACTAATTCCAAAGATTTTTAAAAAATTCTAGAAACACAATCATAGATACTTTTATTTTATTATTTTATTATATAATTTTTTCTACCGATTGTAGGCTTTACAACTACACAGATCTACAATTTTTTAAGGAAGGAGGCAAGGGCCTCTAGGCCTCTTAGGGCTATAAATAGAGCCTCTAGGCGCCTCCATTCTACACCCAAGTACTCCAAGAGCACACCAACACTCCGACTCTCTACAACAAAGTGTTCTAGTGATTTAGTGAGATCCAAGTGACATTTTTGAACCGTTCTCTTGTCTTGGTGAATGTGTGCACTCATGATCTTCTCTCCTGTGTGTGTTGCTCTGATTTGCTCTTGTGTGTGTACTTTCTCTCCCTACCTTACTCTAAGTTGTAACTTATATCTTTTGTATGGCTACAAGAGACTCTAAGTTGTGGTGATTATTGGTGAACGGGAATACTTGTGAAGGAAGAACCGTGACGCTCAAGTTTGATCTACGTGATCACTTGAGAGGGGTTGAATGCAACCATTGTCCAAAGAAGGACATCCCAATGTGGATGTAGGCTTGGCCGAACCACGAGATAAAAATAGCAGTCTCTTTTGTCCTTTTCCTTTATTGTGATTTTCTTTCTTCCCATGTTCTCTATTTCACTTGTGATATTTCTCTTAGTATAATTCTTATCTTGGAAGAGCAATCAAGCGAGGAGGACTTTTCTCTCATCTCTTCTCTCAAACTTGGTTTTGGTTTACTCTAAGTTTATTTTTAACCAAGTCTGTGTTGTTTTAATTCATTTCATTGGATCACCTATTCATCCCCCCACTAGGTGCTCTTAGTTGCGTGATTTACGATCATGATACAAAAATAGAGGTTATACCTAGGGTGGCGGTGGAGTCAGGCTAGCGGGGTTATGGCAGGTTGGTGCGGTGACGATGAGACACGGTGCAGGCAAACCCGCAATAACTAGGAAGACCTCTGCAAAAAAAGAAACACAAGACTGTCAACACAAAAATTCACAGGCACCTCCCCTGCACGGTGAGGTTTCCAAAACCTTCAAATAAAACTAACAGCACGATGTCTGGCATGCACATATATATCAACGACACGATAGCCGACAATCACATATATATTTTCAATCCATGTCACAAAATATATCAAACCACATATAATCGACATCCGTATCCACGCAATCATTGGTCTCACACAAAAAGGCACATGTCATAGATCAGTACATCAAATGTATTAGAAGTTTGACAAGTGTAAAACCTGAAATTATATTTCAGGATTTAAAAAATCAATGAATAAGACAACCAAAGAGTCTATTAATAATATTTTTGAAGCTATATCTCCCAAAGCAAAAAGGGATTTTTAATAAAGACCCACAAAAGTATGCATGCATGATTTTAGTTAATCTTTCTTTTAAATATACATATATTATATATTTATTGATTTATAAGAACCTTTTAAAAGGGATTAAGTTAAATCATATCTTTATAGGAACAATACAATAGAAATATTATTTCTTCAAAATAAACTATTTATGCGTGAATTGCATAGCTAGAAGCATTTGCTTTAATAGGATAATAAATAAATAGATTAGTAAAATATTGATGCATTCATATTGGAGTTTTGATTGTGCATTTGAAACTTGTTTGAATTTAAATCTGAATTTGAACTCTTAGAATTAAACTAAAACCAGGAAATAGAAAATATAAAAAGAAAAAAAAAGACAAACCTGCTCATGGGCCGAATTCCTCACATCTAGCCTAGTCTAAAACCTCTCCCACCGGCCCACTTCACGATGTCAGCCGGCATCAAACAACGGGTGCCGACCGCGGGCCCTCTCGGTCAGCGGCCTGACCGCACGCGCATCCACTAGTGTGTGGACCTTTTGCGTAGAGCTGAATCCCTCTCGCTGACTCGTGGGGCCAACGGTCATACCAATCTCCTCTACGTCATGACTCCGTGTACGAGCTCCACGTGCGACGGCAACAGAATCTGGCTAAGATTCTCACCGGGGGCAGCCAACTGCTCCCCGCGCAACCTCCATCTCTGGCTTTATATACGGTCACCACCTCTGCCCATCACCAGAAAATCACCAACGGCTTCATCGTGAGTGAATCAAGAAGAAAGGGAGAGGATTGCCTCCATGTGAAATCAGTCAGGCACCGACGACGAGGTCTTGGAAGAAGGGCAGAAAAGGTCGCCTGGGATTCTGGATTGCGATTGGGGTGATGGCATGAGAGGTTGGTGCTCGGAGCTGCACCAATCGCTCGCTAGGCTCTATCCCTGTCGCGGAGCCACGCTGTGCCGCGGACTTGGGCAGACACCACTATCGGAGGTTCTCCCCTATCTAAAGCTCACGTTGGGAGTGTTGCTGGTCCGCGGGAGGCCCTGATGGAATTGCGATTTCTCGTCGGATTTGGAAATCGGCCACCCAGCTGCTTCCCTCCGTCGACACGGGTGTGGCCGTTGATTCATCATTGAACGGTCCAGATTAAAGGACGTCATGTACCGTATCGTGATTGAATCACAACCGTAGATCGGTAGATGTAGGGTCGAGAGAAGGTCAGGGTGTTTTAAATTTGGAGCATTAGATTGAGATCTGACGGTCCATATCATGTACCGGTACACTTAAAGATTAATCTAATCCGGGCCCTCGATTTTGCATCCAACGGCCAAGACACATCAATACCCCTTCGGCTTTGTCACTTTAGGGATGAGACCCTCGGGTTTCTTGAAATTAACCCACTATCGAACCATAACACATAGGTGTTTCTTCAGGGTCTCTAGAAGTTACATTTTAGTCCTCAGGAGCCTTATTTTATTATAAAAGTAGCCCACAACTTGTTTATTCTACAAGTTTCTAATTTAAACTCCGTTTTAGTCCATTCAAGTTGCACTAGCTTCGTAATAATATTACCTATGCTTTTGTAACATTATTTTAGCATGCAACATGTGCTCAAAAATAAATAACCAATTCGTTTAACCTATGCTTATTGGATTAACTTGTTTAATCCAAGTTGGTATAGTATTTTAATTGGGATCATCTATAATTGGGCTAAAATATGATTTGGCATAGATTAAAAGTGGAATAAACTTAGTTATATTTTATCACATGATTTAAATTAAGCAACATATAGGCATGGTTTTCATAGTTAATCACCTAAAACTTCAGAAAACAACCATATCCTTTCAACCAGGCCTCCAATTTTAGTGGTTCTCGAACCTACGACCTCGTAGTAGCGTGTAGAATATTGTTACACCGTTTGTTCTCATGTTTGGTGTACTATTTTGTTTATGTACTCCTTGTCTATCTATATGTATTGCTACGAGTAGCAGTGAGGTCACGAGTCACCCGACGACCAATTTGGTGAAGTACCTAGAATCTCAATTCTAAGGCAAGTTGTGCCCTTGATCACTCTTATTTACCTAATAATGTTCCTATTAATCACTGTGGCATGCTCAGGTTAATTTGATGGGACCTAATAGGTTTCCCTAGTATTGTTTATCCTACACCTTGCAAACAAATGAACTATTGGGTAGTATCGCTATTGCTCTACCTGGCTCTGGTTTTAATGATATATTGAATTATGATTAAGTTTCACTATTGTTGCTGGTTTATTATTGTTCATGACAAGATCATTGTGTTAATTGGAACATGGAGCGACCACCCAGAAAAACAGTGCTACCACAAGGGTGGTATAGGACACACTTGGTTGACTAATTAGGAAAGCTAGTGGAGGA
This sequence comes from Zea luxurians, assembly GCA_029449295.1. Classification (NCBI taxonomy): domain Eukaryota; kingdom Viridiplantae; phylum Streptophyta; class Magnoliopsida; order Poales; family Poaceae; genus Zea; species Zea luxurians. The sequence goes on along the minus strand of JAOPSE010000010.1, from coordinate 9,285,822 downwards.
GTACCTTACCCGAAAGGGGCAAGGGCGATAGAGGAGCTGCGGTATAGGGAGGTTCTCGGGTCGATCATGCTGCGATGGCTTTTCGGACGAGGGATTCCTATATTGCCCTTCTCAGAAACCGTAGCGGGTTTTCTAAAGCTAGTGGAACTTTGTAAAGGCCTCGTAGTGCTACCCTACCGCGTCTCCTCGGTAGTGATGAATGGGAAGGCGCGATCCCTTGGCAAACAGGTAACATGACTTGTGGGTAAAGATGTGCAACCTCTATAGAGTGTAAAACTAGTATATCAGTCGTGCTCACGGTCATGAGCGGCTTGGACCCTCACATGAGTAATCTATGGAACTAAACTTAATTTGTCATATGCATTGCATTATGGGTTTTATTATTAATTGTGATCTCTTATTTAATTGAGTTGGTATCTACTTACACTTAGTAACTGCTAATAAAATTTTGACCAACTCTAAAAGCAACGCACAACTTTAACCATCTTCTTTGTTAAGCCTTACACTTCACATGAGCCCCCACCGTAAGTGAGCTCATGCACATTATTTCCCACAACTCGTTAAGCGATGAACATATGTGAGCTCACCCTTGTTGTACTCACATCCCCCATGTTAAGAATAGGTACCACAAGATAAGGAGCATGAAGGATGCCGCGATGAGTTCGTGAGAGGTCTAGGTCGCCGTCTCCCAGTCAACTATGGTTGCTGGATCATTGTCTTCATATGATGTAATTATTTATTTATTTTGTATAGAACTCCTATTATATAGTAAAGATGTGACATTCGTTTCTGTATCATGAGCCATCATATGTTTGAGACTTGATCCTAGCACACATTTGATTCGCGCTCGGGTTTGCCCTTAAATCCGGGTATGACAACAAGATATAATTTACACATTCATTCTAACCATAATGTTTATATATGTGAAGTTCTAACTACAAGTCCATGCATCAATTTTGACAACAACAATTTGAGAGCATATCCCTAGAAAAGATAGAATACTCCATACTAGTACCAGGGACGAGAAGCCATGGACGACGGAGCCGGAGCTAGGGAAGAAGGAGAACAGGGATGGCTAGAGTTAGGGAAAAAGGAACTAGGGATGAGGAACTGAGGACGCCAACTTAGTGGGGACGAGGGCACTATGGCAACGAGGGATGGTCGGGTCAGGTGCGTGGCGGTTGGGATGGCCACAGCGGGCACGGGCGCGTTAGCGGGCACAGTGGCAGTGGGGGTGGAAAGAGCGGGCACGACGGCGCTCGGGTGGCCTGAACTAGTGGGATGCGGCGGTGTGAAGAAGTGAAGAGAAAAATGGCCGACTTAGGGTTATGTGTAAACTCTTTGCCGAGTGCCCAAGATCTTGCACTCGGCAAAGATTTTTTTTTATTTTTTTACAAGTTCTTTAATGAGTGTCCCCATCATAGGCACTCGGCAAAGAAGTGGCCCGGGTAGGTTAGGTTGTGCATACACCTTTGCCGAGTGCCCGAGATCTGGCACTCGACAAATAATGTCTTTGTCGAGTATCTTCCTAAGGCACTCGAAAAAGTTTATTTGTTTTTTTTCTTTTCCCTTCCAAATTTTTTGTGGTGTGTTCCTACAATCTCTTGACCAACATATGTAATTTTGGAGCTTTTATCAAAGTATTTGCTATACCTATTAGATTTAGTACATTTAATTGAATTTCTTCGGGTAATTCAAATTTGAACTAGAAGTCACTCGAATGATGGAAAACAATGAATGAAAAAATGATATTCATGTTATTGAGCATAAGTTACTACCTAATTCAGGAACAGAGCTAAAATTCCGAACACCATGTTCACGAAACATGACCGTGAACATGTGAACCAGTCATTTTAAAATCGTATAAAACACAAGCAAAGTCAGAAAATCATGAAACTTGTTGAGATGTCATGATATCATATGTGGAGATTGTGATAAAATTTGGCAGTGTTTTGTGAAAGTTGTCACGTATGATGTGCACAAACCTAGTCAACCTCCATAGAAGTTTTCATGTGGGATGAACAATTGATCAAACAATCAAAATGAACTTTGTGTATCTTGAGAAGTTATAAAATTTTATAGTTGGCAACCTTTTGATTTTAAATTATCTTGTCCATGGGAACTACGTCTGAATTTTTTTAAAAAAAATCGAATTTTCCAAACGATCACGGATTGAAAACCCACCAAAATAAAAAGTTGTAGGTTTTGAAAAGTTATGAAACTTTGTAGTTGACAATTTTTTTTGAAATCATCTTGTCATGCAAAACTATGTTTAAATTTTAAAACTCAAAATTTTCAATCGACCTCGAATAAAAAAACCACCAAAATTGAAGTTGTAGGTCTCTACCACTACACCACTATCTGAATTGTGTATACATTACATTTTTCCTCTCCACATATTATACCAAACCAAGTGTAAATTGATTGTATTGGAAATAAGTTCTCATACACCATTGTACTATATTGTTCCATTACACATCATTTCGATTTACATTTCTACCCGAAGACCTTCGTCCTTCGCATTAACACTCTAAAGAGGTGATAAACTCAGGACAAAGGTTCCCATTCCTAACTTGTGTTGCCTTGATTCTCAACACCTTCAGGGGATTGAAATTAAGTATCCAACATTGGCGCCCACCTCTGGTGATCTCACGACCACGATGAGCTTCATCATGATGAAGAGCATGGCAAGCCATCAAGCTTCCCCAACTTCCATGGAGAAGCTTACTCTCCACATCACTAGGGGCTCGAGGTTTGAACCTAGCAACAAGAAATAGAAGAAAGAAGCCCAAACAAGGGTGCAACATGTAGGTGTCCAAGGACCCTACATCAGAACCAAGTTGTCCCAGCTTCCCTTTACCTTCTCTCAGGATGATCTTTGTCTTAAAGATTTTCCACACAGAGATGCCATGGTTATCTCCTGTGTAATCAAAGGTTTTGTAGTACATAATGTTTTGGTCGACATAGGCAGTTCTGTAGATATCATATTTGTCAATGCTTTTAGGCAAATGCAAGAGCCCGAAGATAAGATTCGAAATTCAGCTTTCCTCTTTGTGGCTTCAGAGGACAGCAGGTGATGGCACTCGGAAAGTTGATCATGCCTGTTACCTTCGACTATGTCAATAACACAAGAATAGAGGAAGTCATGTTCGATGTTATTGATATGGAATTCCCATATAATGTCATCATCGGAAGAGGAACTCTCAATGTGTTCGAAGTAGTTCTGCGTTTAGCTTATATTTGCATGAAGATACCCAACAATCAAGGAGTGATATCAGTTTATGGCAGCCAAGAGGCAACAAGAAGCGCAAATCCAAGATTCTGAAAAACCAATAAAAGAAATGGCATCTTCGGTGGATCAGCCAAATCCTGTGCTTCTCTATGATGATGTGGCAGAGTAGAGAGTCTTCTTCGGCGAACAGCTAACTTCGGAACAAGAATCTAATCTCTGAAGGTTTTTGTTTCAAAACAAGGATGTCTTTGCCTGGTCAGCAAATGACATGTGTGGAGTGGACAGAAGCATAATAGATTATGCCCTAAATGTGGATCCAAGTGCCCGGCCATGCAAGCAAAAGCTTCACAAAATGTCCGAAGACATGGCCGAAGGTGAAAATGCTGAGGTTAAAAGACTGCTTAGTGCTAGAGTCATAAGGGAACTTGCATACCCAGAGTGGTTGGACAATACCATTATGGTCAAGAAATGCAACAGAAAATGGAGAATGTGTATTGATTTCATAGACCTCAACAAGGCGTGCCCCAAAGATGAATTCCCATTACCAAGAATTGATTCACTAGTGGATGTAGCTGTAACTTTGGAGCTCATGAGTCTGCTTGACTGTTACTCAGGTTACCATCAAATATGGATGAGAAAGGAAGATGAGCCAAAAACCAGCTTCATAGCCCCCAGTGACACTTATTGCTATCTTTGGATGCCTGAGGGGCTCAAGAATGTTGGTGGGAGCTTCAATAGAATGACGGCCAAAGTGCTGAGTTCACAATAGGGAAGGAATGTCTTAAGTTATGTTGATGATATCATTGTAAGAAGGTATAGAAGCAAATCCAAGCAAAATTGAAGCAACACTTTGAATGGACCAAAATCAAATAAAGGGGCCTATAGGTTAGCAGGGACATTGGCTTCCTTAAATAGATTCATTTCAAGATCTGCTGAATGAAGCTCGCCATTCTTCAAAGTCATGAAATCAGCAGATGTTTTTCATTGGGGTCCTCCTCAGCAACAAGCCTTCGAAGAATTGAAGGATTATCTAATAAAGCTAACAACACTATCTGCACCTTCGCCAGGGGCTTCTCTATTACTCTATGTGTTAGCTTTGTAGACAAATGTAAATGCTGCCTTGCTCCAAGAGATGGTAACCAAAGGTGTAAAAAGGCATATGCATGTTTACTTCGTTTCTAAAGTATTGAGCCCATCCAAAATAAATTACATAGAGATGGAGAAGGTCCTTTATGCGGTTCTAATGGCTTCAAGAAAGCTTCGGCAGTATTTCTAGTCCCATAATATTATTGTACCGTGGTCACAACCACTTAAGGTTATTCTGTGAAACAGAGAAGCTCCAGACCGAATTGGAAAGTGGGCAGTAGAACTCAACAAGTTCATCTTCGATTTTGTTCACATGTCTTGCATCAGTCTCAAGCATTAGTAGATTTTATTACTGATTGGACCTCAGGCCCACAGGACGAAGCAACTCATTCATATGAATCGTATGGACAGTTTTTTGTGACGGCTCATGGGGGTCCTTCGGGGCTGGTGCTGCAGCCATTATTGTGTCACCATCTATGGTGAACACATCGTACGTTGCCAAGCTACAATTACAATGTACAAATAATATAGCAAAGTATGAAGCTTTATTGTTGGGGTTGAGAGAGTTGAAAGCATTGGGAGTTCGAAGGGCAACCTTGAAATATAATTCTCAAGTTATCACATGCCAAGTAGACAAATCAAGCAAGGAAAAGAATTCAACTTTAGAAAAGTACCTTGACACAGTCCGAAGAATTGAAGCTTCCTTCGAAGGATTCATAGTAAAAAATATCCCGAGGCTGGACAATGAGCATGCCGATATGTTAGCTACACGTCTGCCGCCTAGGGGCTCCCTCTTCCCCCCAATGTATTCTTTCAAATATTGAAGGCACCTTTAGTGGAACTAATGGAAAGGGTATCATAACAGTATCCCCTACACACAATGAAGACTGGAGGACAAAAATTTTAACCTTTCTTCGGAGAAATTATCTAGCCGATGACAAACTGTACATCAAAAGAATGCAGGCAAGGTCAAGGCCGTACAAGATTATAGAAGGGGAGTTATACAAGGAAGGAGTCTGTTCACCCATGTTAAAATGCATTTCTAGAGACGAAGGTTAAGAGCTGATAAGAAAAATTCATACTAAAATATGTGGATCACAAATTGACCCCATGGCCCTTCTAAGGAAAATCTTCAACCAAGTCAACTTCGGCATAGAACCATTATTTTGTCCAGTCGCCATGCCATTTGGTTCGGTAGGCCAGAACTGGACCGCTTGTATCTTTGAGATAAGCGAAGCTGTAACACTCGAAGTTATTGTGAAGGCCTAATGCATCCCTTGCCTTTGTGTGGTAATGAAAATCATGAACCTTGCAAAATGCATCAGCATCGGTCTGCCCCTGGCTTCATACGACCCAGATGAAAACACTAAGCCGAACCATGGCATTTGGAGTCAATGGATGCATAAACACTTCGTATCGCTGCAATACCTTCACAATCATCTTATACATGCGAAGTCGAAGTCCCTCCTTGAAAAAACTCTTATAAACAACAACTTCGTCTTTTCTTGGCTTCGGTGTTGTCTCTTCCCCAGGAAGCCGTACATTCACCTTGCTGCTGAAATAGCCAAGTCTCTTCGTAAACTGTAAATTGTTCTCCTTCAAAGTGGATCGGCCAATATCGATATAGCTCGGCTTCCAAGGTCTATCATTCGGCAATTCTGCAGTAACTCTTGATGTTGATGAGGCCCTCATTGCCTCAGAAATAGGTAGGATATCTTGTTGTGCCTCTGAGGGGTAGGAGTGATCAGCTTCACGGTGGTACGGATTCTGGCCATCTGACCAAGGCAAAGAGTTTTTATAAAAAATGACTCAACCGAAGCTAGCTACCGAAGCACTACTGAACAAGAAGATTCGGAGGGGCAGGAAATTTTGAAGGAGAAATTAACCTATAACATTATGAAAAAGGTTATAAACAAATGAAAAAATGTTGAACAACAGAAATGCAAAATTGAATGATTTCTCTTATCATATAAAGCATCAACTTAGTTTAATATGATCCTATGAATCAACTATTAATAATAGTGGTTTTCATAAGTTAAAAGCGCTGGTGCAAAATAATTTACACTGATGGTTTTTTGTCTAGGCCCACATATTTTACAATAGTATTGTCTGCTTATTATGATCTCCCAGTGAAGAAAATCGGTACTACGAGAGAAAATCGTTTTCATGTACTAGGAATCACCAATCCGTGAGTATTTACCACTGTGACGTCGAACTACAGATGACTTAAGCTGTTGTGGTTGAAGGCCGTGCATGCCATGAAATAGATTAGTCAACAATAACATAGTAGTAAAAAAAATTACTCACAAATACAAGCAATCGTAGAAAAGATCCTGTCAGCACTTGTCAAGTTTCTAACTTCCTCACATGTGCTGTGGAATGTGTGGACTCGTGTATTCTAGATATACACACACCGACGAGGTTTCCAGGAAAGGAGTGAACTCACTCCAATGTTTTTTTTTGTCTGTTCTTCACAAGACTATCCTTTTAAGGCTTGGTCAGTTTAGATGGCGTCGCCAATAGTACTAACCCAACAGTCAAGGGCATGCGCCATGCAGTACTCAAGTTTTCTGCTCATGTGCTCCGCGGTGGGCATAATAGACCATTCGTTCTGGGAAGTCCAAGTTTTTTCAGCACAGCGTTGAACGTCTATGTAATAAATTAAGTCCACTTACCTGTGGAGATGTTACACGTACGTACGCCGAAGAGAGAAGGTCAAAAGACAATCAAATAAATTTAGAAAAGCCTGGGTACACTTGAGATTCCTGTCCAGGGACTCACGAAGACGTCCATTTGGTCATCAACAACGACAATGACAATGGATATCATCGTCGACAAAACCAAGGATGTAATTGTCGTTGCAACAGCCAAGGTGGAGGAATGATTATAACAATTATCTTTCTCAACGTTCAACCAATGAGGTAATATACAGTTGCAAATAATTACCTTTCTCTTAAAGATCTTATTTTTCAGTGTATTTAAAATAACCGATAGGCATTAACAAAAGGTTGGAGTATATCCCAATGACTAAATGTTGGACAACATTAATGTTAAATTAAATTAACAATAATATTAGTTTTGATAGTAAAACCGACATGGCAAAGTAATTTACATTGATGTTTTTAATTAACTAGGTCCATATATTTTACAATATTGACGTTAGCTCCTTATTATGATTCCTCGCACTACCGGAATTCGACCCTTTGCCGAGTGCTCGGCGTTTTACCGAGTGCTCGGCGAACTAAGACTCTCGGTACATACCTAATTTGCCTAGAGAAAAAACACTCGGCATAGACAGATTGTCGGCAAAGGAGGATTTACCGCGTGTCAAGCTCTCGGTGAAACAAGGCGCTCAACAAAGGGCCATCAGTAGCTGTCTATATTTGATGACCGTTAACTTTGTCAAGTGTCAGGCCTTAACACTTGGCGAAATATCTTCTTTGCCGAGTGTCTTTCCTTGAAACCTAGCAAATTATATTTGTTTTTTTCCCAAACTTTTTGTGGTGTGTTCCTATAGTATATAGACCTATATGTTCAATTCTGACACAATTATAAAAGTGTTTGCTATAACTATCAGATTTAGTTCGTTTAATTGGATTTCTTCGGATAATTCAGATTTGAACTGCAAGTCACTCGAAAATTATAAAACAGTGAATGCAAAAATGATATTCATATTACTTAGCACAAGTTACGGCCGATTTCAGGAACCGATCAAAATTTTCGAACACCATTCTCACAAAACATGATCGCAAACTTGTGATCCAGTTATTTTAAAATTGTACAAAGCACAAACGAAGTCAGAAAATAATGAAACTTGTCGACATGTCATGATATCATATGTAGAGACTCTGATAAAAAATTGATAATGTTTCGTGAAGTTGTTGTTCGTTTCAGATTAAAGTCGGCTGTTTGAATTGCTGCAGCTGCAATCCATAGAGACAAAAACACTGTAGAAAGTAGTAGAAGCTAGTACGGATTAAAGCCAAGCGAACAGACTTGTGTGGAAATCTAGCCGTCTTTCACTTGAAATCATAAAACTTCACTAGGTTTTATAAAGCACTCGACAAAGCAGGTGTTCGTGTAAAAAAATTCGACACCATGAGAGAAAATAGTTTTTTTTCTAGGAATAACCAGTCCCCGAGTATTCTCCATTGTTAACGCGGACTAGAAATGATGCTGTTGTAATTAAAGAGGTGCATGCAATGAAATACATTAGTAAACGACAACATAGTAGTCAAATCTGAGGGTAAATTTCACTCACAAATACCAATACCAGCAACCATACCCTATTGTACACAGTCAAGTGCTCGCAGCATGTGCCATGCAGTACTAGGTTTTCTTCTCACGTGCTCCAGCGGGCATAGACCGTGCATTCAAGGAAGTCCAAGTTTTTTCAGCAAAAGATGCCAATTTTCATTCGTCGTGGTTTTGCGATTTCCCATATAAAATAATCTTGACCTGAGGAGACGATGGAATATGTTTGGTCCTATCAGAAGAAATGTGCTGTCCTAGGACGCGCGGAGACTGGTCGCTGGGTAATATAAGCACTTGTCATTAACCATTTGATACATCTATGAATAAAATGTATAAGCACATGCAGGATAAGCTGGGTAATAAAAATTTTAATTACATGCTAGGTAATATAAGCATACGTGTGATAAGGACTCTTGAGTTAATCTAATCGTGAACTATTCAGGTTAGCCGAACAACATGGCCGGCCAGACCGCCGATCATGCCTAAGTACCACCGTGTGGTGTTCAACACATGGATGCCCCTGTTTTTTGGGAACATAAACAACTCGATGTGGTCGCTAGTAGAAACGTAAGTAGTAGTGCAAGTTGCATGTACATACTGCACAATCCATTCCACTACTACATAATCACCTGTCACCACCGGTTGGTAACCCTCTATCACCGCTGATCTAAGCAGTAGTAGAGCCCTAATACTTTCTCCGTTATTTGCATGTTGAAAAGTATAAGGGGGCGCCAGCATAGACTTTGTCTGTATCTGTATCAACACAAAGCATAAATAGCACCCCCCCCCCCCCCCCCCCCATGAGGCTTTCCATATCTCAATACCAAAAGCATCCGATCCCACACATCTGCTAAAAGGATGGCTGCCCAAACACTAATTGCAGATGGTCCTCGCCTCGGCCAGCAGGAGATGAAGAAGATGTCTCCCTCCTTCCATCCAACTCTGTGGGGAGATTTCTTTCTTTCTTACGAGGCGCCCACCGAGGCACAGGTAATATTAGTTCAACATGCGTGATTAGTAACAATGCAAATTAAGGCCCCGTTTCAATCTCACGAGATAAACTTTAGCTTCTTGCTAAACTTTAGCTATATGAATTGAAGTGCTAAAGTTTAGCTTCAATTACCACCATTAGCTCTCTTGTTTAGATTACAAATGGCTAAAATTAGCTAAAAAAAGCTGCTAAAGTTTATCTTGTGAGATTGGAACATGGCCTAATATGCTTGACTAGTTACATAAAATATAATATGTATGTAAACACGTACGTTTTGCCTGTGCTCATCACTGCAGGAAGCTGAAATGCGACAAAGGGCTGAAGTGCTGAGGGAAGAAGTGAGAAACATGATTAAAGGTTCACATGATGTGCCAGAAATAGTGGACCTTATTATCACCCTGCAGCGACTAAATCTGGACTACCACTACGAGGATGAGATAAATGAAAAGTTGACTGTTGTTTACAACTCCAATTATGATGGTGGTAATTTGGACTTAGTTTCACGCCGATTCTATCTTCTGCGAAAATGTGGCTATCATGTTTCATCCGGTGAGCCCTTATTTTCATATGCCCTTATTTAGGAATATATATATATATATATATATATATATATATATGTTAGATTTGAGAAAATATACGTTACCGAATGCTCACTATATCCCATCCAACTGTATATGCATGCAGATATATTCCTAAATTTCAAAGACCAATATGGAAATTTTATTGAGGCAGATACCAGGAGCTTGTTAAGCTTATACAATGCAGCATACCTAAGGATTCATGGAGAGACAGTGCTTGATGAGGCAATTTCTTTTACTACGAGATGCCTTCAAGATAGATTAGAACATTTGGAATCACCAATAGCAGAGGAAGTGTCGTCTGCCCTTGATACCCCACTTTTTAGAAGGGTTGGAACTTTGGAAATGAAGGATTACATTCCTATCTACGAAAAGGACGCTAAACTAAACAAATCAATATTAGAGTTTGCGAAACTGAACTTCAACCTTCTACAGCTTCTTTATTCATCAGAGCTCAAAGAGTGCACAGCGTAAGTTTATATATATATTACTTCTCCTTTCAGAAACGAAAGTGCATATTTAAAATCTATGCTAATTATTGCTTTTTCTTCTCTATGACATTGCAGCTGGTGGAAAGAACTCCGCGTCGAATCAAACTTGAGTTTTGTGAGGGATAGAATAGTAGAGGTGTACTTTTGGATGAGTGGGGGATGCTATGATCCTCAATATTCTCATTCTCGAATTATACTTACAAAGATTGTTGCTTTCATCACGATTCTAGATGATACCCTTGACTCACATGCTAATTCTTATGAGAGTATGCAACTTGCAGAAGCAGTCGAAAGGTATGTATAATCTTCTCGAGCGGCTACGTTTTTCTTTCCTAGATTGGAAACTCTCTATAAAAGCTCAAGTAACTAATTCACATATTTTGTCAACATGCATGAAAGTATATCTATGTTATGTTGTTAGGAAAATACCTCGACCATGTTTTTGGATTTTTGGATGTATTACATATAAAATACTCCTGAGGGAAGGTGATCTGTATATATTCTGACTTAGTAAGTTCCAGGTGGGATGAAAGTGCAGTCTCACTACTCCCAGAATACATGAAGGATTTCTACATGTATTTGTTGAAGACATTTTCATCGTTTGAGAATGAGTTAGGACCAGACAAGAGCTACCGAGTGTTCTACTTAAAAGAAGCGGCAAGTTTTTATTTCTATCTTCCTTGATAAAGCTGATTATTATTATTAAGCCAAACATAACAAGACTACTTAGTGGATAATACTATATACAATGGTTGGTCACATGCTATTCCTTATTATTATAAGAGTAAACAAGCAAATATATATATATATATATATATATATATATATATATATATATGTTTTATATATAACACACACACACACACACACACACACACACACACACACACATATATATATATATATATATATATATATATTATATCGGACACCTTATGTGTAGTTAAAATATACTAATGATGTATATATATACCAATCCATTCCTTATAACATGGAAATTACCAAGTGCAACCACCACACAAATGTTGGAAAGTATTTGTGGTTGTTGCCACTTAATCATAATTTAAGCAGTAGATATAATTTATCAACAACATGAGCATCTATGTATGTAGAATGACTTCACATGTTTTTATTCTCTCTATATATAGGTGAAGGAATTAGTTCGGGAATATACCAAGGAAATAAAATGGCGTGATGAGGATTATGTGCCCAAAACATTGAAAGAACACCTAAAAGTTTCACTCATAAGCATTGGAGGTACACTGGTGCTATGTTCCGCATTTGTTGGAATGGGTGATGTAGTAACAAAGAAGATCATGGAATGGGTTATGAGTGATGCTGAACTTGTTAAGTCTTTTGGTATATTTGTACGGCTCTCCAATGATATTGTATCAACCAAGGTTTTTCTCTATCCTTTGACTACTCTTATTTCATGCACACACTACCTTGTTTTACTCAGGAATGTCTAAAACCATGATTTTGTTCAACAATTATAGTGAATAACAATGAAGATAGCATGACCCTAAACATAAATTTTTCTTAAGATTCATAGTGTTTGGGATTTCAAACAAACTATATTATCAATAAAAAATCACTAATTCTGCACATTTAATTGCAGCGTGAACAAAGAGAGAAGCATTGTGTCTCCACTGTTCAGTGTTACATGAAGCAGCATGAACTAACAATGGATGAAGCATGTGAGCAGATAAAAGAACTCACAGAAGATTCATGGAAGTTCATGATTGAACAAGGCCTTGCACTAAAAGAATATCCGATAATTGTGCCACGAACGGTACTAGAGTTTGCACGAACTGTAGACTACATGTACAAGGAAGCTGATAAGTACACTGTCTCCCATACAATCAAAGACATGTTAACGTCACTTTATGTGAAGCCGGTACTCATGTGAAGGTTCTTTATTGTTATCTTGGATCAAGAGAATATTAACATGAAGCACTACTCCAAGGAGGCCAACATAACTACAGGAGCTATATATATTGTACACCTTAAGTAATATCAAGGGATATGGTGATATATATGTATTACTCAAATAAAAATGACAACAACCATCCTATAGTTGTTGTTCTCGGGCATTGTAGGAAAATACATATGTTGCCATCTGTTGCATTGTGCTATGTTTCCTTCAGCTAAAATAAAGAAAATTTTCTCTTTAATAGACGTGTTGTACTACATCTAGATATTACTCCATCTGTCCCGAAATAGTATTTGTTTTGGCTCTTGGTTTTTATGTCTATATTCAAATAGATGATGATAAATCTAGACACATATATAAAAAAACCACATACAACACATATCGTATGAATCCACAAATTACCTAACACTAATAGAAAAGAACTCTAAGCCTGCGCTGGGGTTTAATTTTTGCAGACGGTTTTGGTTATCAAGCACTAGTGGTATTTTTAGTGGTGGTTTCGTAAGAAAACTACCACTAGAAATCCATGATTTCTACGGCCGGTTTTCTTAAGAAAACCTCCAATAAAAATAATTTTATCCTATTTTTTTTTAGTTTTTCAAATGACCTCATATGAAAAAACAACCAACATAAAAGTTGTATAACTCTAAAAGTTATGAAACCTTGTATTTGACAACTTTTAAAGTTGAAATTATTTCGGCTCTCAAAAATTGCATCCAAATTTGTCAAATTTAAGATGCAAATATTGCAAATGACCTCGTATGGAAAAAGTTCAAAAATAGAAGTTGTAGAACTTCAAAAGTGATGAAACTTTGTAGTTGACAACTTTTTCGTTTGAATTTGTTTAAAACCTGAAATAGTCAATTTTTACTCGGATTGTTCTAATATGTGGACAACAAAACTGCAATAGACATGTAGTAAGTAATAGGTGGAGTGTTAGAGGGGTCTACGCGCGAGGTTGAGGCCAGGGGATTGATTGCCACCAGCGATGTAGATGTGAATTTTGCATGACTTTTTTGCGACTAATGGCTCTCTAAGAGAGCAAGTTGATATTGATGATTAGATGAGAAAGTGGTTCCGACGGCTGCGCTAAGAACTATGGCGATTGAAGATGTGCAACCATAGGAACCATAAGAACAAGATCAACTATCTTCCTCAACAATGGTGCAACCCCTTATTGAAGGTGAGCAACAGGTATCTCAAGATGACGACATTGATCAAGGGGCGCTTGAAGAAAAGACAAGGAGGAAGAAGATGTTCCATAGGCATCTCCGCCCTAAGTCCACGCCACCATACAACGAGACCATCAGGTGGATCAGATATTAGGGGATATAAACAAGGTAGTAACCACTCGATCTCATGTCACTAATTTTTGTGAGCATTACTTGTTTGTTTCCTCTAATGAACCTCTCGGGGTAGAAGTTTTGAAGGAACAAGACTGAGTGATGGCCATGCAGGAAGGGCTCAACATCTTAAATAGAAATGAAGTCTAGAGCTTGGTGCCACGTCCAAAGCAAAACGTTGTGGGAACCAAGTGGGTGTTCCGCAACAAACAAGATGAATATGGGGTGGTAATAATGAACAAGGCTTGAGTTGTAGAAAAAGGTTATACCCAAGTCGTAGGTTTGGAATTTGAGGAGACGTTTGCTCCTGTAGCTAGGTTAGAGTCAATTCACATATTATTGGGCTATGGTACTAATGATTCCTTTATACTTTTTCAAATGGACGTGAAGAGCGCCTTCCTCAATCGACTGATCAAGGGACAAAGTCTACGTGGAGCAATAGTGTAACACCCCAGGATCCACAAACACCCCGAAATGCTACTAAACTACACAACTAACATTCATATATAAAATTTCGACAGCATCTCCTTTGAAAATTTTCATAAACGTGGAAGCAACAGAGTATAAACAGATATCATGATAAGAAAACGTACTATACATTAATAATCTGCTAGCAATGGGAAGATAACCATACCGACATAAACTAAATTAACTAGTGTGCACGACTAGTTAAAAACAAACATCCTTGACAAAAAGTTTCTAATTAAATCATGGTTGTGTTTGGGCAGCGTTATTATGAGATTGAAGGTGGACGTGCTGCTACTTCCCTCATTCCCAACATGAATCAAGTATCTGCATTGAGTAATGCAAGAGTGAGATGAAAACATCTCAGCAAGTAAATTGTTTTGACAAGATATTTAGACCAAAAAAATGAATTAATCAACATTTTAAAGAAATCACAATTGAGATCAGAAATACTTGTAGATATAGAACTCAATAGTCCCAAAATAACCAATGCCATCTCATTTCCTCGAACAACCACAATAGGTTGTATAACACTTCCCTGCGTCAACAATACCTGCAAATATCACTTCAATGTATGCATATAGGAATACAATGTGTAAGTCCTCTGCCTTCATACCTCTTAGAGTATAAAACCACATCATCTGCAAATATCACTTCAATGAATGCATATGAATGCAATGCATATGTCCTCTGCCTTCATACCTCTAAGGGTATGAAGCTGCATCGTACCCCTCCTCGGGCAACGTACAATGCTAAGTTGTACCGCTACGGTCGGACCATAGGTCACAACAAAACTTCAGATGCATGTGAATCATGCAATGTATATGGCATGCTGCATTTATCATATACTTCACTTCCTTCATATACAATACAAACCTCAAACAATACTTCGTTTACCTTCAGATACAATACAAACCTCAAATAATACTTCATTCACCTTCAGGGGTGTGAATTGATCTCGTGGGTCATACTCGAATCATCATCATCATCAATGTATGATTAAGCATCAATATAATACAATCAAGTAAAGCATCACCATAGAGTTCAATTATGAAAGAATTCGATGATTCTGAATATTAGAGTGTAGGCGATGAAACAATAAGTCAAAACGGTAGCAACCACTGCTACATTCAGTTGCCTTCATCGAAGAAGAAAAATATACTAGGCATGATCCGGAGTGTAGACACCTGCTGCGGGAATAAAACTTAGTACAAATATTTCACAAACATTTGCCAACAATCAACAAATCGCTCCTACACTTAAAACCAAGACCCGGTGGAATGACTCCCACACTGAACCACATGCCAAACAACAGCAGCACTGTTTGTTAATTTTGTATCTTTAAAATTATAACGGTGGTGATATCAAACAAATACTCTAAGCGTTTTTACACAAAATACTCTTCAACTTCGGTATTCAATGGATAATTAAATTTTGCCATATATAAGTTATAAAACATCTGACAAGATAACTGACTGAATCTGTTTCAGACAGCAGCATAGTTAAATTTAAAATTTTATATCTCCCAAACTACTCAACCAAAAATTATGAAATTCTGCTGGCAGTAAGAACTTTTATCCCTCTACAAAAGTCTCCATAGTTGGAAGAGCCAATTCGGCCATTTACTAGATGAAACCTACTAGTGAACAGACCCGCTCATTTTTGTCAGGCAAACAGGAACAACCACAGTAAAACAAACATAACTGGAGTTTCAAAATTCATATGAATACACTCTTTAACAATCTAGAAATCTTATGAAATTATCTACAACTTCTTTTACCAACCTAAAGTTTAATTCTGTTGATAAAATTGCCTAAATCTTAAGAGAACAGATTCTACACAGAATTGTGAGACTGAAAAACTGCTATAATAAAACTACAATAACTTTCTGATTTGTTGTCCGATTGAGGTGTTCTTCATGACCACGGAAAGATCTACAAATTATCTACGACTCATATATAGACTTTTTATTTTTTTGAGGCCACTAAGACCACGGAAAACTGGCATAAACAACAACTATCGAATCTGCCATTCTGCAGAAAACTAAATTCGAGATCAAAACCTAACCCCACATTTAATCCAACCTCTAATCCTTTAATCCCCATGATCCACAACCTCCAAAAGCACATAATTACAGAGAGGAACAAGGATTTCATCCATACTAGAGTTTTCCCCAATAAAATCTTCAAGAAGAGATGGGGAAGAACATCTCCTTGATCCTCTCTCCCTCTTCAATTCTACGTGCTCCTCCTCTTCTCGATCCTTGCTGCCTGGGGGGAGATCTAGAGGGAGGAGGAAACCATGGAGAGGGTAGAGGGCGACTGCCCAAGGGGAGCAGAGGGAGAGGGAGGGAGGGCGGCGGCCAAATAGGGTGGAAAGGGTGGGGGCGGCTGCAATAAATTGGGAGAAGGGGAGGGGGTCGTCTAGGGTTGGGAAGGGGGGGCTCCCATCCATCGGATCAAGATCAAAGGCCCAAAAACGCTCTCCCATCTGAGCTCCCGACCCTAGCGGAAAAAATGCCAAAAGATCTACTGCTTCCCTGAGGAATGCCTCCTGAAACTCCAAACCCCAATGCCACAGAACATGAAAGAAAAGAGAAAAAAGAAATTTAACTTTTTCCAGAAAATTAGGATATCGCACTCTACCCCCCTTAAAAAGAATTCGTCCTCGAATTCGACCAATCCAAGCAAAGCATCCAAGGTACCCCATATAGCACCACCATTCAAAACATGGGTCCATTATTGGTCTTAATTAACACAAGAACTACCTCGGACTAATTGTCTAATGAAACTACACAACCTGATATCCAGCATGAATCAACATGCAATGAAGCTCAAAGCAAGTCATAGATGCAATCAACACTACGATTTCACACCATCGATTTTGGATGCAGCTATACATCAACATCAATGTCTTCAAACAACACTCTTTTATGATGGGGTAATATGCATTAAGCACAACCCTTACCAGCTTCAGCAATTCATTTTAATTCAATGGTGAAACATCCACACCAGATGAATGTATAAGAAGATCAAACACCTCACCTCAAAGCACCACAAAACAAGTGGTTCTATTGAAACAAAACTCCTAATCTTACTAAACCTTGTTCTTGCCATCATGAAAAGATAATCATGTAATCTCACATTCTTTGCACCCCACAAAAGGGAGAAAGTCTATAGAACTAATGGAGCAATAAAGCCGACAAGAAGCCAATAACATTCTGCGCGACACAGTTCATCGAAGAAATGCCAAAACTCCACAAAGAGCACTAACAGCACAACAACAACACAATACTTGCTTAATCAATGTCACTATACTTCATCCAAAACTCAACTAAGAAAAATATCCAAACTAGTAAGGTTAACCTACACATACTATAAGTCTCCATCTACTGTAGTTCAGAAACTTACATTTCATTCTATCATACGATGCACTCAAAGTACGAGACATACAGGGTCAATAATAACCCCATAATCCTTCACACATTTGACAAACATCTCAAGTTGATATAAAAACCACATCATTTAGGAATAGGTGACTAACCACACCTAACCAACTCTAGGCTAGGCAATGACTTCATTCAAACCAATAGATAAGTGGTCCAACAATGGCTCCACAAGCATGCATCAGGGAGATGACCATTAGATCCTCAACGTATTAATATATAATGAATGGATCAAGAAAATCAAAGATTTATGCTACAATTAGCATGACTAACATGCAACCACTTTAAACCACATCTAGGCTTTGTGGCTACTAAAACACAAGATAGAAGGGAGACATCTAAGCCACTCTGGCTAGCTATGTAAATACTTCCCTCAAAATCCATATCAAAGTACCAATATTCATTTCTTTCAGAACTGGTTTCTCAGCATAAACAATCATTCCTTGCAAAGATAGTTGAAGCTATCCACCAACCGCCCAACAACCTAAATCCAAATCGATGGTTACCTTGTAACCCAAAACATGCAATTCACACTCCTCTTAGAAACATCCTCAATCAAACATATATAACAATATTATTGTAATAAAACTCAACCATGAAAAGCATGTTGACAACAACATAGGCATACATGTATATCACATGCATAATAACAACTTCAATCTCACAAAAGACCAGCGATATCAATCGTATTAATAAAACAATATCAAAATGTAGAAATGAATTATATCAGGCATTAAGTCATAAACGACTTACCACATCACCGTAAAGGAATAGGGAGGATGAAATTATTTCATCTGCACTTCAAAGACATTAACATATATCAAAGATATGTGAACCCATACTCTTCCTATATGTGCAAGTGTGTCAAATTTGTCGTTAAATTGCCATGAATCTAAAGCCTATGCTTTGATACCAACTGTAACACCCTGGGATCCACAAACACCCCGAAATGCTACTAAACTACACAACTAACATTCATATATAAAATTTCGACAGCAACTCCTTTGAAAATATGCATAAACGTGGAAGCAACAGAGTATAAACAGATATCATGGTAAGAAAACATACTATACATTAATAATCTGCTAGCAATGGGAAGATAACCATAACGACATAAACTGAATTAACTAGTGTGCACGACTAGTTAAAAACAAACATCCTTGACAAGAAGTTTCTAATTAAATCATGGCTGTGTTTGGGCAGCGTTATTATGAGATTGAAGGTGGACATGCTGCTACTTCCCTCATTCCCAACATGAATCAAGTACCTGCATTGAGTAATACAAGAGTGAGATGAAAACATCTCAGCAAGTAAATTGTTTTGATGAGATATTTAGACCAAAAAAATTGAATTAATCAACATTTTAAAGATATCACAATTGAGATCAGAAATACTTGTAGATATAGAACTCAATAGTCCCAAAATAACCAATGCCATCTCATTTCCTCGAACAACCACAATAGGTTGTATAACACTTCACTGCGTCAACAATACCTGCAAATATCACTTCAATGTATGCATAGGAATACAATGTGTAAGTCATCTGCCTTCATACCTCTTAGAGTATAAAACCATACCATCTACAAATATCACTTCAATGAATGCATATGAATGCAATGCGTATGTCCTCTGCCTTCATACCTCTAAGGGTATGAAGCGGCATCGTACCCCTCCTCGGGCAACGTACACTGCTAAGTTGTACCGGTACGGTCGGACCATAGGTCACGACAAAACTTCAGATGCAAGTGAATCATGCAATGTATATGGCATGCTGCATTTATGAATATACTTCACTTCCTTCATATACAATACAAACCTCAAACAATACTTCGTTTACCTTCAGATACAATACAAACCTCAAATAATACTTCATTCACCTTCAGGGGTGTCAATTAATCTCGTGGTTCATACTCGAATCATCATCATCATCAATGTATGATTAAGCATCAATATAATACAATCAAGTAAAGCATCACCATAGAGTTCAATTATGAAAGAATTCGATGATTCTGAATATTAGAGTGTAGGCGATGAAACAACAAGTCAAAACGGTAGCAACCACCGCTACATTCACTTGCCTTCATCGAAGAAGAAAAATATACTAGGCATGATCCAGAGTGTAGACACCTGTTGCGGGCATAAAACTTAGTACAAATATTTCACAAACAATTTCCAACAATCAACAAATCGCTCCTACACTTAAAACCAAGACCCTGTGGAATGACTCCCACCCTGAACCACATGCCAAACAGCAGCAGCGCTGTTTGTTAATTTTGTATCTTTAACATTATAATATTGGTGATATCAAACAAATACTCTAGGAGTTTTTACACAAAATACTCTACAACTTCGGTATTCAGTGGATAATTAAATTTTGCTATCTATAAGTTATAAAACATCTGACAAGATAACTGACTGAATCTGTTTCAGACAGCAGCATAGTTAACTTCAAAATTTGATATCTCCCAAACTACTCAACCAAAAATTATGAAATTCTGTTGGTAGTAAGAACTTTTATCCCACTACAAAAGTCTCCATAGTTGGAAGAGCCAATTCGGCCATTTACTAGATGAAACCTACCAGTGAACAGACCCGCTCATTTTTGTCAGGCAAACAGGAACAGCCACAGTAAAACAAACATAACTGGACTTTCAAAATTCATATGAATGCACTCTTTAACAATCTGGAAATCTTATGAAATTATCTACAACTTCTTTTACCAACCTAAAGTTTAATTCTATTGATAAAATTGCCTAAATCGTAAGAGAACAGATTCTGCACAGAATTGTGAGACTGAAAAACTGCTATAATAAAACTACAATAACTTTCTAATCTGATGTCCGATTGAGGTGTTCTCCATGGCCACAGAAAGATCTACAAATTATCTACGACTTATATATAGACTTTTTAGTTTTTTGAGGCCACTAAGACCAAGGAAAACTGGCATGAACAGCAACATCGAATCTATCATTCTGCAGAAAACTAAATTCGAGATCAAAACCTAACCCCACATTTAATCCAACCTCTAATCCTTTAATCCCCATGATCCACAACCTCCAAAAGCACATAATTACAGGTAGGAACAAGGATTTCATGCATACCTAGAGTTTTCCCCAATAAAATCTTCAAGAAGAGATGGGGAAGAACATCTCCTTGATCCTCTCTCCCTCTTCAATTCTACGTGCTCCTCCTCTTCTCGATCCTTGCTGCGTGGGGGGAGATCTAGAGGGAGGAGGAAGCCATGGAGAGGGTAGAGGGCGGCTACCCAAGGGGAGCAGAGGGAGAGGGAGGGCGGCGGCAGCCAAATAAGGTGGAAAGGGTGGGGGCGGCTACAATAAATTGCGAGAAGGGGAGGGGGTCGGCTAGGGTTGGGAAGGGGTGGGGGCTCCCATCTATCGGATAGAGATCAAAGGCCCAAACACGCTCTCCCATCTGAGCTCCCGACCCTAGTGGAAAAAATGCCAAAAGATCTACTGCTTCCCTGAGGAATGCCTCCTGAAACTCCAAACCCCAATGCCACAGAACATGAAAGAAAAGAGAAAAAAGAAATTTAACTTTTTTCCAGATAATTGGGATATCACAAATAGCTTGGCTTCGAGGATGACAGGTATCCTGACCATGTGTACAATCTCTCCAAGGCACATTATGGGCTTAAGCAAGCCCCACGAGAATGGTATGAATGCGTTAGAGGTTTTCTCATTTCAAATGATTTCAAGGTCAGGAAAGCTGATCCCACTCTTTTCACTAAGACATGTTCCACAGGCACCTCCACCCCAAGTCCGTGCCACCATACAACGTGATCATCCGGTGGATGAGATTCTAGGGGATATAAAGAAGGGAATAACCATTCTATCTCAATTTTTGTGAGCATTACTTGTTTGTTTCCTCTATTGAACCTATCAGGGTAGAAGAAGTTTTGAAGGATCCAGATGGGTGATGGCCATGCAGGAAGAGCTCAACAACTTAAAGTAAAATGAAGTCTAGAGTTTGGTGCCATGTCTAAAGCAAAAAGTTGTGGGAACCAAGTGAGTGTTCCGCAACAAACAAGATGAATACGTGATGGTAACAAGGAACAAGGCTTGAATTATGGCAAAAGGTTACACCCAAGTTGCAGGTTTGGACTTTGAGGAGACTTTTGCTCATGTAGCTAGATTAGAGTCAATTTGCATATTATTGGCCTATGCTGCTCACCATTCCTTTAAGCTTTTTCGAATGGATGTGAAGAGCGCCTTCCTCAATTGACCGATCAAGGGAGGAAGTCTATGTAGAGCAACCGCCTAGCTTCGAGGATGACAGGTATCCCAACCATGTGTACAAACTCTCTAAGGTGTTCTATGGGTTTAAGCAAGCCCCATGAGCATGGTATGAATGTCTTAGAGATTTTCTCATTTCAAATGATTTCAAGGTCTAGAGAGCTGATCCCACTCTTTTCACTAAGACATGTTCCATAGGCACCTCCGCCTCAAGTCCGCGCCACCATACAACGCGATCATCCGGTGGATTGGATTCTAGGGGATATGAATCAAGAAGTAACCACTCGATTGAACCTCTCAAGATAGAAGAAGTTTTGAAGGATCCAGACTGGGTGATGGCCATGCAGGAAGACCTCAACAACTTAATGAGAAATGAGTCTGGAGCTTGCTGCCACATCTAAAGCAAAATGTTGTGGGAACCAACTGTGTGTTTCGCAACAAACAAGATGAATATGGGCTAGTGATAAGGAATAAGGCTTGACTTGTGGCAAAAGGTTATACCCAAGTCGCATGTTTGAACTTTGAGGAGACTTTTGCTACTATAGCTAGGTTAGAGTCAATTCACATATTATTTGCCTATGCTTATATTGGTGCTCAAGTTGTAGAATGTCATCCTCGGACTTTAGAAGTCCTTGTGCATTGATGCATATGTTGAGGGGGAGGACATGCTACAAGTTGACCCTTTGAGACTACTTTTGTTTAAGTGAGTTTTATGTAGTCTCAAAGGAGGATTGCAAGGGAAAAGGTGGATTTGGACAAAGAAACAAGCTTCCACTGCATAAACAGTATCAATGTACTTTATTCCAGATTGCCTTGGAATTTCATTGCCTTTGCTCTTCATTTGCTATTTTTGGTGAGGGAATCAGGTTAGGCCACTAGTTTCTCCGTTTTGGTGCTTATTGCCAAATGGGGAAAAATTAAAGGCCAAAACAACTTGATCAAGCACCACTTAGAATATTAAAAAGTTTTGAGCTTTTAAACTTGCCTTTTTGATCAAAACCCTCTTGATATCAAAGAGGTGCCCTCTTATTGCAAAAATTTGTTCTCTTATGTGGGAGAAGTTATCTTATGAGAAAAAAGGGGAGTTTGGGGTATTTGATCAAAACAAGAGTTTTAAAATGATTTGTTTTGCAAAACAAAGAGTTGTTGACATAGAAGTTAGGAAAAACTGCTTTGATTGCAAAATTTGAAACAAGTGGTGGCTAAAGGATCCAAATATGCCAAATCATTTTTATCGTCCTTTAGTTTGAGTTTGATCTTCAATTTTCCAACTTTGTCTCATTTTAGGTTAAGTTAGTCAGATTTGAGTTGCTTTAGGTGTGTTGGCATAAATCACCAAACAGGGGGAGATTGAAAGGGAAATGTGCCATAGGGGCATTTCTACCTGTTTTGGTGATTAAGCATCCAACACACCACATTCGACTAACTAATTTGATTTGGGAATGAGCACAGGTTCAAGTAAATGAAAATTGAAGGCACTAAGTCCAAATGAACATATCTAGAGGCCAAAACTGCAAATTTGGGTAAAACAACATAAACATGATGTTTATGTATTTCAATAAGTTGCACATACCCTATTCTATGTTTCTAACACTTTGGTTTGGCTACTAACCCATTTCTGCAAGAAAAATGCCTTTTGGACTTGTATTGAGCCATATTGCAAATCTTGAAGAAACTATGTGAGAAAGGTATGTTTCCCTCACTTAGTCCATTGGATTAAGTACTAATAATGCTTATCTAAGTCGTAGGAAACCCCCAAGATAGCCAAAAATACTTGGAGGAGTTTTGCTCAAAAGAGCCCAACTTGCACCGGTCTGGGTTGCACCAAACGAGGTCTATGCGACCCAGCCGTACTGCTCTCGGTCGGGAATTTTAATTCTAAAATTGACCAGACCAGTCCGGTGTGCACCGAACCACTTCTCCAATGGCTACCTCAGGCGCCCAACGGCTAGCTGACGTCACCGAACGGTCCAGTGGTGCGCTGGACCGGTCTAGTGCCACCCAGCTAAGGAAGGCGCGCTAATCAGATCTCGGACTGGGGGCCCACAGACCCGGTCTAGTGCACCCACAAACTGCTGTCACACATGGATTTCAGGGGCACCAAGACCCGGGCGCAAAATAATCACCAAGTGTGCTGGGACCAAGTCTCACACGTATGATGACTCATGGTACAGAAACGAATGCCACATATTTACTATATAATAGGAGTTCTATATAAAATAAATAATTAATTACATCATATGAAGACAACGATCCAGCAATCCAAAGTTGACTGGGAGACGACGACCTAGACCACTCATGAACTCATCACAGCATCCTCCATGCGCGTCATCCTGCGGTACCTGTTCTTGACCTGTGGGGGGTGTGAGACAACAAGGGTGAGCTCACATACGTTCATCGCTCAACAAGTTGTTAGGAATAATGTGCATGAACTCACCAAAGGTGGGAGCTCACGTGAAGTGTAAGGCTTACCAAAGACGATGGTTGAAGCTAAGCATTGCTTTTAAAGCTGGTCAATTTTTTATCAGCAGTTACTAAGTGTAAGTAGATACCAACCCAAATAAGTAATAAATCAAAATTGATAACAACACCAGCGATGCAATGCATATGACAAATTGAATTTAATTTCGTAATTTAATCATGTGACAATCCAAGCTGCTCATGACCGTGAGCACGACTGATATATCAGTTTTACACTCTTTAGAGGTTGCACATCTTTACCCACAAGTCATGTTACCCATCTGATAAGGGGTCATGAATCCCATACACCTCTACCAAGGAAGCGAGGTAGGGTAACACTACGAGGCCTTTACAAAGTTTCACTAGCTTCAGAAAACCCGCTATATTTTCTAGGAAGCTCCAATGCAAGGATCCCTCACTTGACTGCCATCGCAGCAAAATCAACCCAAGGACCTCCCTACACTGACCACTCCCCTACTGCCCTTGCCCCTTTCGGGTAAGGTAGTCCTCCACTAGCTTTTCAAATTAGTCAGCCAAGGGCATCCCATACCACCCTTGTGGTAGCACTGTTTTCCCGAGTGGTCGCTCCATGTTCCAATTAACATAATGATCTTATCATGAACAATAATTAAACAACAACATAATTGGAACATGATCATAGTTAAACATTAGTTTCCCAAATCCAAGTAGAGCAATAGCAAAACTACCCAATAATTCATTTGCTTGCAAGGTAAGGGACAAACAATGCTAGGGAAACATATTGGGTCCCATAAAATTAACCTGAGCATGTCACAGTGATTAAATATGAACATTATTAAGTAAAAAGGAGTGATCAAGGGCAAAACTTGCCTGAGACTCGAGATTCCAGGTACTAGGATGATCCTCAGATGCTCGTGACCTCACTGCTATTCTTAGCAATATAAACAAACATGTTATAGGCAAAATTAACATCACACCAAACATAAGAACAAACCGTGTAATAATAATCTACGCGTCGCTACGAGATCGTGGGTTCGAGAATTACTAGAATCGGAGTTACGGTTAAAGAGTTATGATCTTCTAAAGATTTGCGTGATTAAATATTAAACTATATTATAAATTGGTTAATATACATCATATAAGAAAATATACTTTAAATAATTAATTTAACTTTTATCTAGATTATAACTTATTTTAGAAATCATATTATAGTCAAATTATAATTATAGGCATGTCAACCCTAATTAGTAAAATAAATCTACTACTAAAAGGGTCAACAAATATTTAATTATAAAAGTATGTGATACAGTACAAATAGTGTTGCTACTGCGTAGGAAATTTTATTACGAGGCTAACACAACTGGGACGGATCAAATCGGAGTAGAAATGAATTAAATGTGGAATTTCTAATTTTTTGGATCGATTTTATACTTAAAAATCAATTTCTAGGATTTATTTATGAAATCTAATAGAGTTCGGACCGAGAAAACGAAAACCCGAGAGCTTAGGGTTCTCCTATAAAGTTCAGGACCAGTTGGTGACAATCTTTGATTAGGCGACGATGGCGGGTTAGTTTCAGGATTCCCTGGGGACTTATTAGCAAAAAGAGTATGGTGAAGGGGTATGAGTTTATATGAGCCACCCGATCAAGATCCAAGGGCTCATATTAAATCTTTCCCCCGCTCGAACCGGTACGCACAGGGTTCCATTGGATTGACCATCCACGGTCCAGATTTAAAATGATCCCGATTCGTTCTTGCACGCATGATCCAAGATGCATGGCCCAGATCTTCCCCTAGCTGAAAGGGCATGACAATCTAATCACAACCGTTGTGTGGCCAATCAACGGTGGATCACACCATGGTCAGACCACGCGCGGCACCGCCAACATCCACCGTGCCGAAACCACCAGAGCCCTAAGGTCTGCGGCCCAGCGCCCTAATCCTGAGTCGAAACGGTGCTAATCGGAGATTGGGGAAGCAGCGAATTCAATCGAGGGCCTTACCAGGCGTCCCGAGTGGCCGAGAACACCGGCCACGATGGGGAGCGATAGGCGGCGGATTTGGTACGTCGACGAGCAATTCCGGCCAAAAACCGGCCGAACCGTCACTTGTAGATGCCCCACCTAGCCGACACCTGCAACAACGAAGCACCAATGCCGCCCACCCTAACTAGAACGGCATTGCAGGCGAAGCACTACTGCGGCAGCGCTCAGCGGTTCGCTTCTTCACCCGGTGGTGCGAATTTCTACACCCGACGGCGTCTGGGTCGATGAGGAGGGTCCCCATATGACCGGTGGGTTTTATAGGCGGACGGGTACGCGGCCCAGGCGGCCTTCGGTCACCGAGCCAATTTTGTGTTGGGGGCCTTCGGCTTCCGAAGGTCCTCAAAAATATGATTTGACAATGTTTTCCAAGTGAAACATGTGAACAGGTATCTTCGGAATTAGACCACGAGTATACAGGAATATGGTCAAGACGAAGCATGAATAGGACGGAAGGCAATCATAACGAAGGATAAGATGATCACGAAGCTATGCGCAGAAAAAGCTTCGGCATGACAGCAGAAAAGGGGAACCGACTTATATGGTGAAAAGACAAATTGGACCTCGAAGAATCACTATAGAATTATTGATAAATGTAAAGGGCATTAGTGTAATTCTCCACGGGCTGCGCCCTGTGCCTACAAATAGATGAACAGTATTCCCGTACTGTTCACGCTGATCTGGCATCCGCTTTTCGCATCACGCCTGTATCTTTACTTTTCGACAATCCCAAGGTACATTTATAATTTGTTATTATGACTCTGATAATACAAAATAGAAATAAATTGATAATAATATTTGTGTTATAGTTCGTATTCCATGTATGTATTCTCATTCATCATATGTTGGACTTACGAAGGTCTTTTCCCTCATAACCTTCGTCTGAAATTCATTATATCCGAAGGGATATAATGTCTTGAAGGACGAAGGACTTTAACATTTAACACTTTTTATGTTGCCTTGTTCTTGATTCTTAGCATTTGAGAACAAGTCACCAACATTGGCGCCCACCGTGGGGCTCGAACCCACGTCCATTTTTTGAGTTTTGAACATCTTCGGCAAGCATCACCTTCGTCATGCCGCCGAGGAAAGCTTCAGCCGCAGGGGCTGCTACTCTGCAGCCGCTGGATCCCAATTAGGATGTCCTTTCTCTCAGGGAGGCCCAAAGCCAGAAGAGGAAGGCCACCAGTCCAACGCCTCCGGAGGACGACTTGGATCAAGAAATCCAAAATTTGGAGATGCTCCATCAACAGGTCCAACAGAAGAAGGAAAAGATGGCTCGTCTAGCTGATCTACAAAGGCAGATAGACGAAGCCTCTGAAGAGCTTCGACATCTTGCTCAAGATGACCAGAATCAAAGGCCCCCGCGTAGAGAGCTTCATCAAGAGGGCTTCTACAACGAGGGCGACTGGTATGAAGATTTCCATCATGGAAATTTTGCTTTTGATGATACTTCTCCCCTGTCAACAGAACTGTAGGCTACACCTTGGCCACAGTCTTACAAGCCACCTCAGCTCCCCATGTACGACGGTCATTCAGACCCGAAGCAATTCTTGATGAGCTATGAAGCAACCATATCTTCGTATGGTGGCAACACGGCAGTCATGGCAAAGTCTTTCGTCATGGCTGTCAGGAGTGTTGCACAAACCTGGTATTCCTCTCTTCGGCCAGGGACAATCACTTCATGGAAAAAGCTAAAGGACATGTTGATAACCAGCTTCCAAGGGTTTCAAACGAAGCCAGTTACTGCCCAAGCTTTATTCCAGTGCACCCAGGACCATGAAGAATATCTTCAGGCGTATGTTCGAAGGTTCCTACATCTGAGGGCACATGCACCAACAGTGCCCAATGAAATTGTCATTGAGGCCATGATCAAGGGGCTTTGGCCGGGACCTTCAGCTCAGTACTTTGCCAGAAAGCCTCCTCAAACTTTGGAGAAGCTGCTCCAAAAGATGGACGAGTATATTCGAGCTGACAATGATTTTCGCCAAAGAAGGGAGGAAGCATTCAGGTTCTCTGAAATGACCAGGGGCTTCAGAGGAAGATTCCATCCGAGGCACGTCAGGTCGATTCACAATTCTACTCAAAGTGATGACAAAGGGAGTCAACAGCAAAGGCCACAGTGCTCCTCGCAAGCTTCGGGGCAACAGCAAAGCTCTTTCCGGCCGCCAGCGCCAAGGGGCAGAGGTGTCAGGGGCTTCGGGGGAACATTTGGAGATCAACCAAGAAAAATTTACTGCCTATTCTGTGGTGAAGGCAAGGGCCATACCACCTGGATGTGCCATGTTACCATCCAGAAGCAAAAGGAGCTAGCAGAAGCTGTAGCGCAACAGAGCCAGCCGAAGCAGGTCATGCATACTGCTTCGTACCATTCGCCTTACATTCCAGAATATGTAGGCAATCACCCTGCAGCTTCTGTTGCTTCGGCAAGTCAATCCCAAGCATCTTGGCAATAGCCTCCACCTCCACCACCAGTGCAACGAGGTCAGTAGCCAGAAGGGAGTCAGCACACTCACCTTCAGCGGGACTTCAGAGAGGAGTCCGAAGCTCGCACAGTCAATAGCACTGTGCCGGAGTCGAAGCATATTTACTGACAAATATCCTACCTCGTCAGCAGATTTTCGCATTTTCGCATTTCAGTCTTACTTTCTTTTTAATAAGGAACACTTATGGGAAGTTTAAGTGCTTTTTATCTCTTGTAACAGTTTCGTTCTTTGCCATATTAAAAATATGTCTTCTCCATAGGCTTAAGTTGCCGAAACATAAGAATTTATGGGGGCAAGAAGGACCTTCGAATTATCAAAAATTTGTTCTAAAGAATACAGTGCAATTTCTTCGAAGCAGCAAAAGTCGTTCCTAAGGGAGCGCAGTGTAAGTTTTCCGCTCAAAAGTCGTTCCTAAGGGAGCGCAGTGTAAGTTTTCTGCTCAAAAGTCGTTCCGAAGGGAATGCAGAGCTTACAGCGAAAAATAAACGCTGATTCCGCTGAAAGTAAAAGGCGAAGAAGTTCCTAAGGGAGGCTTACAGTGAAAAATAAACGCTGATTCCGCTGAAAGTAAAAGGCGAAGAAGCTCCTAAGGGAGGCTTACAGCGAAAAATAAACGCTGATTCCGCTGAAGTAAAAGGCGAAGAAGCTCCTAAGGGAGGCTTGCAGTGAAAAATGAATGTCGACCTTCGGCAAATATCATTTTGCATAACATCACATCATTACATCATTTGCATAGCATAACATCATACATCATAGTGCATCAACAACGCAAGAAGGGGTGTTTCAATATTGATATTCGAAGATCGTTTTGAAGAGATAGTGGCACGGCACAAACAATGGCCATGGAAGGGTTATATCTTCGTCAAACTCTGAGATGGAAAGATCTATTGATCATTAATTTTACCAGGATTGGTTACTGATTTTATGAGAGCACGGATATTATTTATGAAGCATGAAAAGAAGGGAAGGTGTTTTTTCGCCGAAGGCTCAAAAACGATATGTGTATAATGTTTCATGCATCGCAAAAAATAGAACTATAAACAGCTCATAAATTACACCCTAAGTTACACAATATTACACATGATTCTCAACAAACATTACATTCAGAATGTTTTTGCAACAGCATCTAATCTTCCCTTAAGACTACTTCTACAGCTTCGTTTAAAAGCTGATCAACAACCCTATCCATGATGGCTTCGACCATTTGTCTAATTTCGTCATCCCCCTTCGTGTGGGGGCCCGCAGATGACTCAGCAGGTTCTGAGGGAAGAGTAGATACGGATTTATTACTATTACAAACCCTGAACAAGTTCGAAGTCAAAAAATTACAACAAAGAGACAAAAACCACTAGTTAATACCTATTCGCCCTTCGGGCTCTGCGCTTTTCTCAGCAGCCTCTGCTACTTTTCTAGCATCATGGATGCCTTTTTCGCTTTTTTGAATAATCTCTTGGGCCATTTCCCGGCCACCATTATCCCAGATGTCGGTGAAAAATTTTCCACCATCCATGCTAGCTTCGGCCGAGGGATCTTTTATATCTTTGGAGGATAAGGCAGTTTCGGATTGTGCTAAAGTTTTCACATGCTCGCAGCCTTTCCTCTCCAAAATAGTAGCAATCCCCCTGGCACCCAAAAAATCACATATGTCTCCGCGGCTATTCAAAATTTCCTCAAAAGCCTCGGCTTCGTGATGGATCCATTCAATCAGGCCCTCAGGGTTCCCCCTTGTGAAGTTTTCCTCGCTCGAGAATGCGCCAACGCTGGCGAAGCTAGTTTTTATTTTCTTAACGCATTCTATAGATTTGTCATAGCACCTTTTCTTGGATGCACGAAGCTCTTCAACGTTTCCTTCTAAATGATTTGCCCACTGGTCGCTAAGTTCTCGTTTCGTTTCTTCAAGTATGCGTTCTTCTTTAGCTCGGGCCAACTGTCTCCGAAGACCCTCGATTTCCTGCTTTTGAGCTTTAGCTTGAGCTTTAGAAGTAGCTTCGTCTTCCTTTATCTTGTCCACCAATGTAAGCAGAATTTTGTCTTTTTCCAAGGCTTCGTTTCTTAGCTTGATAACCTCTGTTCGAAGGTTATTGAGAGCAATAGTGCAGCTTTTGTCTTCAGCATTTTTTTGTGCCCTTAAGGCATTGTTGAGTATTAAGCCCTATACAAAGGAATGAATGGATTAAAAAATTTTTACCTTCAGACTATTGTATGCAAGGCTATCTGCAAGATCGTCCTTCATCATGGCGCAGAGGCCAGCTTCGAGCTTCGGGAACCCCATACTTCTAGCCATCTCCTGGCAGACAGATAATTCCTTGTTATCTGGGAGGCAGTATAAGAAGTCGTCTTCGTCTGTGCCATTGAATACTAAGGCCCCTTTTGGATACCTCAGTTCTTGGGCATAGTGATTAGCTTCAAAAATCTCTTCTTCAGATAATCTTTTTCCCGAAGCATGTCGAACAATATAATCGAGGGCCTTGGAGGATGCTTCGGGGGCAGCAGTGCCAGTTTCTTCAACTAAAATCGGCTCTGTCATTTTTGTTTCTTCGGCTTCCAAGGATTTTACCTTGGTGGGCTCTGAAGGCCCAGCTTCAGTCTCAGATTGTTGCTTTGGAGCTTCGGCAACAAAGACTTCAGTACGCATTTCGGAAGTTTCAACAATTTTCTTCGGGGTTGTGCTTGAAGACTTAATTGTCTCCAAAACATCTAGCACATTAACCATCCTTTTTCTTTTCGGGGTCACCGCTGGACCCTTTTGGTTTTTTGCTGCCTCAATTTTTGCTGAAGGACTTAAAATTTCCGATGTTTTTGTTTCTTCGGTCCTCGGTTTTTCTGTTTTTTCTGTTGATGGTGCTTCGGCCATTTCTTCGATTTTTGGCACCGGAGGTGGTTCTTTAGCTTCGGTGGCCGAAGAGGTCTCACCAATAAATTCAGGCACTGTGGCCGGTTCAATATAACGTGGCCGGTGTGTGAGAACCTTTACCTTTTTTCTCTTCGGCGCTGGCTCGCTAGGAGCAGCTGAAGCAATTTCCTTTGCAGAAGAAGTATTCTTTCTTTTTTGACCCCGCGCTGGGTAATGGTAGTCGGGGTAGACAAACCCAATTGCATCAAATACTCGGTTAAGTCTCTTCTTCTTTCGGCCTCCGAAGGCCGCTGATAATGCAGTATCTTCGGCCTTCGAGTATACCCCAAGCAATTCGTCACTTATGGCCTCAATACTTTTTAACCAGTCATCATCTGGCTCAACAAACTTATCTCTGTATTTGAATGTGTATTTTAGCCTAACTAGTACACCTTCGTCAGTCTCTTTAATGGTTTCCTCCGGCATTTCCCACTTTTCCGCAAGTGGCCATACTCTTAAAGCAATGTGTTCTTGGACCAAATCCCTTGTTCCAATAAAAGAGCAAAACAACGCCGAAGGCTCTCTGGCATTCTTCGACTGCTTCATTCATTTCCACCTTCGGCTTCCGGAGGCCGAAACGTTGCCAGATAGGGCACATAATGATACCCTTGATATCTTCACGTGATTTCAAGTCATTTTTCACATAAAACCATTCCGTCATCCAGTCGCCTGGCCACCTCTTTCGAAAGGTTGGCATAGGGCAGCTTGATCCAGACCGAGCGCCGAAGCTGTAGCAACCAAAGTTGTTGTGATACTGCTCTTCGCCCTAGGGTTTTGTCTCATACAATAGCTCATGTACGTTACAGAAGCTTTTTGCGTTAGGTTCCAAACCTTGGCTCCTCACTGCCCACACAAAGATGTTCATCCTTATGATTGCTTCGGGGGTAAGTTGGTGAAGGTAGATTTCAAATATCTTCAGTACTTCCACGACAAAACTGCTCAAAGGAAATCGTAATCCAACTTTCAAGAAGCTTCAGAATATCACGACCTCATTTTCCTCGGGAGTCGGACAAGTCTTCTCTCCTTCGTCAGCCCTCACAACAGACAAGTCCCGAAAATATCTGCCCCTCATATTGACAAGATGATTTTCCTTAATACTGGATTTACCAAAAACTGCATGGCTTGGTCGCCAGGGTCGATCTTCGGAATCTTCACCACCACTATCCACATCGTAACTTTCACTGTCGCTAGTATCTTCAGATAAACCCTCCAAGATCTCCCTGGTAATCTTCTCTGTATTAGTCTTTGACATTGATTCAAGAAAGCCCAGATGCATCTCCTCAGAAAGGCTTAGCTTTGAAGCACCAACAGCTTTCTTATCTTCAGACATCTTCGCAAATGCTGACAAAGCGCACACGAAACCGAAGCTTAAAAATTTAAAGCCAAGCAAGTGCTATTGCGCGCAGGCTAAAAGTTGGGTCAGTAAAAGCAGGTGGCAAGGGAGCGTGCCAAATAACCTGGCGGTGAGCTCTTATTTATACACCTAGTGCGTTGAAAACTGGAGGGTCCCGCTTGTCAAAGACTGTTGCTATTCTAGCAAAGGGAAGGTGTTTTTTCGGACCTTCGGCTTAAAGCCTTCGTCCATATCGCAATATGAATTTATCATTCCAGTAAATTAATATTGCGAGGGGCTACTGTTGGGGGCCTTCGGCTTCCGAAGGTCCTCAAAAATATGATTTGACAATGTTTTCCAAGTGAAATATGTGAACAGGTATCTTCGGAATTAGGCCACGAGTATACAGGAATATGGTCAAGACGAAGCTTGAATAGGACGGAAGGCGATCATAACGAAGGATAAGATGATCACGAAGCTATGCGCAGAAAAAGCTTCGGCATGACAGCAGAAAAGGGGAACCGACTTATATGGTGAAAAGACAAATTGGACCTCGAAGAATCACTATAGAATTATTGATAAATGTAAAGGGCATTAATGTAATTCTCCACGGGCTGCGCCCTATGCCTATAAATAGATGAACAGTATTCCCGTACTGTTCACGCTGATCTGGCATCCGCTTTTCGCATCACACCTGTATCTTTACTTTTCGACAATCCAAAGGTACATTTATAATTTGTTATTATGACTCTGATAATACAAAATAGAAATAAATTGATAATAATATTTGTGTTATAGTTCGTATTCCATGTATGTATTCTCCTTCATCATATGTTGGACTTACGAAGGTCTTTTCCCTCATAACCTTCGTCTGAAATTCATTATATCCGAAGGAATATAATGTCTTGAAGGACGAAGGACTTTAACATTTAACACTTTTTATGTTGCCTTGTTCTTGACTCTTAGCATTTGAGAACAAGTCACCAACATCGGCATTCGGTGTGGAGCAGCTTCGCATCCCACGGAGAAGAGCAACAGAGCAAGGGGCCCACGCGGCAGAGGGATGCGAGGGTGGGCGCGGTGATAGTGAGTCGCAGATCCGCGGGCCCATGCTGTTAGTGCAAATGCGGGAGCGGCCGTGAGGTGGGGCCACACGCTAGTGACTAGACCACAAACGAGAGCGGCCAGCTGTGTGGTGGCGCCCACATGAAAGTGACAAGCGCATGGCTGACGACCGCAGCCCACATGTCGGCGCAACACGGCCAGGACGCGGACAGGAGGTGTGGGCTATGACGTGGGGCCCGCACGTCAATGCCAAAACCCATAGTTGGGCTGTGCGGAAGTAGAGATGGTATTGGGATGGAGAGAGAAAACTATCCCAACAGAGGTTTTTCTTCTTTTTCTTTTCCTTTTTTATTTCTTTCAAATTTTCAAATTCCTATTCCAAATTCAAACCTGTTTCAACTTTCTGTTTTGAATTTCAAATTCCCATTCTCAAATATAAACCTAATGTGAATATAGATTCTACTATTTATAATATTATTATTTATTCTTTTCCTTATTATTTATTTATGAAAGGACTAACGACTTCATTAAACTTTCCTTTCTCATTTTCTATTTTTATCTTTTCCTTTATAATTTGAGGTTAATTTAAGATATGATTTCTTTATTCAAATAAAATGCATCACCACAAATTCATAAGTATGAGATGCCCACTCTTTCATATGACTATTTTAATATCTTTAATTGATTATGAAGAGGGAATGTCCTACTAATTCCAAAGGTTTTTAAAAAAATTTCTAGAAACACAATCATAGATACTTTTATTTTATTATTTTATTATATATTTTTTCTACCAATTGTAGGCTTTACAACTGCCCAGATCTACAATTTTTTAAGGAAGGAGGTAAGGGCCTCTAGGCCTCTTAGGGCTATAAATAGAGCCTCTAGGCGCCTCCATTCTACACCCAAGTACTCCAAGAGCACACCAACACTCCGACTCTCTACAACAAAGCGTTCTAGTGATTTAGTGAGATCCCAGTGACATTTTTGAACTGTTCTCTTGTCTTGGTGAATGCGTGCACTCATGATCCTCTCTCCTGTGTGTGTTGCTCTGATTTGCTCTTGTGTGTGTACTTTCTCTCCCTACCTTACTCTAAGTTGTAACTTATATCTTTTGTATGGCTACAAGAGACTCTAAGTTGTGGTGATTATTGGTGAATGGGAATACTTGTGAAGGAAGAACCGTGACGCTCAAGTTTGATCTACGTGATCACTTGAGAGGGGTTGAATGCAACCATTGTCCAAAGAAGGACATCCCAATGTGGATGTAGGCTTGGCCGAACCACGAGATAAAAATAGCAGTCTCTCTTGTCCTTTTCCTTTATTGTGATTTTCTTTCTTCCCATGTTCTCTATTTCACTTGTGATATTTCTCTTAGTATAATTCTTATCTTGGAAGAGCAATCAAGCGAGGAGGACTTTTTCTCTCATCTCTTCTCTCAAACTTGGTTTTGGTTTACTCTAAGTTTATTTTTAACCAAGTCTGTGTTGTTTTAATTCATTTCTTTGGATCACCTATTCATTCCCCCACTAGGAGCTCTTAGTTACGTGATCTACGATCATGATACAAAAATAGAGGTTATACCTAGGGTGGCGATGGAGTCAGGCTAGCGGGGTTATGGCGGGTTGGTGCGGTGACGATGAGACATGGTGCAGGAAAACCCGCAACAACTAGGAAGACCTCTGCAAAAAAAGAAACACAAGACTGTCAACACAAAAATTCGCAGGCACCTCCCCTGCACGGTGAGGTTTCCAAAACCTTCAAATAAAACTAACAGCACGATGTCTGACATGCACATATATATCAACGACACGATAGCCGACAATCACATATATATTTTCAATCCATGTCACAAAATATATCAAACCACATATAATCAACATCCCTGTCCATGCAAACATTGGTCTCACACAAAAAGGCACATGTCATAGATCAGTACATCCAATGTATTAGAAGTTTGACAAGTGTAACACCTGAAATTATATTTCAGGATTTAAAAAATCAATGAATAAGACAACCAAAGAGTCTATTAATAATATTTTTGAAGCTATATCTCCCAAAGCAAAAAGGGATTTTTAATAAAGACCCACAAAAGTATGCATGCATGATTTTAGTTAATCTTTCTTTTAAATATACATATATTATATATTTATTGATTTATAAGAACCTTTTAAAAGGGATTAAGTTAAATCATATCTTTATAGGAAAAATACAATAGAAATATTATTTCTTCAAAATAAACTATTTATGCGTGAATTGCATAGCTAGAAGCATTTGCTTTAATAGGATAATAAATAAATAGATTAATAAAACATTGATGCATTCATATTGGAGTTTTGATTGTGCATTTGGAACTTGTTTGAATTTAAATCTGAATTTGAACTCTTAGAATTAAACTAAAACCAGGAAATAGAAAATATAAAAAGAAAAAAAAGACAAACCTGCTCATGGGCCAAATTCCTCACATCTAGCCTAGTCTAAAACCTCTCCCGCCGGCCCACTTCACGATGTCAGCCGGCATCAAACAACGGGTGTCGACCGCGGGCCCTCTCGGTCAGCGGCCTGACCGCGCGCGCAGCCACTAGTGTGTGGACCTTTTGCGTAGAGCTAAATCCCTCTCACTGACTCGTGGGGCCAACAGTCATACCAATATCCTCTACGTCATGACTCCGTGTACGAGCTCCACACGCGACGGCAACAGAATCCGGCTGAGATTCTCACCGGGGGCAGTCAACCGCTCCCCGCGCAACCTCCATCTCTGGCTTTATATACGGTCACCGCCTCTGCCCATCACCAGAAAATCACCAAGGGCTTCATCGTGAGTGAATCAAGAAGAAAGGGAGAGGATTGCCTCCATGTGGATTCAGTCAGGCACCGACGACGAGGTCTTGGAAGAAGGGCAGAAAAGGTCACCTAGGATTCTGGATTGTGATTGGGGTGATGGCATGAGAGGTTGGTGCCCGGAGCTGCACCAATCGCTCGCTAGGCTCTATCCCTGTCGCGGAGCCGCGTTGTGCCGCGGACTAGGGCAGACACCGCTATCGGAGGTTCTCCCCTATCTAGAGCTCACGTTGGGAGTGTTGCTGGTCCGCGGGAGGCCCTGATGGAATTGCGATTTCTCGTCGGATTTGGAAATCGGCCACCTAGTTGCTTCCCTCCGTCGACATGGGTGTGGCCGTTGATTCAACATTGAACGGTCCAGATTAAAGGACGTCATGTACCATATCGTGATTGAATCACAGCCGTAGATCGGTAGATGTAGGGTCGAGAGAAGGTCACGGTGTTTTAAATTTCGAGCATTAGATTGAGATCTGACGGTCCATATCATGTACTTGTTCACTTAAAGATAAATCTAATCTGGGCCCTTGATTTTGGATTCAACGGCCAGGGCACACCAATACCCCTTCGGCTTTGTCACTTATGGATGAGACCCTTAGGTTTCTTGAAATTAACCCTCTATCCAACCATAACGCGTAGGTATTTCTTCAGGGTCTCTGAAATTTGCAATTGAGTCCTCAGGAGCCTTATTTTAGTATAAAAGTTGCCCCACAACTTGTTTAATTTATAACTTTATCAATTAAACTTTGTTTTAGTACATTCAAGTTGCACTAGCTTCGTAATAATATTACCTACACTTTTGTATCATTATTTTAGAATGCACCATGTTCTCCAAAAAAAATAACCAATTCGTTTAACCTATGCTAATTGGATTAACTTGTTTAATCCAAGTTGGTATAGTATTTTAATTTGGATCATCTATAATTGGGCTAAAATATGATTCGGCCTAGATTAAAAGTGGAATAAACTTAGTTATATTTTATTACATGATTTATATTAAGCAACAGAGAGGCATGGTTTTCATAGTTAATCACCTAAAACTTCAGAAAAAACCATATCCTTCCAACCAGGGCTCCAATTTTAGTGGTTCTCGAACCTATGACCTCGTAGCAGCGCGTAGAATATTCTTACATTGTTTGTTCTCATGTTTAGTGTACTATTTTGTTTATGTTCTCCTTGTCTATCTGTATGTATTGCTACGAGTAGCAGTGAGGTCACGAGTCACCCGAAGACCAATTTGGTGAAGTACCTGGAATCTCAAGTCTAAGGCAAGTTGTGCCCTTGACAACTCTTCTTTACCTAATAATGTTCCTGTTAACCACTGTGACATGCTCAGGTTAATTTAATGGGACCTAATAGGTTTCCCTAGTATTGTTTATCCTACACCTTGCAAACAAATGAACTTTTGGGTAGTATTGCTATTGCTCTACCTAGCTTTGGGATTAATTACATATTGATCTATGATTAAGTTTCACTATTGTTGCTGGTTTATTATTGTTCATGACAAGATCATTGTGTTAATTGGAACATGGAGCGACCACCCGGGAAAACAGTGCTACCACAAGAGTGGTATGGGATGCCCTAAGCTGATTAACTAGGAAAGCTAATGGAGGACTACCTTACCCAAAAGGGGCAAGGGCGGTAGAGGAGCTGCGGTATAGGGAGGTTCTCGGGTCGATGATGCTACGATGGCTTTTCGGATGAGGGATTCCTATATTGCCCTTCTCAGAAACCGTAGCGGTTTTTCTGAAGCTAGTGGAACTTTGTAAATGCCTCGTAGTGCTACCCTGCCTCGTCTCCTCGGTAGAGATGAATGGGAACTCGGGATCCCTTGGCAAATGGGTAACATGACTTGTGGGTAAAGATGTGCAACCTCTGCAGAGTGTAAAACTGGTATATCAGTCGTGCTCATGGTCATGTGCGGTTTGGACCCTCACATGAGTAATCTATGGAACTAAACTTAATTAGTCATATGCATTGCATTATGGGTTTTATTATTAATTGCGATCTCTTATTTAATTGGGTTGGTATCTACTTACACTTCATAACTGCTAATAAAATTATAACCAACTCTAAAATCAGCGCTCAGCTTTAACCATCTTCTTTGGTAAGCCTTACACTTCACCTGAGCTCCCATCGTAAGTGAGCTCATGCACATTATTCCCCACAACTTGTTGAGCGATGAATGTATGTGAGCTCACCCTTGCTGTACTCACATCCCCCAGGTCAAGAACAGGTACCACAAGGTAAGGAGCATGAAGGATGTCGCGATGAGTTCGTAAGAGGTCTAGGCCGTCGTCTTCTAGTCAACTATGGTTGCTGGATCATTGTCTTCATATGATGTAATTCTTTATTTATTTTGTACAGAACTCCTATTATATAGTAAAGATGTGACATTCGTATTTGTACCATCACTACCGGAATTTGGCTCTTTGCCGAGTGCCATATTCTTTGCCGAGTGTTTTTTTCGGGCACTCGGCAAAGTAGCTCTTTGCCGAGTGCCACGCAAAAAACCCTCGGTAAAAGAAAACACTCGACAAAGAAGCTCTTTGCCGAGTGTTTTATTTTTGACACTCGGCAAAGCGTTCTTTGCCGAGTGTCACAAATACAACACTCGACAAAGAGCTCTTTGTCGAGTGTCTTTTCTCCAACACTAGGCAAAGACAATTTAAAAATCACATTTTAAAGTAGTAAATTAATTCAAATGAAAAAGTTTTCAACTACAAATTTGTATAACTCATCATGATGTACAATTTATATATTGAACATTTCTTCATATAACAAAATAAAAATAAATTTGTTCATAAAACCTATATCTCTCTCGTAGTTTATGAAACTACGAGAGAGACGTATAGAATTTGTGCATATTGTTAGATTCATCATCTGAGATAAACAAATGACCAAACAACCAAAATAAACTTTGTAGATCTTGAGAAGTTATAGAAGTTTATAGTTGACAACGTTTTCATTTAAAGTCATATTGTCAACGAAAACTACGTCTGAATTTAAAAAATTTAAAATTTGAATTTTGAAAACGACTTCGAAAGAAAAAACCACCAACATGAAAGTTGTAGGTATTGAAGAGTTATGAAACTTTGTAGTTGACAATATTTTGGTTTGAAATCATCTTGTTATGCAAAACTATGTTTGAATTTTGAAATTTGAATTTTTCAAACTATCTCAGATGGAAAAAACACCAAAATAAAAGTTGTAGGTCTTGAAATGTAATTAAACTTTGTAGTTGACAATTTTTTGATTTGAAATCATCTTATCATTGAAAATTTCGTGTGAAGTTTTCAAATTTAAAATTCAAATTTTGTAAACGTTCTCGGATGTAGAAACTATTAAAATAAAACTTGTAAACCTCAAAAAGTTATGCAACTTTATAGTTGGTCACATTTTCAAATGAACTCATTTAGTGCCTCAAATAATCAAATTACTCTCAATTTGTTATAGTATATGAGAAATGAAAACGTAATATAGATATAATTGATGTAGTAGTGTAGTGGTATAGGAGGGTATGCGCGAGAGAGAGGTTGCGAGTTCGAATCTCACCATTTACAAAACATATAAGTTTGAATCAAAATAATAGTGATAGTGAAAAATGATAGGGCAATGGGTAAGGTAATAGGTAGGGTTGGAGAGTTGTTCCTAGAATTTAAAAAATGTTTTGCTGTTTTTTTTAATTTTTTCGATCCTTAATTTGCCGAGTGTTTTTCTTTGCCGAGTGCTTTTTGACACTCGGCAAAAAAGAACCCTCGGCAAATTAAGGATCGAAAAAATTAAAAAAAAATAGCAAAACATTTTTTAAATTCTAGGAACAACTCTCCAACCCTACCTATTACCTTACCCTTTGCCGATGAAATATTTGTCGAGTGTTCTTTGCCGAGTGTTACACTCGGCAAAGGCTTTGCCGAGTGTAAAATAGCCTTTGCCGAGTGTCTTAGACACTCGGCAAAGAACGCGATTCCGGTAGTGCATGAGTCTTCATATGTGTGAGACTTGATCCTAGCACACATTTGATTCGCGCTCGAGTTTGCCCTTAAATCCGATTGTGACAGAAGTGGTATCAGAGGAATGTTGTCTGTAGGACGTAACCTAGATAGAACTAGCCCTTACCTACTTACCTTTGCTACTTCAATTCTTTCTAAACTTTCTTTAATATTTTCTCATCTATTGCTACTTTACTCTGATTGCTCTTACCTTTTCTCTTCTAAAGACAAAAATGGATTTCAAACTTTGAAATCCTATACCTAAAGTGACCCTTTGGAATAGGACACCTAATCATAGGAAAAAACTATTTTTATAGGTTTATATACGCTTGAATGTTTGTTCTTATGATACTTGTCTGATTTGGTTCTTTTATTGAGTGTGATGGGTTGTGGAGTAATATCCACGTTGCATTTAAATACATATAGTCATAAAAGTATATTTTGAAAGATAGATTGTCCCCCATATAAAAAACAAATAGATCTATCTTATAGACCCTATCTTACCTAAAACAAGATTCTATCTATCCTTCCATGTTATCCTAACCACTTTTCTTATCTCATCCGAGAGTAACAACCATGACCTAATCTAAATTAATTAGATCTAATCTAGTATAAACTAGTCATACCAACCTAATCTAGATCCCATCTAATCAGATATGATCTAATCTAGAGTGAGTTACATTAATAGGATAGTTAATACTAGTGAAATAGAGTAGACCCTACTCCTACAAACATGTCTTAACCTAAATTGGTGCCTTAAACCAACTCGAACATGAAC
The DNA here is from genome assembly GCA_029449295.1 of Zea luxurians. Lineage (NCBI taxonomy): Eukaryota > Viridiplantae > Streptophyta > Magnoliopsida > Poales > Poaceae > Zea > Zea luxurians. The sequence continues at coordinate 9,243,886 of JAOPSE010000010.1, read as the reverse complement.
AACAACTTGACCTACATAACAGGTTACATAACTTGTCCAACAAATCTAAAAGCAAACGACCAAACTAGATTATGACTAATCTCATTTAACTTATAGCTACCTACTAAACCAGCTGCTCTACCTACTAAGTTGTTACGTACAAATCTATCTTAACCTCTTGTCCCTAACTCAGATGAAGACACCAAGACTCAAGAAGAAGGAGATCAACCTCGTTAAGGAAGAATAGGAGTCAAGCCAAAGCCCCAAAGGAAGCAAGATCCGCAATCTAGGATGGAGTCTTTCCTTGCCCTACTCTTTCTTACCCAAACCTATCTATGCTTTCAAGACATCTTTTATCCTACATATTAGGTGGCTAGATACCCCTGCTTTCCTAATCACATGCTAATTTGTGTTAAAGACTTGAACCAAAAAAATCTTTTGGTATTGAAACCAAATAAAAGCTGAAAGCTAAACTACAAACCAAACTATCTACATCCCTTTTCTTACTAATCTCGAGGACGAGATTATTTTTAAGGGGTAGAATTTGTAACACCTAAAATTCTAATTCGGGATTTAAAAAAATCAATGAATAAGACAATCAAAGAGTCCAGTAATAGTAGTTTTGAAGCTACATCTCCTAAAGCAAAAAGGGATTTTTAATAAAGACATCACAAAAGTATGCATGCATGATTTTAGTTAATCTTTCTTTTAAATATAAATATATTATATTTTTATTGATTTATAAGAACCTTTTAAAAGGGATTAAGTTAAATCATATCTTTATCGGAACAATACAATATAAATATTATTTTCTCCAAAATAAACTATTTATGCGTGAATTGCATAGCTAGAATCATTTGCTTAAATAGGATAAGAAATAAATAGATTAATAAAATATTGTTGCATTCATATTGAAGTTTTGATAGTGCATTTGGAACTTGTTTGAATTTAAATCTGAATTTGAACTCTAAGAATTAAACTAAAACCAGGAAATAGAAAATATAAAAAGAAAAAAAGACAAACCTGCTCGTGGGGCGAATTCCTCACATCCGGCCCAATCTGAAAACCTCTCCCGCCGGCCCACTTCACGATGTCAGTCGGGATCAAGCAACGGGTGCCAACATGCGGGCTCGCTCGGCAAGAGGCCTGCCCGCGCGCGCAGCCACTGGTGTGTGGACACTCTGCGTAGAGCTAAATCCCTCTTGCTGACTCGTGGGGCCGACAGTCAGACCAATCTCCTCCGCGTCATGGCTCCGTGTATGAGCTCCACGTGCGGTAGCAACATAATGCAACCTAGATTATCGTCGGTGGCAGTCAACCGCTCCGCGCGCAACCTCCATCACTGGCTTTATAAACGGCCGCCGCCTCTGCCCATCACTAGAAAATCACTGAGGGCTCGATCGTGAGTGAATCTAGAAGGAAGGGAGAGGATTGCCGCCACTGTGAAATCAGTCAGGCACCGATGGTGAGGACTTGGAAGAAGGGCAGAGAAGGTCACCTAGGGTTCTGGATCACGATTCGGGTGATGGCATGAGAGGTTGGTGACCGGAGCTGCACCAATCGCTTGCTGGTCTCCGTCCTTGTTGCTGAGTCGCGTTGTGCCACGGACTCGGGTAGACACCACTGTCGAGCCTTCGCTGACGGGTCTCGTAGGTTCGCCCCTACGTGGAGCTCACATTGGTTGGGTTGCTGGTCCACGGGAGGCCCTAATGGAATGGCGATTTCCCGCCGGACATGGAAATCAGCCACACAGTCGCTTCCCTCTATCAACCGTGTACCCTGGCATGCCAAACCTAGGTAAGGAACCTACAGTTGTGTCCACCTCTGTATTCTTTACGTGTAGCTCGCTTCCGGTGGGAAAATAGGGCTCCGGGACACCGACGCGCTGTTCGCCGGTGGAAGCTGCCGCATGGGCTATGGGCGCCGCCGTGTCACACGGTCGGGAGGAAGAAGACATGAGTGTGGCCGTTGATTCATCCTCGAATGGTCCAGATTAAAGACTTCATGTACCCTTTCGTGATTGAATCACAGTCGTAGATCGACAGATGTAGGGTCGAGAGAAGACCATGGTGTTTTAAATTTGGAGCATTAGATTGAGATCTGACGGTCCATATCATGTACCGGTACACTTAAAGATTAATCTAATCCGGGCCCTCGATTTTGCATCCAACGGCCAAGACACATCAATACCCCTTCGGCTTTGTCACTTTATGGATGAGACCCTCGGGTTTCTTGAAATTAACCCGCTATCGAACCATAACGCACAGGTATTTCTTCAGGGTCTCTAGAAGTTACATTTTAGTCCTCAGGAGCCTTATTTTATTATAAAAGTAGCCCCACAACTTGTTTAATCTACAAGTTTCTCATTTAAACTCCGTTTTAGTCCATTCAAGTTGCAATAGCTTCGTAATAATATTACCTACGCTTTTGTAACATTATTTTAGCATGCAACATGTGCTCAAGAATAAATAACCAATTCGTTTAACCTATGCTTATTGGATTAACTTGTTTAATCCAAGTTGGTATAGTGTTTTAATTTGGATCATCTATAATTAGGCT